>QNTS01000240.1:634110-750477 GCA_003317085.1 Hucho hucho
GGGGGGGGCGGAGCTGTTGGCCGGGGTTGGGGTAGCCAGGAGGAAAGCATGGCCAGCCGTTGAGAAATGCTTGTTGAAATTTTCGATTATCATGGATTTGTCGGTGCTGAGCGTGTTACCTAGCCTCAGTGCAGTGGGCAGCTGGGAGGAGGTGCTATTGTTCTCCATGGACTTGACAGTGTCCCAAAACTTTTTGGAGTTTGGAGCTACAGGATGCAAATTTCTGTTTGAAAAAGCTAGCCTTTGCTTTCCTGACTGATTGCGTGTATTGGTTCCTGACTTCCCTGAACAGTTGCATATCGCGGGGACTATTCGATGCAATAGCAGTCCGCCACAGGATGTTCTTGTGCTGGTCAAGTGCAGTCAGGTCTGGAGTGAACCAAGGGCTGTATCTGTTCTTAGTCCTACATCTTTTGAAAGGGGCATGCTTATTTAAGATGGTGAGGAAGTTGCTTTTAAAGAACGACCAGGCATCCTCGACTGACGGAATGAGGTCAATATCCTGCCAGGATACCCGGGCCAGGTTGATTAGAAAGGCCTGCTCGCAGAAGTGTTTTAGGGAGCGTTTGACAGTGATAAGGGGTGGTCGTTTGACCGTGGGCCCATAGCGGATGCAGGCAATGAGGCAGTGGTCGCTGAGATCCTGATTGAAAACAGCAGAGGTGTATTTTGAGGGCAAGTTGGTCAGGATAATGTCTGAGGGTGCCCATGTTTACAGATTTAGGATTGTACCTGGTGGGTTCCTTTATGATTTGTGTGAGATTGAGGGCATCTAGCTTAGATTGTAGGACTGCCGGGGTGTTAAGCATATCCCAGTTTAGGTCACCTAACAGAACGAACTCTGAAAATAGATGGGGGGCAATCAATTCACATATGGAGTCCAGGGCACAGCTGGGAGCTGAGAGGGGTCTATAGCAGGCGGCAACAGTGAGAGACTTATTTCTGGAGAGATTAATTTTTAGAATTAGAAGTTCGAACTGTTTGGGCATACATCTGGAAAGTATGACAGAACTATGCAGGCTATCTCTGCAATAGATTGCAACTCCTCCCCCTTTGGCAGTTCTATCTTGGCTGAAAATGTTGTAGTTGGGTATGGAAATCTCAGAATTTATGGTGGCCTTCCTAAGCCAGGATTCAGACACGGCCAGGACATCAGGGTTGGCGGAGTGTGCTAAAGCAGTGAGTAAAACAAACTTAGGGAGGAGGCTTCTGATGTTAACATGCATGAAACCAAGGCTTTTACGGTTACAGAAGTCAACAAAAGAGAGTGCCTTGGGCCTGGGAATAGGTGTGGTGCTGGGGGCTACAGGGCCTGGGTTTACTTCCACATCACCCGAGGAACAGAGGAGGAGCAGGATGAGGGTACGGCTAAAGGCTATCAGAACAGGACGTCTAGTGCGTTGGGAACAGAGAATAAAAGGAGCAGATTTCTGGGCGTGGTAGAATAGATTCAGGGTATAATGTGCAGACAGGGGTATGGTGGGGTGAGAGTACAGTGGAGGTAGGCCCAGGCAACGAGTGATGATAAGAGTGGTTGCATCTCTGGAGGTGCTGGTAATACTGGGTGAGGTCACCGCATGTGTGGGAGGTGGGACAAAGGAGGAATCTGAGGCATGTATAGTGGGCCTAGGGGCTCCACTGTAAACTAACACAATGATAACTATCCTAAACAACAGTAAACAGGGCATATTGACACTTGAGAGAGACATAAAGCAAGGCATAAAGCAAACACAGGTGTTGGTTGGGAGAGCTAGTTAGGACAACAACGGGTAAGACCGCAAGGCTAGTCAGCTAGGACAACAACAACAGGTAAAACTGGCGATGAATGGGCAGAGGGTTGGTTAGCNACACACAGGGCCTGAGTATGCGGCTGGGGCCGACAGATAAATAAAATAAATATAAACAGAATGGAGTACCGTGATTAATGATTAGTCCTGCAGGCATCAGCTATGTAGCCAAGTGATCATAGGGTCCAGTGAACAGCAGTAGATGGGGCAGGGAAGCCGCGAGGTAGTCGTTACTATGCCGGCACGCAGGAGACACGGCGTTTAAAGTTAAGAGTTAGCAGGCCGGGGTTGGTAGAACCGTCTGCTGCGACGTTGCAGGCAGAGCGGATGGAGTAATCGTCGGCAGACCAGTCGAGGTGGTACGACGGGGCGTTGTGACGAGAGGGATCCAAGCCAGATGGCGAGAGAGGTATTATTGTTGCTAGCCGGGAGATGCGCCTGGGTCGCGGCTAGCTGGAGCTGGCTCCGGGGCAGGGGCGTTAGCCACTCGGTCACTCAGTGGCAGCTAGCTAGCTTTGGAGATTAGGTGTAGTGGTCCAGGGTTTACGGCAGGGATCCGGCGTTGTGGTGGAGAAACAGTCCGATGGTGGTAGGCTGGCGAGTATTATCTAGGCTAAATAAGGCTGGTGTCTGTGCAGTAGGTTAAAGGCCGCTAGCGGTGGCTAACAGTGACTGAAATAGCCGGTTAGCTCGCTAGCTCCCTATGGAATTCAGTCTAAAAAGGTCTAAAAAAATTGCGGTTAGGTAACACAATGGGTGAGGCAGGTTACCGGAAGGTATATTTAATATAAAAATGGAAAAGAGATTGAAAATAAAATTGAAATATATACAAAAAAGACTAAAAATACAAAGTACACGAGGGGACAAACAAAAACACGTCTGCACTGCTACGCCTAGGAACAGTGGGTTAACAAGGCAGTTAACCCACTGTTTCTAGGCTGTCATTGTAAATAAGAATTTGTTCTTAACTGACTTGCCTAGTTAAATAAAGGTAATAAAAACATACCTCTTGTGTCTGAGCCTTTGAATTGCGACTCCACTTTGTCTCTATACTAACATTTTGCCTGTTTGATTGCCTTCCTGAGGGCATAACTACACTTTTTGTATTCTGCCATATTCCCAGTCAACTTGCCATGGTTAAATGCGGTGGTTCGCACTTTCAGTTTTGTGCAAATGCTGCCATCTATCCACTGTTTCTGGTTAGGGTAGGTTTTAATAGTCACAGTGGGTGCAACGTCTCCTGTACACTTCCTGTTAAACTCAGTCACCGTATCAGTTTATTCATCAATGTTATTATTGGCGGCTGCCCGGAATGTATCCCAGTCTGCGTGATCAAAACTCTTGAAGCGTGGATTCCGATTGGTCAGACCAGCGTTGAATAGTCCTTAGCACGGGAGGAGTAAAATGGAGTCATTGTCAGATTGGCTGAAAGGAGGGCTGGGGAGGGCCTTGTAGGCATCCTGGAAGTTGGAGTAGCAGTGGTCGAGTGATTTAGCAGCGCGAGTACTAAAGTCAATATCTTGATCTGACTTCGGCACCCTTTTTCTCAAATATGCTTTGTTAAAATCTACCAGCTACAATAAATGCGGCCTCAGGATATGTGGTTTCCAGTTTGCATAAAGTCCAGTGAAGTTCTTTGAGGGCTGTCGTGGTATTGGCTTGAGGGGGGATATACACGTCTGTGACTATAACCGAAGAGAATTCTTTTGGGAGATATTACGGTCGGCATTTGATTGTGAGGTATTCTAGATCGGGTGAACAAAAGGACTTGAGTTCAATCACACCATGAGTCGTTAATCATTAAACATACACCCCCACCCTTTTTCTTCCCGGAGAGATATTCATTCCTGTCTGCGCGATTAACTGAGAACCCAACTGGCTGGACGCTTGAGAGAGCCATGCTTCCGTGAAACAGAGTATGTTATAATCCTTGATGTCTCTCTGAAAAGAAATCGTCGCCCTGAGCTCGTCAACTTTATTATCCAGAGACTGAACATTAGCAAGTAATATACTCAAAAGTACCTCTCCTCTGCCGGTGGTGTTTTGGGTCGGCCTCTGGAATCAGATCAATTGCCCTGGGGGGTGCGAATAAAGGATCCGATTTGGGAAAATCGTATTCCTGGTCGTAGTGCTGGTAGTGCTGGTAAGTTACCGCCGCTCTGATTTCCAATAGTTTTTCCCGGCTGTATGTAATAACACAAAACATTTTCTGGGCTCAAAATGTAAGAAATGATACATAAAAAAACGAAATACTGCAAAGTTTCCTAAGAGCTAGAAGCACGGCAGCCCTCTCTATCGGCACAATTTTCAACCTAATTTTTCAACTATAACTAGTCACTTATTTCACAACCATTAATACTTTACGAAAAGCTAGCAAGCACACACATTTTCTTCAGGATATCTACTAATTATTATTATTATTATTATTATTATTATTATTACAGACTCCTCATTGGATATTTTGTATACCCCATATTTAATAAAGGGAAAATTAATTTCTCCATTGTGGTGTGGACATGTTGTTGCTGTTATCTTGTCTGTAATGACCATTTCTATATGGCATTGACCATTGCTGAACAGACAATTACCATGAATGGTTCACCCGCCAACACACACACACACACACCAAAAGTACCTCTTGTCACACAGTCTAATAAAGTGTGGCTTACAGTAAATATTGCTCATGCAATCAAAAAGTATACATTTTTCAACAAAGAGTGGCTTATCTGCTAGATTAGATATGCCATATTTAAAGGTTGCTAGATCAAATCCCAGAGCTGACACTGTAAAAATCTGTCGCTCTGCCCCTGAACAAGGCAGTTAATCTACTGGTCCTAGGCCGTCATTGTAAATAAGAATTGTTTCTTAACTGACTTGCCTAGTTAAACAAAGGTTAAATATTTACAAACAATCAATTGGTTATAAAAAAAACAGAGTAGGGGGATATGACAGATCACTATATGATTCTTTGTTCTATATATAATATATTCTAAACAAAATTCTAAGCAAAAAAAGAAAAGTCCTCTTATTGTCAACTGCATTTATTTTCAGCAAACTTAACATGTGTAAATATTTGTATGAACATAACAAGATTCAACAACTGAGACATACACTGAACAAGTTCCACAGACATGTGACTAGCAGAAATTGAATAATGTGTCCCTGAACAAAGGGGGGGTCAAAATCAAAAGTAACAGTCAGTAATCTGGTGTGGCCACTAGCTGCATTAAGTACTGCAGTGCATCTCCTCCTCGTTAGCCCACTCTTCCAGCAAGGCACCTGCAAGTTCCCGGACATTTCTGGGGGGAATGGCCCTAGCCCTCACCCTCCGATCCAACAGGTCCCAGACGTGCTCAATGGGATTGAGATCCGGGCTCTTCGCTGGCCATGGCAGAACACTGACATTCCTGTCTTGCAGGAAATCACGCACAGAACAAAAAGCAGTATGGCTGGTGGCATTGTCATGCTGGAGGGTCATGTCAGGATGAGCCTGCAGGAAGGGTACCAGATGAGGGATGAGGATGTCTTCCCTGTAACGCACAGCATTGAGATTGCCTGCAATGACAACAAGGTCAGTCCGATGATGCTGTGACACACCACCCCAGACCATGATGGACCCTACACCTCCAAATTGATCCCGCTCCAGAGTACAGGCCTCGGTGTAACGTTCATTCCTTCGACGATAAATGCGAATCCGACCATCACCCCTGGTGAGACAAAACCGCGACTCGTCAGAGAAGAGCACTTTTTGCCAGTCCTGTCTGGTCCAGTGACGGTGGGTTTGTGCCCATAAGCGACGTTGTTGCCGGTGATGTCTGGTGAGGACCTGCCTTACAACAGGCCTACAAGCCCTCAGTCCAGCCTCTCTCAGCCTATTGTGGACAGTCTGAGTACTGATGGAGGGATTGTGCGTTCCTGGTGTAACTCGGGCAGTTGTTGTTGCCATCCTGTACCTGTCCCGCAGATGTGGTGTACCAATCCTGTGCAGGTGTTGTTACACGGGGTCTGCCACTGTGTGGACGATCAGCTGTCCGTCCTGTCTCCCTGTAGTGCTGTCTTAGGGGTCTCACAGTACGGACATTGCAATTTATTGCCCTGGCCACATCTGCAGTCCTTATGCCTCCTTGCAGCATATCTAAGGCACGTTCATGCAGATGAGCAGGGACCCTGGGCATATTTCTTTTGGTGTATTTCAGAGTCAGTAGAAAGGCCTCTTTAGTGTCCTAAGTTTTCATAACTGTGACCTTAATCACCTACCGTCTGTAAGCTATTAGTGTCGTAACGATCGTTCCACTGGTGCATGTTCATTAATTGTGAAGTTATTTGGATTTTTCCGAATTATCTTTGAAAGACAGGGTCCTGAAAAAGGGACGTTTCTTTTTTTGCTGAGTTTATCAGAAAGATCAAAAGTAATGCAACTTTCAAATGTGGTATAGTACTTTCAGCCTTGGCCTCTGGTGTCTGACCTACCCCTGGTCTTGCGTGTGTGTCTGGTCATGGCATCTGGTTGTCGTCGACCCATACAGTCTTATGACCCAGAACTCATTGATCACATGCTCAATATGCGCCCCCCGCCCACCCCAGCCCTGTTCAGTATTCACCCCCATGCCTCCTTTTTTTTTGTAAACCTAAGAGGTTTGCTGCTACAACCACTCAGTGCTCAGAGGCCTTTACTACCCCACACAGAAATTGTTAGATGAATGATTGGGCCTTGACTAAATTATGTAAGCTCCCCCCCCCCAACTCGGAGCATCGTAGTCGAGTTTGTGCACCTAATGGTGCTACGATGCTCAGAGTTGGGGGGGTGGGCTGTTGAAAGAATCAATGTTAAAAGCCTTTTGCTCCAGGACACTGCATTTTCATTACGAAATAAATGTATTACAGTAAAGAGGTCATGACACAAGGACAAAAATAACAGCAAGTTCTTATGTCCCGTTGCAAACAAACATAAGAGTGATTTCATTAAAGGCACAGTGCAGTCAAAAACGTGATTTTTCTGTGTTTAATATACACTCAGAGCCACCACACTTCGAGGGCCCTCACCTCCTCCCTGTAGGCTGTCTCGTCGTTGTTGGTAATCAAGCCTACTACTGTAGTGTCGTCAGCAAACTTGATGATTGAGTTGGAGGCGTGCTTGGCCACGCAGTCATGGGTGAACAGAGAGTACAGGAGAGGGCTGAGAACGCACCCATGTGGGGCCCCAGTGTTGAGGATCAGCGGGGTGGAGGTGTTGTTTCCTACCCTCACCACCTGGGGCCGTCCCGTCAGGAAGTCCAGGACCCAGTTGCACAGGGCTGGGTCGAGACTTAGGGTCTCGAGCTTAATGATGAGTTTGGAGGGTACTATGCTGTTAAATGCTGAGCTGTAGTTGATGAACAGCATTCTTACATAGATATTCCTCCTGTCCAGATGGGTTAGGACAGTGTGCAGTGTGATTGCGATTGCGTCGTCTGTGGACCTATTGGGACGGTAAGCAAATTGGAGTGGGTCTAGGGTGTCTGGTAGGATGGAGGTGATATGATCCTTGACTAGTCTCTCAAAGCATTTCATGATGAGTGCTACGGGGCGATAGTCATTTAGCTCAGTTACCTTAGCTTTCTTGGGAACAGGAACAATGGTGGCCCTCTTGAAGCATGTGGGAACAGCAGACTGGGATAAGGATTGATTAAATATGTCCGTAAACACACCAGCCAGCTGGTCTGCGCATGCTCTGAGGACACGGCCAGGGATGCCATTTGGGCCGGCTGCCTTGCGAGGGTTAACACGCTTAAATGTTTTACTCACGTTGGCTGCGGTGAAGGTGAGCCTGCAGGTTTTGGTAGCGGGCCGTGTCGGTGGCACTGTATTGTCCTCAAAGCGAGCAAAGAAGTTGTTTAGTTTGTCTGGGAGCAGGACATCATGGTCCGCGACGGGGCTGGTTTTCTTTTTGTTGTCCGTGATTGACTGTAGACCCTGCCACATTCCTCTTGTGTCTGAGCCGTTGAATTGTGACTCTACTTTGTCTCTATAATGACGCTTAGCTTGTTTGATTGCCTTGCGGAGGGAATAGCTACACCGTTTGTTTTCAGTCATGTTTCCGGTCGCCTTACCCTGGTTAAAAGCAGTGGTTTGCGCTTTCAGTTTTGCGTGAATGCTGCTATCAAAACACAGTTTCTGGTTGGACAAGGTTTTAATAGTTGCTATGGGTACAACATCACTGATGCACTTGCTAATAAACTCGCTCACCGAATCAGCGTATATATCAATGTTGTTGTCTGATGCTGTCCGGCACATATGCCAGTCCACGTGCTCGAAGCAATCTTGCAGCGTGGAATCAGATTGGTCGGACCAGCGTTGAACAGACCTGAGAACGGGCGTTTCCTGTTTTATTTTCTGTCTGTAGGCTGGGAGCAACAAAATGGAGTCATGGTCAGACTTGCCGAAAGGAGGGCGGAGAATGGCTTTGTATGCATCACAGAAGATGGAATAACAATGATAGAGGGGTTTTCCAGCCCGGGTCGCACATTCGATATGCTGATAAAATTTAGGGAGCCTTGTTTTCAAATTAGCTTTGTTAAAATCCCCAGCCATAATACATGCAGCCTCAGGATGTGTGGTTTCCAGTTTACATAGAGTCCAATGAATGTCTTTCAGTGCCGTCGATGTGTCAGCTTGAGGGGGGATATATGCGACTGTGATTATAATCGAGAATAATTATTTTGGTAGATAATGCGGTCAGCATTTCATTGTAAGGAATTCTATGTCAGGTGAACAAAAGGACTTGAGTTCCTGTATGTTGTTATGATCACACCACGACTCGTTAATCATAAGGCATACACCCCCGCCCTTCTTCTTACCAGATAGATTCTGTCTGTTTGTTTCTGTCGGCGCGATGCGTGGAGAAACCATGTGGCTGTACCGACTCTGATAACGTGTCCTGAGTGAGCCATGTTTCCGTGAAGCAAAGAACCTTGCAGTCTCGGATGTCTCTCTGGAAGGCAATCCTTGCTCTGATGTCGTCTACCTTGTTGTCCAGAGACTGGACATTGGCAAGTAGTATAGTCGGGAGAGGTGCGCAATGTGCCCGTCTACGGAGCCTGACCAGAACACCGCCCTGTCTACCCCTTCTCCTCCGCCGCCGTTGTTTTGGGTCGCCGGCTGGGATCCAGTCTATTGTCCTAGTTGGTGGACCAAACAGAGGATCCGCTTCGGGAAAGTCGTATTCCTGGTCGTAATGTTGGTAAGTTGACGTTGCTCTTATATCCAATATTTCCTCCCGGCTGTATGTAATAAAACTTAAGATTTCCAGGGTTAACAATGTAAGAAGTAATCCATAAAAAAACAAAATACTGCATAGCTTCCTGAGAACGTGAAGCGAGGCTGTCATCTCTGTCAGCGCCGGAAATATCAGTGTATAGAACATTATCCTCACACAAAATCAGAAGATTAAGGAAACTGATTTGACGTGTGTGATTGCATAGTAAATCTCAGGTTCTCAAAACAAGAGTTAAGAAAAGCATGGAATGCCTGGAGCTGTTTTGCATCACCCCTCCATAGAACAAAAATATAATCAATTTACCGTTTCCAAATAATAATGTTAGACAAGAAAACGTTTTTGAGAGGATTGAAAATTGACTGTTTCTCCATGTAACCCACATACAAATTAGCATAGTTAGGAGCCATAGGGGATCCCATAGCAGTACCCTTCGTCTGAATAAAGAAATCATTTAAAAACATGAAGTAGTTGTGTGTTAGTACTATTTCAGCCAATGTTATAATGCATGCACTGGAAGGTAGTTCATTAGGGTCACGTTGCAGAAGAAAATGTTCAATGGCTTCAATATCGCCCTCATGTGGAATATTCGTGTATAAGGACTTTTTTAAGTAACTAACAAAGATTTATCAGGGACAGGATCAAGAGATTCAATAATAGAGATCATTCTGCTGGTGTCCTTTACAAAGGAGGGGAGCTATTCTGCGAGTGGTTAACAAAAGTAAACAAAACACAAACAAAGTTAACAAAAGCCGATAAAGGGTACGTTACTGCATCAATGCCCGCTACAATAGGGCGCCCTGGCGGTTTTGTAACATTCTTGTGCAATTTCGGCAAAGTATAGAAAGTGGCAATTTTAGGGTGTTGAATAGCCATAAAGTTGTGTTATTTTTTGGTGATTTGACCAGAACTTAAATACCCCATCTAGGACAGTGACTAATAGATAGTGTTCTGAAATTGGGAAGTGGGGTCACTTCTGAGTCTCTTATAAAAGGTCTTGTCAAGCAGTTGTCCGTGACATTCATATACATAAACTGTCCTATCGATGAGTACAACCGACCCACCCTTATCAGCAGGGCGGGTAAGGACTGGCGTATTGGATTGTAAATCAAGCAAAGCTTGTTTGTCATCCTTAGGTAAATTATGGAAAAATATGTACTCCTGGTATCTGTGACCATCAGATGCATATCTGCATTCCCAGTCATGTCAAATCTATAGATTAGGCCCTAATTTATTTATTTCAATTGACTGATTTCCTTATATGAACTGTAACTCAGTAAAATCTTTGAAATTGTTGCATGTTGCGTTTATATTTTGGTTCAGTATAGCTGTGGTCATCTGACTAGAATCAACAAGGGCTTTCTACAACAATAGCAACATTAGCGCAGCTAGCTAGCTAACATTGACTAGACCATAAAGCAACACACACGGACATGCATTGCCAAACAACGCTACTGTCACCTTCTGGTTTGGAGTATTTAAACAAGGCTAAGTAGCTGACAATGTTGAGGTCTTTCCTGTGTGAACACAACATTTAATAATCCTACTGGTGTGTCTGTGCTATTAGCTATACCATTGTAAGAACCTCTATGTACACTGAGTGTACAAAACATTAAGGACAAATTCTCTTTCCATGACAGACTGACCAGGTGAATCCAGGTTAAAGCTATGATCCCTTATTGATGTCACCTGTTAATAAATCAATTTCAATCAGTGTAGATGAAGGGGAGGAGACAGGTTAAAGAAGGATTTTTAAGCCTTGAGGCAATTGAGACATGGATTGTGTATGTGTGCCATTCAGAGGGTGAATGGGCACTACAAAATATTTAAGTGTCTTTGAACAGGATATGGTAGTAGGTGCCAGTCACACAGGTTTGTGTCAAGAACTGCAACACTGCTGGGGTTTTCCCACTCAACAGTTTCTGGTGTGTATCAAGAATGGTCCACCACCCAAAGGACTACCAGCCAACTTGACACAACTGTGGGAAGCATTGTAGTGAATTGGGGCTGTTCTGAGGGCAAAAAGGGGGGGTGCTCAGTATTAGGAAGGTGTCCTTAACGTTTTGTACACTCAGTGTATATTGAGATCCCTGAAACCACAGAATAACCATCACATAAAAAATGTATATCCCCTCAATTCTGTTAGATTTGACATGTAGCTACTGGATATGTACAGTTGAAGTCGGAAGTCTACATACACTTAGGTTGGAGTCATTAAAATTCGTTTTTCAACCACTCCACAAATTTCTTTTTAACAAACTATAGTTTTGGCAAGTCAGTTAGGACATCTACTTTGTGCATGACACAAGTCATTTTTCCAGCTATTGTTTACAGACAGATTATTTCACTCATAATTCACTGCATCACAATTCCAGTGGGTCAGATGTTTACATACACTAAGTTGACTGAGCCTTTAAACAGCTTGGACAATTCCAGAAAATGATGTCATGGCGTTAGAAGCTTCTGATAGGCTAATTGATATCATTTGAGTCAATTGGAGGTGTACCTGTGCATGTATTTCAAGGCATACCTTCAAACTCAGTGCATCTTTGCTTGACATCATGGGAAAATCAAACAAAATCAGCCAAGACCTAAGAAAAACTATTGTAGACCTACCAGGTCTGCAACCACGTTCATCTGTACAAACTATAGTACGCAAGTATAAACACCATGGGACCACGCAGCCGTCATACCGCTCAGTAAGGAGAACGTACTTTGGTGCGAAAAGTGCAAATCAATCCCAGAATAACAGCAAATGACCTTGTGAAGATGCTGGAGGAAACAGGTACAAAAGTGTCTATATCCACAGTAAAACGAGTCCTATATCGACATAACCTGAAAGGCCGCTCAGCAAGGAAGAAGCCACTGCTCCAAAACCGCCATAAAAAAAACAGACTATGGTTTGCAACTGCACATGGGGACAAATATCGTACTTTTTTGGAAAAATGTCCTCTGGTCTGATGAAACAAAAATAGAACTGTTTGGCCATAATGACCATCGTTATGTTTGGAGGAAAAAGGGGGAGGCTTGCAAGCCGAAGAACACCCTCCCAACCGTGAAGCACGGGGGTGGCAGCATCATGTTGTGTGGGTGCTTTGCTGCAGGAGGGACTGGTGCACTTCACAAAATAGATGGCATCATGAGGAAAGAAAATGATGTGCATATATTGAAGCAACATCTTAAGACATCAGTCAGGAAGTTAAAGCTTGGTCGCAAATGGTTCTTCCAAATGGACAATGACCCCAAGCATACTTCCAAAGTTGTGGCACAATGGCTTAAGGACAACAAAGTCAAGGCAGTGGCCATCACAAAGCACTGACCTCAATCCTATAGAAAATTTGTGGGCAGAACTGAAAAAGCGTGTGCGAGCAAGGAGGCCTACAAACCTGACTCAGTTACACCAGCTCTTTCAGGAGGAATGGGAAGCTTGTGGAAGGCTTCCTGAAAGGTTTGACCCAAGTTAAGCAATTTAAAGGCAATGCCACCAAATACTAATTAAGTATATGTAAATTTGTGGCCCACTGGGAATGTGATGAAAGAAATAAAAGCTGAAATAAATCATTCTCTCTACTATTATTCTGACATTTCGCATTTTTTAAATAAAGTGGTGATCCTAACTGACCTAAGACAGAATTTTTACCATGATTGATTAAATGTCAGGAATTGTGAAAAACTGAGTTTAAATGTATTTGGCTAAGGTGTATGTAAACTTCTGAATTCAACTGTATCTCGGCTAGGAAAATGTTATTCATTCAAACTAGTTTTTTTTTTTGTCATGAAGTCCTTCCTCCTTTGTTTTGCATTTATGCAGTGATGGTCTGAGAGAGAATTTGCTATCCTTGTGTATGCTGTGTGTGTGATGCTAAACCTTCAAAATGTCTTGTTCTTCATGCTCCTTTGCTTTTCTATGTCTTTTTTGCCTTACCCTTGTCTTTTGCTGTAACGTTGTAGAACTTGGGACTTATGGAAAACTAAAATATTATCACACAATGACCGAGGAAGGTAAGACTTTTCAATAGATTTTTTGAGTCACTTTTCTCATTTGTTTTATTTTTTTCTACATTTTGGTCACTTTGCCTCATGCTTCATTATTTTGTGCTTGTAATGTATGCTTTTGTTGGTTTGATCACCTCTCTACAAGATTTAACTAAAATAAGTGCAAATCTTGTTGCCATGCCCTTTGTAACTTTCTATTTTTGCCATTTACATTTTTGTTATTTGTGCTCAGAGGTATTTTACATTTGTTGTATGTTTTAGTGTTTCTTGATTGATCATATTTGTTATTATTAATGTTGATTCATGCTAAATGTCACCTTGGAACACACCATACAGGAATGAAGGAACTATACTTGGGATCCTCAGATCTTTTATTTTCTCCTATTTATTTTACTCTGGAAATTATATTTTTAATTTGTGAATCTGAAGTTAATATGTGCAGTGTCGACCATACAGTTCTCAAAATGTTTGTGAGACATTTTTCACTTACTCTTTTTAGATCTTCTCTGGGTTTTTCCTGATGGGTCTAAATTTGACTATAATTTAGCAGGCAGAGGGACCATGCTAAGTTATTTTCCCAACATTGATCTGCTAGTGAGTGGATATGCGCTGTCCTGGTTTGTGATTACTCTCTGACCCAGGTCATCGACAATAGAAATGCAAGATTTGTATCGGTATCTGACTCTTTTCCATGCAAACAGACAAACATACACACAGACTCCCCCCAAAAACATTGAGCATCGCATCAGTCCTGTCCCTTTCATCTTGGAGAAACAGATCGGCCATGCGTCAGCACACTCTCGGAAGCCCCACAATCGACAGTGAGAGCAGAACTGCGTATGCACGTAAGATTTACGTCACCAATTTTGGTAAAGTGGAGTGACTCATCCACCCAGGAATTGCATAACAGTATCCGAAAACAGAGTAGCAACAGAGAGATAATGTAATAATGATAATTGGCTATCTTTTATTAAATTTGGTAATTAACTTTGAGGATAGATATTTTGTATTGTGTGACTTACACCAGTCCCAATGACAAAAAAAAGGCTCATGCTATGTAAAGGCTTGGAAATACAAATAAATGACTGATTTAGTAAACAATGTATGGGATAGGTAATCACTGTGAATAGATAGCATGTTTAAAAAATGTGTCAGTGCTAGACCGGCTTAACAATAGATTGACCGAGACCTTGCGGGTTGAACTGTACCATTATACCTTTACCCAGAAGATGAAGGGCACTGTCCACATTAGGGACAAAAACTGTACTCCTGCTTCAGATATAGCATAATGCCCCTCCATCCATGTCTGAAGAACTTGCTGGAAGCTCTGATCACACACAGCATGCAGGCGACCTCAGTGCCGATCTCCCAAGGTGAGTCGGGCTAAAGGCGGTAGACGCGGAGAGTCAGTGATCCATATCAGTGTGTCAGAATGTATTAACAAGTGTGTGTGTACTGAGCAAGGGCGTTGATTGCTACAGACAGCGGATAGAGAAAGCGAGGGGGGGGGGCTCTGTTGTGCTGGGTTGGTGTTGGGCAGTTAATGATTTTGCTCGAAGGTCACAGATGGTGACATGGTTGGGTGGACTACATGTCGATGACTCACCACAGCAACCCTGATGAATTAGCCAACCTTACTTTATTCAGCCAAAAACTCATTAAGCTTTCATATTGATTGAAGTGCACTCGCCTGATTGAAAGTATGCACAACAAATGTGCACAGACTTGCACGCACATGGATGCAGCATGCCGTTAACAAGAGCACATGTATGCAGCATGCCCATATATGCATACACAACAACTTCAGTAAGACGTGATGTATTTCAGACCCTTGACTTGTAAGCCTTTACACTAAGTGTACAAAACATTAGCAACACCTTCCAAATTTTTCCTGCAGAACAGCCTCAATTTGTTGGGGCATGGACTACAAGGTGTCAAGCATTTCACAGGGATGTTGGCCCAAGTTGACTCCAATGCTTCCCACAGTTGTGTCAAGTTGGATGTCCTTTGGGTGGTGGACCATTCTTGATACACATGAGAAACTGTTGAGAGTGAAAACCCCAGCAGCGTTGCAGTTCTTGACACAGTCAAACCGATGCGCCTGGCACCTACTACTATACCCTGTTCAAAGGCACTTAAATATGTTGTCTTGACCATTCACCCTCTGAATGGCACAATTACACAATCCATGTCTCAATTGTCTCAACGCTTAAAAATCCTCCTTTAACCTGTCTCCTCCCCTTCATCTACACTGATTGAAGTGGATTTAGCAGGTGACATCAATAAGGGATCATAGCTTTCACTTAGATTCACGTGGTCAGTCTATGTCATGGAAAAGTGTTCCTAATGTTTTAATAATTATATATATATTAAACTAAAAAAGAAATAACTAGTGCCAACTTTGCACCAGGCAAATGTTTAGTAAATTTGGCTAGATGAGTTCCATATATGATCCTTATGAACCGCTTGTCACTATCTTCACATAGGATGTACTAAAATATATTTATAAAAAAAGACAATGGCGTAAACAGAATGCAAAAATAACAAGAGATTAAACATTTAACACAGGTCAAAATCACCTTATTTGACTACTTCCAATAAGAAGGAAGCAGATCAGATCATATTGGAGAATTGAAATAAAGAAGGTAGCCAACATCATCTAGTTTAAATTGGTGGATAGCTTATGTAAGTAGCAACAGTCATCAAAATTTATAAAAGGTCAGAAATGCAGTTCTGATAAATGTAATAAGGTACAAGCGTAAACCCCTGTTGCCAGGGAAGCATGTGTTGTCTGGAGAATTTCCCCTCGACCAGACTCCGGCATGGAATGAGAACTTTCCTAACCATGAACCCCCAGCGATGCACTCAGCTACGTATCTGCAGCCAAGCAATTTTGCCCCTTGCATACGTTTTCATTCAATTGGTGTCAAGGAAAAATAGGGCTTCGACTGGTCTGCATGTTGATTCGAAAGACCTTTGAACAAGCCATAACATAAAGATCCAGACACATACAGTATGTTAGCCTATGAAGGGACAGTTAGTGGCATAATTCTTTAAACTCCACTCAAACTTAATTTATGTTAAGACAAGGCAGTCTCCAGCTGAATTAAGGCTAACTATGGCTACAGAAATTGTTTGCATTGATACACCTATTGTTCTGGTGAAAAAGCTTTAAATAAAATGTAACATACACTATATGACACTGTCCAATATCATAAAAATACAGGAACTTCCAGCACATCCACCCTAAATTTGACCTATGCAGTATGCAATAATGAGGATTTCCAGCAAAATCAGCTTTTACACTTTTTGTAATGAATCACATGAGATAGTAAGGGGCACACCGAGTACAGGTGTATTGATATGTCTTTAGGTCATTTATCTTCTTTTTGTAGTGCCACATAATTGTCCCTGGATCGGTTTACTTAAAAAGAAAAGCAATGCACATTCCAACTGTTGCTTGTGAAAGTACATTTTCCAGTTGATTTTATGATTGCTCAAACGTCTTATGACTGCTCAAACAAATTCCAGTCCCCTTCAAAATCTGAACAATGGAAAATGTGGTTTTTGATTGGCAGCTATTTCAAAGCCGACCTTTGGGTGGGGTAAACACACCAAGGTAATATTAATACTACGAGACAGAGAAAGCGATCATTGAAAAATTGTTGAAATAGATTTTTATTTTTTTTATTCTATTGAATACCTTGAATTCCTACAAAAAATGTTGTTGTTTATTTGATGTAAAGATGTAAAAATCAAGCATTGAGTATCTTATAAGCTAGCCACCAATTTAAAACAGGGGGGTGGGGGGGGGGCTGAGGAGTATTTCTGTCTGTAATAAAGCCCTTTTGTGGGGAAAAACTCATTCTGATTGGCTGGGCCTGGTTCCCCAGTGGGTGGGCCAATTCCCTTCCATGTCCACCCATGGCTGCACCCCTGCCCAGTCTTGTCAAATCCATAGATTAGGGCCTAATGAAATTATTTCAAATTACTGATTTCCTTATATGAACTGTAACTCAGTAAAATCTTAGAAATTGTGCATGTTGCATTTATATTTTTGTTCAGTATAGATTTTCCAATATGATCTACTGATCTACTTTCTTCTTATTTTGACCTCTATGTTTAATCTCTTGTTAATTCCATTGTTGCCATTGTGGTCTTTTTTTATAAATATATTTTGGTATGTGAATATGCTGAGAAGAGGTTCATAATGGTCATTATTGGACCTCAAGCCAAATTTACTAGACATTTGCCCGGTGCAAAGTTGGCACTAGTTATTTCTTTTTTTTCTTATTTTTTATTATCTCTGCAAACCAGAAGGAAAATATTGCACTAGCTACTCAAATAAGTTCTGGGGGGAGATGTATGAGAAAATATTCTAGAACGAGGAGTAGAAGCATGGCGGTAGCTCCAACCCCCCTCACTCTTCATGTGTCAGTCAAGTCTATGGGCCAAATGTCCCCTCCCGCCTCGAAAGATGCTCACACCTGCTAAATCATGAAAAACCAGTATACAGCAACAACTGTTGCTCGTTAGTCATCGCATCCCACAGTCTTCTGACAGACGTACGATACCATTTATGTTATGTAGTCTGTCCATGAGAGATTAGTAAAAAATGCATAATCTGAAATGGACATTATTGAGTAAATATCTTAATCAGTCTCTTAAATGTTATGTTACTTTTGTGTTCTATCTTTTAAACTACACGCTATGCCTCCAGAAAATAAAAGTGTACGAATTGTGCCGCAACTAGTACAAAGGCTTAGTAGACCTGGCAGTAGATTGGGTGTGACCGATTATACTTCATAAAGTGTTCTCCCCACTGGCTTGCATCTTGGACATTGCTGGCTCATCAGGACATGATATGATATTGACTTCAAACTGTCATTTGAATATTGATGTGAAAAATGAATGTTCTTTTCCTTTGAACTAAGAGAAGTCTGGAACCATGAAAAAGCAGAGGAGACCTGAGTCCAGGCAATGGAAATTTGAAGGTGACATGCTAATTTATACACAGTCCCCTAGTTAACTCCCCAATGGTTGTGTTGCAGGGAAATTCAGAGAGAAGGCATCCATCCTTCACAAGATTGCCAAAAAGAAATGCCAAGTAGAGGACAGCGAGAAGGCCAACGGAGTAGCCAGCCGGTCAGGTGAGTGGCCTCTGTACTCTGGGGGTGGATTGTAACGAAGACACGGAACTTCACATCGTTACCGCTGGTTTTCTTAAAACAATATTAACGGGAGATTTCATGCACCTGTGTGCTAAAATATGCTTGATTGCTACAAAAAACCCACAAGAATACATTTCTACCAGCTGATTTTACGTTGATACCAGACATCTATAACTTTCTTAGTCTAGGTTTTCTTTTCCCGCCCCAATGAAATAATGACCTATCAGGAGCATCGGAAACCGTAAGGCTGATGAATGTAAAATACTTATCATAAGAATATAGGCGTAGTAGGCCTATACTTTATTCAAATGTTTTATCTTAAATGGAAAAATCATATATGGGTACCATTTGAAATAACTTTATTACATTTTCATTTGATAACAATTATAGATTAGTCTATATAACTCATCATGATTGACTTGGTTTAGTTGCATATTTCAACTATGATGCAGCGATATATCCCCCGCAGTCTTGATAAGAAATTACTATACTTTTAAAAACAAATTGTAATTAATGGATTATATAATTTGGAAACTAAGGGGCTGCACCAACATGAGTTTTCCATTCATACAAGAGATTGGATAAATTGACACTGTAGATTTGCTGTGGTAAATGAGGAAATACTTTATTTCAGTTTTGTTCAGTTTATTTTCAAATAGATAAATCACCCTTGGTCTGTTAAAAAATGTGGATTAATAATACCCACCAGAGGGCAAAACAGCATTGAACATTTTGGATATCAATCAGGATAAAAAAAGAACCTCGACATCCGCTTTATGGAGCAGTAAATCATGGCTAATGATGGTTTCAATTAAGATTAGCGGTGAGGGTGATTTTAGCGTGTATTTTCCTTGTGTTGGTACATTTGCCAATGTTCATTGCAATTGACCCTGGGGGTCTAGTGTAGTCTCATGTGTTAACACAATTGTAATGGGTGAATGGCTGCTGATATGATTGATATGGCTGCTGATATGATGGCGCCGTGTGAGATGGCTGCTAACGGGCTCCTAACCAATGTTTTTTTTGCGTTATTTTGTACATAATGTTTCTGCCACCGTCTCTTATGACCGAAAAGAGCTTCTGGATATCAGGACAGCGATTACTCACCTCGTACTGGACAAAGATTTTTTATTTAACGAGTTGGACTTACTTCAGACACCCAACAAGGTCCAAATCACCGTCATTCGCATGAAGAAGAGACAGAGATATCGGGGACGTAGGTCGGGGTGCCTTGTAAGGATCCAATGCCGAGTGAATAATCCCCCGTTACCATCAGTCCTATTAGTCAACATGCAATCATTGGATAACAAAATGGATGAGCTCCGATCAAGACTATCCGACCAAAGGGACATTAAAACTGTAATGTTTCACAGAGTCGTGGCTGAACGACGACATGGATAACATACAGCTGGCTGGGTTTTCGTTCCATCGGCAAGATAGAACAGCTGCCTCCGGTGAGACAAGGGGTGGTGGTCTGTGTCTATTTGTAAATAACCCCTGGTGCACAAAATCCAATATTAAGGAAGTCTCTAGGTTTTGCTCGCCTGAGGTAGAGTATCTCATGATAAGCTGTAGACCACACTATTTACCAAGAGAGTTTTCATCTATATTTTTCATAGATGTCTATTCACCACCACAAATCAATTCTGGCACTAAGACGACACTCAACGAGCTGTATAAAGCAAACTAGAAAATGCTAATCCAGAGGCGGCACTCCTAGTGGTCGGGGACTTTAATACAGGGAAACTTTAATTTGTTTTACCTCATTTCTACCAGCATGTTAAATGTGCAACCAGAGAAAAAACTAAACTCAAGACCACCTTTACTCCACACACAGAGACAGGTACAAAGCTCTCCCTCGCCCTCCATTTGGCAAATCTGACCATAACTCGATCCTCCTGATTCCTTTTATGCTCGCTTCGAGGCAAGCAACACTGAAGCATGCAAGAGAGCACCAGCTGTTTCGGACGACTGTGTGATCACGCTCTCCGTAGCCAATATGAGTAAGACCTTCAAACAGTTCAACATTCACAAGGCCGCAGGGCCAGACGGCTTACCAGGACGTGTACTCCGAGCATACGCTGTCCAACTGGCAAGTGTCTTCACTGAAATGTTCAACCTGTCCCTGACCAGGTCTGTAGTACCAACATGTTTCAAGCAGACCACCATAGTCCCTGTGCCTATGAACACCAAGGTAACCTGCCTAAATGACTACCGACCCATAGCACTCACGTCTGTAGCCATAAAGTGCTTTGAAAGGCTGGTCATGGCTCACATCAACACCATTATCCAAGAAACCCTAGACCCACTCCAATTTGCATACCGCACCAACAGATCCACAGATGATGCAATCTCTATTGCACTCCACACTGCCCTTTCACAGCTGGACAAAAGGAACACCTACATGAGAATGCTATTCATTGACTACAGCTCAGCGTTCAACACCATAGTGCCTTCAAAGCTCATCACTAAGCCAAGATCCCTGGGACTGAACACCTCCCTCTGCAATTGGATCCTGGACTTCCTGATGGGCCGCCCCAGGTAGTAAGGGTAGGTAACAACACATCTGAGACGCTGATCCTCAACACGGTGGCCCCTCAGGGGTGCGTGCTCAGTCCCCTCCTGTACTCCCTGTTCACCCATAACTGCATGGCCAAGCACGACTCCAACACCATCATTAAGTTTGCCGATGACACAACAGTGGTAGGCCTGATCACCGACAAAGATGAGACCAGCCTTTAGGGAGGAGGTCAGAGACCTGGCAGTGTGGTGCCAGGATAACAACCTCTCCTTCAATGTGATCAAGACAAAGGAAATGATGGTGGACTACAGAAAAAGGAGGACCTAGCACGCCCCCATTCTCATCGATGGGACTGTAGTGGAGCAGGTTGAGAGCTTCAAGTTCCTTGGTGTCCACATCACCAACATACTATCATAGTCCAAGCACACCAAGACAGTCGTGAAGAGGGCACGACAACGCCTATTCCCCCTCAGGAGACTGAAAAGATTTGGCATGGGTCCTCAGATCCTCAAAAGGTTATACAGCTGCACCATCGAGAGCATCCTGACTGGTCCAAAAGGCTTTTTAACAGCTTCTACCCCCAAGCTTCTACCCCCAATCAGAGACTATGTCCTCAGGCACCCCGTAGTGCCAGAAGACGTGTGTGAACAGGGCCTCCGCAGTCTGTAGGGCCGTAGGGAGACCGGGCAAAGGAAGGAGACAGCAGGACTTAGAAAACCGATCCACAATGACCAGGATCGTGGTGTTACCCTGTGAGGGAGGAAGATCAGTCAAGAAGTCCACAGACAGTTGTGACCACGGACGCTGAGGAACGGGTAGGGGTTGTAACTTCCCTCTGGGAAGGTGTCTAGGAGCCTTGCACTGGGTGCACACCGAGCAGGAGGAAACATAAACTCCAACGTCCTTAGCTAAAGTGGGCCACCAGTACTTCCCACTAAGACAGCGCACTGTATGACCGATACCAGGATTACCAGAGGAGGGTGACGTGTGGAGGGTGACGGGTTTTTGCCTGCTATATCAGTTCTGTTATACTCACAGACATTATGTTAACACTTCTAGAAACTTCAGAGTGTTTCCTATCCAATAGTACTAATTATGTGCATATCCTATTTTCTGGGCCTGAGTGGCAGGCATTTTACTTTGGGCACGCCAGACTCTCCAAAACCGTCACCTATGCAGCCGCTCCCTAAGAAGTTAAACAAGAAAAATAACAAATTTTCCCTTCAATGCTCTTTGTTTTAAAACCAGTATTTGTAGAAAAAATTGCAGTTCAATAATCTCCAATAACTGCACAGACAGAGTTGGTCACTATTTGTCCATGTTACAAAGTACAGTTCCAAACAATCTGCAATCTGATTATACTCATTACTCCTGTCCTTATTACTGTAGCATGCCAATCTAGTGATTATTACACTGTCGAACGAGAACCAGTTGTAACTTGATACATCAAATCTCAATAGACCAACGGGCTCTGACTCAAAAAACATGGTGGACATTTTGCCCCGTTTCTTACCTGTAACCAGTAGTAACTGCCAACTTCATTTTAATTGATCTTACAATTAAAAAACAAATCTAACATTCCCACACCCTACTTGCATAACCAGGGGCGTCATGCACCTCAAACTAATTGAGGATGGCTGGGGCGTGTTTCATAGGGAGGCCCCCTGTCAGTACAGTATGTAATTTCTTTTGAATTTTTCAAACACCTGAAATAGCTTTTTCCTGCAATCTAGAGCCATAATCATTATTCTTAATTATCTGTATATCTAAGCATACTCCTTAAGCTGTCTGTATCCTCCTGACTGGTGGTTAGGGTTAGGGCTGAATATAGTTCTCTGGATCTCTGCAAAAATCTGGAAACAAGACTTAAAGGAATGTGAGTCTTATTCAGCACATTTAGTAATTGCGTGCTTTTCTAAAGTCGACCAACCTTGCCAGCAGGCGTGCCAGCTAAAATAGTTAGACAAGCCAGCTACTCTAACTTGATTTGTTAGCCTGAAATTGCTTCTTTGTAGCTAGTTATGAGGTTTGGAGATTGGCTAGCTAAAGACAGCTTCATAAAGATACTAGGTGGCTAGTAGTATTACAGAGAAACAACAACACATTTAACAAACAAAACAATATATTTATACAGGACAAATCTGAAGGGGCATGTGCCCCTGTGCCCCTTATGGACATGATGCCTGTGCATAGCCACCAATGCTTGATTGCTAGCTAATTGAGGTTTTGCCTGATCTCCTGCATTTTCTAATACAGTAAAACAGCTC
Organism: Hucho hucho; assembly: GCA_003317085.1. Taxonomy (NCBI): domain Eukaryota; kingdom Metazoa; phylum Chordata; class Actinopteri; order Salmoniformes; family Salmonidae; genus Hucho; species Hucho hucho. Next base: position 657,105 of record QNTS01000240.1, read on the forward strand.
AGCTAACTTTTGTAAAACGCTTATACCATTGCTATTGTTTTGTCAGAATACACAAATATAACATCATGTTGATTTTGTACAGTCATAGTTTACTTTATACATATAAATGATCATCATAGGAAAGTAAATGGAGAGCTCTATTTGATAGGTATTTGTATTCATTAAGGATCACCATTAGCTGCAGCCTTCTTCCTGGGGTCCAGTAAAATTAAGGCAATTAATTCAGAGATGTGTTTGGATTGGTCTGCCATATAGCACGCTTCTGTTTGTTTGAGCTGGTCAGTATGTCTAGGTAATCCTGTCTAACGCAGCTTTTTTTATGTATCATGTATTAAAACTGCATAAGTTTTGAAATCAGTGGAATTTGAGTATGATAGCTAAGGAGATGGAGAAAACACCTGTCTCCAGATTACATCTTCAAACTAAGGGCAATCATGGCATCCAACAGGAGACGCGTCCAACCATGAATGATGTACATGGGTAAGATAGTCTAGCTAGCTACATGTTCAGATATTACACATTTCTAATTTTGACAGAAAGACCATTTGCTAGCTATAGCCTAATGTTAGCTAGCTAACATTGAACCTGGTTGGTTAGCTACCTGCAGATTCATGCAGGGTAGTATTGTAGATATTTTAATGATACTAAGTATATTTTCTGATTACTTGGAAAGACTACACAATTAACCATATGAACATATGAACTCTCGGAAACAGGGCATCAGATAACACATGCACCACTCCTCAGCAGAACACATGCCAAAGGTTGTCTCGGCTAGTGACAAGGCTGCAAAGCTGAGACCCGTAAATACATATGTTAAGAGTCAGACATAGATTCAAGTTACAGGGCCTGTAAAATTAGACAGGCGAACCAGAAACAAAAGGACTTATAAGGAATAGAAACATATAAGATAGAGCTCGGGCGCCTGCAGGGCTACTAACATAGCCCAAACAGCTGTCAGATGTGAGCGCCAGCAAGCAAATGCTGAGACAGAGAGAATGTGGTGAGGAGAGGTCAAGACAAGCTATTTTCATATACAGAGAACAATGCATTGAAACCATAAGAAATAATCCTATACAACAAGTAGAGATAGAATACTAATTTAATCCATTAAGGTCTAAAAGATGACAGCAGAATGGCCAACACAAGAAATATATGTACACAATAAATGTATTATTGTTATAACATTGAAGGGCCTGCCACCATATAATCTAAACTTGGAACAGATAGGGGCTGGGCGTGAACAAGCAAGAACTCAGATCAAAAGATAATAGGTGGCAGGAGAGAAAGAGGGAGTGACTGCATTTACATATGGGCTGTACCCATATACTGTAAGGATATAAAGCAGAGCTCTGTGATCAATTGGATCAGCTGTTTCCCGGGTCAGCTCGACTTTAATTACTCTGTATTAAAGTCTTATTGAATTCACAAGTTTTTTGTACGAGTGTCATATTTTGAAGATCGTTATTCCACGAGTAGTAACGTCAAGAGTTGTGCTTATGGTTCATTGTTTACCTAGCTAGCTAGCTAACGTTAACTGGTTGGCTCGCTAGCTAACGTTACGTGTATGACCTTATTATTCGTATCTCAGAGCCATTTGCTTAGCTAGCTATAGCCTAATGTTAGCTAGCAACTTTCAAAGCAAAATTACTTTCCCATTGTTCCTCAACTGTAGTGTATGATATACCATTTTGCAGCTCTGAGTCTCTACTTTTATCCAATGTAAAAAGTATAATTTCAAATTTTGCTACATAAGACCGATTTGAGCCGGTCGGTCACATTTGTGTAAGTGTCGTGCTTGTTGAATGTCCTTCCCTATAAGCGTGCTGAAAATCTGTTGTTAATTTTTTGTGAAATAACATTGTAATTGGTAAAACACATTTTTTTCCAAAAGTTTACTAAGGGTTGGTAACAGGCTGATTTGTCTGCTATTTGAGCCAGTAAAGGGTGCTTTGCTATTCTTGTGTAGTGGAATGACTTTTGCTTCCCTCCAGGCCTGAGTGCACACACTTTCCTGTAGGCTTAGATTGAAGAGATGGCAAATAGGAGTGGCAATATTGTCCACTATCATCCTCAGTAATTTTCCATCCAAGTTGTCAGACCCAGGTGGCTTGTCACTGTTGATAGACAACAATAATGTTTTCACCTCTTCCACACACACTTTACGGAATTCAAAATGACAATGCTTGTCTTTCATAATTTGTTCAGTTATTCATGAATGTGTAGGTTCAGAATTTGTTGTTGGCATACAGTATCATGCCTACGTTTGCTATTCTTGGCAATGAAGAAATCATTAAAGTAGCATTATCAGTGTTTTTTTTATGAATGAGCCATTTGATTCAATGAATGATGGAGACAAGTTTGCCTTTTTGCCCAAAATTTCATTTAAGGCACTCTAAAGCTTTTGACTATCATTCATCTTTGTTTCATAGTACAGTTTCTTCTTTTTGTTCAGTATAATCATATTATTTCTCAATTAACAGTACATTTGCCAATCTGTTGTGTCTATATTGATGCAGAAAATGTTACATTTTGGTGTTGATATTAGGAAGAACTTAGGAAGAACTGAAAAATTGTGAGGATTGAATCAACCACCTTTGAGATATGATTAAAAAAATTGCTAGCTTGAGGGTTAATGAGGCCTTGGTTCTAAACCCAAGCAAGCATGGCATTTAGAACTGCCAAATAAATTTTGACTGTTGTCTTAGAGCAATGATTTGTTCAATTGAGATGCTCCCAAGTGCAATTAATGTGGGTTTTCATATCAAAGATCTCTGACACAATGGTCCAAAATATACTCAGGGGGGCCATAGAAAGAGCTTTCATTGGTACAACATCAAAGAGAGACATGGATAATTACAGAGACAAAATTATGCTAACAGCGCTACATTAACATATTAGCATCTAAACCGAACGTAAATGCATGACCAGTTTTGATAGCTGCTGGCTTTGATGCTTGGTTCTCTTGTTGTTAGATTAGAGTTAATAGTCCATGCTGCTGATTAAATGGGGTTTTGCTTCAAAAATATTGTACTGTAGTCCAAAAGACATTCTGATTTGATTAATATACAAATGTGTAGTGCCATGTCTTATTTACTCAGATTTTTATATGCCACATATTATATCAAATCTACATATCAAATGTATAATAGATGTGATTATATTCTATGATTTAGTTAATAGTGTATAGGATCCCTTCCAAAAGGACCAGGGAAGTCATTTGTTAGATGATGAGTATCAGATCACAGTATCTCCCTGACAATCTCCTGCTGTCTCACAAACACACTTGGATTAAACCAATTTCCATGGCAATTATGTTATAATCATCCAATTACATGGCTTTCGGCATTTTGTACTTTAATCAAGAGCGTAAGTGAATCTGGCCCTAAATGAATAGGAGACATACTAGCACTCATACAAGATAGGGGGAGCTACACTGCAGGAACACACTCACACAGATACTCTAAGTAAATTTTTGGTGCTGCTAGCAGTACTAATAGGGACAGATTGTATCGGTCAACTGTGCACTGAAAAGCACAAAAACATCCCCAAAACAATATACAGTTGAAGTCGGAAGTTTACATACACTTAGGTTGGAGTCATTAAAACTTGTTTTTCAACCACTCCACAATTTCTTGTTAACAAACTATAGTTTTGGCAAGTCAGTTAGGACATCTACTTTGTGCATGACACAAGTAATTTTTCAACAATTGTTTACTGTCAGATTATTTCACTTATAATTCACTGTATCACAATTCCAGTGGGTCAGAAGTTCACATACACTAAGTTGACTGTGCCATTAAACAGCTTGGAAAATTCCAGGAAATTATGTCATGGCTTTAGATGCTTCTGATGGGCTAATTTACATCATTTGAGTCAATTGGAGGTGTACCTGTGGATGTATTTCAAGGCCTACCTTCAAACTCAGTGCCTCTTTGCTTGACATCATAGGAAAATCAAAAGAAATCAGCCAAGACCCCAGAAAAAAAATGGTAGACCTCCACAAGTCTGGTTCATCCTTGGGAGCAATTTCCAAATGCCTGAAGGTACCACGTTCATCACCACGCAGCCGTCATACCGTTTAGGAAGGAGATGCGTTCTGTCTCCTAGAGATGAACGTACTTTGGTGCGAAAGTGCAAATCAATCCCAGAACAACAGCAAAGGGCCTTGTGAAGATGCTGGAGGAAACAGGTACAAAAGTATCTATATCCACAGTAAAACGAGTCCTATATCGACATAACCTGAAAGGCCGCTCAGCAAGGAAGAAGCTACTGCTCCAAAACCGCCATAAAAAAGCCAGACTATGGTTTGCAACTGCACATGGGGACAAAGATCGTACTTTTTGGAGAAATGTCCTCTGGTCTGATGAAACAAAAATATAACTGTTTGGCCATAATGACCATCGTTATGTTTGGAGGAAAAAGGGCGAGGCTTGCAAGCCAAAGAACACTATCCCAAACATGAAGCACAGGGGTGGCAGCATCATGTTTGGGGGTGCTTTGCTGCAGGAGGGACTGGTGCACTTCACAAAATAGATGGCATCATGAGGAAGGAAAATTATGTGGATATATTGAAGCAACATCTCAAGACATCAGTCAGGAAGTTGAAGCTTGGTCGCAAATGGTTCTTCCAAATGGACCTGACCTCAATCCCATAGAAAATTAGTGGGCAGAACTGAAAAGGCGTGTGCTAGCAAGGAGGCCTACAAACCTGACTCAGTTACACCAGCTCTGTCAGGAGGAATGGGCCAAAATTCACCCAACGTATTGTGGGAAGCTTGTGGAAGGCAACCCAAAATGTTTGACCGAAGTTAAACAATTTAAAGGCAATGCTACCAAATACTAATTGAGTGTATGCAAACTTCTGACCCACTGGGAATGTGATGACAGAAATAAAAGCTGAAATAAATCATTCTCTCTACTATTATTTTGACATTTCACATTCTTAAAATAAAGTGGTGATCCTATCTGACCTAAGACAGGGAATTTTTACTAGGATTAAATTTCAGTAATTGTGAAAAACTGAGTTTAAATGTATTTGGCTAAGGTGTATGTAAACTTCCAACTTCAACTGTATACAGCCACTGTATATATTGACCATGAATGACCTGAAGGTTGGATGTCCTAAAGCATTATTGTTCAATCCTTGTCTTGAAAAACGATGTACACCTGCAGAAGCTCTACTGCTTTTTTATTGTTGTTTTTTGGAAACTTGAAAACAATTTGTATGGGGGACCGATGGCTGTACAGTTTGTTTGTTTGTTTTCTCATGGCAGCAATACGTTTGTGTGGATAAATGTGTACGATTTCTATTTTATGAGGGCAATCATCATCAAAACCATGCAACATCTGCCCCGAATGTAAAGCAAACACTGCCTGTGTTTGTAAGGATACCGTAGATAGTTTGAATGATGGATGTGCAATCATATCTAGTCATTTTTGATTAATTAATCTCTTGATTAATCATAGCAGTTGTTTTACTGATATTACTCTGCATTTAATTAACATACCACACTGATATTACATGATCAGTGCAATGGCTTTATGTCTATCTATATACCACAATTAAATGAATTGCTCTCTACGTTTTCTCTTTTATAATATGCAGATAAGAATCTTCCAAACAGCTCGAATGTCGAGGTGGAAGTCACACCACCAATGAATGGCACTGCTGGTCAAGAAGGGGAAGCTGCGGTAAGAAACCCATTTTAAGGACACATACACACACATACACCAATGTAAACCCAACAGCAAACAAGTGGGCACACATACTAAGCATCAAACTCCATAACTTCCTGCCAGCCTCTTGTGCGCATAGTTTCTAAGGTACTAGTCAGGTAGAGTAGAACTTCAAAGATACGAACCATAGAGTTACTGAATGACGAACCTGCACATTTATTAAATGCAAAAAAACAGAATTACTGTGGGTTAGAGACAAACGTAAATGTGGCTTTAATATACTTAGAACACCTCAGACATTTAAAGTACTGTAGGCAGATGCATGGTTAGGAAATATGTGAATACACAATTTATATTATAGACACAAAATGTATATTATAGATGCGAACGATAGTCGTTAAATAATTAAAGTGAGTTTTCCCTCTCGTAAGTTCTCCGTCAATACTTCATATTACGGAACGAAATTTGGCACACCGGTTGAGAACTTAGTTCCCTAAATGGTCAGCAGATGACACTGCGATCTGCTTGCTAGTTTTCTTGCTGGAAGGATGGATAGAAATGTAGCGTTCTCCCGTAGGGATTCTCTAAGAAGACATTTAAGACATTCTACTAAGGTGTTAACAGTTACACTTGAATGATAGACAAAGATTACATATCAAAAGTGCTTTCTGTTTGAGTATTCGAGAAAGGTGTTGTTTTCTCTGCTATCTTTTACTGCAAATCATGAAGGAAAACTAACTAATTACACAGGGGCTAACAGGCTAATATTTCATTTTTGTTGAAGGAGAAACAGAAAAATATAGACAGAATTAGGATTATAGATCATCCATATCATTCAAAGTTAGAATGCAGCATGTATTGATTGGATATCTATTCAAGCTATATTAGTGGCTGTGACGAATCGAAGCTACCTCGTTCTCCTGTCATTACTAGCTACTTGGCACAGTTGCCTGGCAGCCAGTAGCTAGCTAGCGACAAAAGTTATTTAGCTAGTTAGCTAGATAACACGTATCTTAAACCAGATAGCCGGCATGCTTTAAAATGGTATGTTTCTGCTTACATTGTAGCTAGGTGACATTAGTTAACTAACTATTAGCTATGCAGGCTGCTGAGTATAACGTCCCATCCGAGTGACCAACGACAAGTATAACGTTAGCAATAACATTACCTAGGATACGAAGAAAGAAGAAGAAAAAACGCCGTAGCTATGACAGTTAGGTAACTAGCTAACTCTTTATATCCAAGGTTGAAACCCAACATACATTCTGTTTTTTTATTATCTCAGCCATATTCAAAATTGAGGCTGATGAAATAGAAATCGCAACCCAACCTCTCTATTGTAGCTAGCTACATTAGCTAGCCAATGTAATCAAATCAATGCTTGTCTAAAGTTACATAGCTAGCTACAATACCATAATGCATCATTGAATCCCCCGACAGTTTGAGCAAACACACATAGGAGAATGTTAAAGGTACGTCCATATTCCCTTGATCGTTTGTATTAGCTTCTCCTGGCCATATCTCCAATATTATTTGGACAGTTTCATCACAAAATCGTACATAGGAAGGTGTCCAGCAATATCCGAGATGGCTGTGGACTTTTGTTGCATCTAACGGTAAGGTCCTTAGCCTGATATATCCTCAGTTTTCTGCCTGGCAATTGTGTAATTCAAATAACGTATTGAAATGCAAGAGGTTATGTGATGGCCAGTTACATAAAGTATAACAATATCAAAACATGATAATCTTTCATTCAAGTCTTTATTACAACATTCTTGTAATTGAGTCATCAGTACAATCCATGTTAACCTAGCTACTAGACCTTTTTAATTACTTACATAGAGCATAATAAGAATACGAAACAAGAAAGATTATTCACTTTATTTAAAATGATGATGTAATGTAAATTAATCAAACATTGAATGACTTTGTGAAATGTGGAAGCTGCAAGCTGTCTGTGTTGTCATCCTTCTCAGTCCCCTAGTGCAGTGGGGCAATTCACAATCACCAGAGAGGGCTATAATAGAGAGAGGTTACAAAAGAGAGGGGTCTCCTTGGACTAGGTGGAGCTTCAGATCTCCTGCAGAACCTTCTTGTAGGTTATTGCTCAAACTCCAGTTGTAACTAACCTGATTCAGCTTATGAACCAGAGCCCGGTTTCCCGATAGCGATGAAACTTAGGCTTAAAACACTGCAAAGAGAGAACTGATAGGATCTTACCTATAATAATACACTAACTCAAGTTTTGATACATCATTGTGCACATGTTGTTACACATTAAATATATTGAGGCAAAAATTAGACAGTAGCCTACAATTAGCAAAATAGAACATTTAATGAACATTTTATTTTATTGAAACATTATTGAATTATATAGGCCTGTAGCCTATACTGTAGGCTATTTATATTTTAATGCAGTCTCTGTTTTCATTTGAAGCATACTTTTATCCTTCGCTTGTTTGTAACAATTGTAAAGACATTGGCAACTTTGTATTTGTAATCTACTTCGTTGTGAAGTTATTGGTGGTCACAGAGAGACATGTAAACATCTTGATTCTATTTTTAGTGGAGGTCTTCGTGTATAAAGTGATGCGGTAAGGAAAAAACTCATCTAACGATGCACTTAGCTGTTCTACGAGTGGTCTGAGACAGTCGGTAAATAACGAACGTTTTCAAATGCAACTTTCGTAACAATGGTTTTGGGAAACAGCTCAGAGATTTAATGATGCTGCTAAGAAGGTTCTAACAAAGAACTTAGATGCTTTGGGGAAACCGGGCCCAGCCAATTATTAGAATCAGGAGCACTAGATCAAGGTCGGAGCAAGATTCTACAAGACAGTAGCTCTCCAGGAACAGGGTTGGAAAGCCCAGCATCAGATACAAGTAATGCTGGATGACTGATTGAATCTGGATCTGGTCATCCTCATTGTGGTAAGTAGACTGTCACCATGATGACCTGAATTTTTTAAAATAATTTCACAATTAGTCTGTTTGCTAACTTTAGTAACACTCAAATTTAAAAAAAGATTAATGCTATCATATCTAACATATCTGCTTGTGGTAAGCAAAGAATGCAACAGACATTCATTGTAGTATGGTCAATGTGTTCACAGAGTGGGATCATGTCTACATAGGGTGGCGGGATGCGAATAGTCTAGAACATGAGCTGTGTAAATATGGGTCTGTGCATTTTCAGACAAGGTGTGTATGTGTACCTGGCTGGAGGTGAGAACTCAGACCTTGGGGTGTGCAGAGTTCTGTTTGATCTTTACAGGTCTCTGGGCTTTGGCGGAAGCTATGGACAACAAACAGAGAAAGAGTGCTATGAATACTAGAGTAGCACACACAGACACAGATACAAACCCTCAGCTACGGGAAGAAGAGAAAATGTATATGATTTTATTGATAAGGTATCATTATAAATACAGGTATGCCAGCTGAAAATTGGGTGATTTCCAGCTGTCCCATAGTAATGAACGTGTCGGGAGCCGGGAGGAGAGGCAGGCAGTTTAACCAGCCAGTCGAAATTATGAATCAGTTGGCATCATTTTTATGGATATATACAAATAAATGTCCATTGAAAAAAGGGGGGGGGGGCAATGCAAATAGTCTGGGTAACCATTTGATTAGATGTTCAGGAGTCTTATGGCTTGGGGGTAGAAGTTATTTAGGAGCCTCTTGGACCTAGACTTGGCGCTCCGTTACCGCTTGCCGTGCGGTAGCAGAGAGAACAGTCTATGACTAGGGTGGCTGGAGTCTTTGACAATTTTTAAGGCCTTCCTCTGACACCGCCTGGTATAGAGGTCTTGGATGGCAGGAAGCTTGGCCCCGGTGATGTACTGGGCCGTACGCATTACCATCTGTAGTGCCTTGTGGTCGGAGGCCGAGCAGTTGACATACCAGGCAGTGATGCAACCCGTCAAGATGCTTTCGATGGTGCAGTAAAAAAAAATGGAGGATCTGAGGACCCATGTCAAATCTTTTCAGTCTCCTGAGGGGGGATAGGTTTTGTCGTGCCCTCTTCATGACTGTCTTGGTGTGTTTGGACCATGTTAGTTTGTTGGTGATGTGGACACCAAGGAACCTGAAGCTCTCAACATGCTCCACTACAGCCCCGTCGATGAGAATGGGGGTGTGCTCGGTCCTCCTTTTCCTGCAGTCCACAATCATCTCCTTTGTCTTGATCACGTTGAGGGAGAGGTTGTTGTCCTTGCACCACACGTTCAGGTCTCCAACCTCCTCCCTATAGGCTGGTCTCATCGTTGTCGGTGATCAGGCCTACCACTGTTGTGTCATCAGCAATCCTAATGATGGTGTTGGAGTCGTGCCCGGCCATGCAGTCATGAGTGAACAGGGATACAGGAGGGGGCTGAGCACGCACCCCTGAGGGGCCCCCGAGTTAAGGATCAGCGTTGCGGATGTGTTGTTACCTACCCTTACCACCTGGGAGCAGCCCATCAGGAAGTCCAGGATCCAGTTGCAGAGGGAGGTGATTAGTCCCATGGTTCTTAGCTTAGTGATGAGCTTTGAGGGCACTATGGTGTTGAACGCTGAGCTGTAGTCAATGAATTCTCATGTAGGTGTTCCTTTTGTCCAGGTGTGAAAGGGCAGTGTGGAGTGCAATAGAGATTGCATCATCTGTGGATCTGTTGGTACGGTATGCAAATTGGAGTGGGTCTAGGGTTTCTTGGATAATGGTGTTGATGTGAGCCATGACCAGCCTTTTAAAGCATTTCATGGCTACAGATGTGAGTGCTATGGGTCGGTAGTCATTTAGGCAGGTTCTACACGTGCTTAATTACATCACTTTTGTTTCGAGCCGACTTGGCTTAACTTTCAGCGATTTAAATGAACCCCCTCAATGATTCTGATGTTGTTTTACTTGGGTGCACCGTGTGCAGAACCCCCTGACTACTTTTTACTTGTGGGTGGCGACTTCAGATTTTCTGGGAACACGGAGAAAACTAACTTGACACTGTTATTCAGTCAGCACAAAATTGGATTATAATAATCACAAGAAGGCAGGAGAGGGAGCGAATGCCGGAGCTGGAATGTATTCTACATGTTTGAAACAGCGAAGCTGTCAGTCAAGTCTGGTAAATTGTCTGACACTAGCATGCATTTGCACACTTGCCCCATTGACTATACATGGGGTTCACAACTAGCTTTCCATTTCTTAACAAAGCAATTTATTTTCTTGGCTATGGTTTGTGTCGATGAAATGTAGCATAGCTAACTGCAGTGTTTTTCCTGTCTGAAATCCGGCTACCTCGTCTTACCGTAGCTTGGTCTGTGCAAAGAAAATTAATGTGAGCAGCGTGGCAGTTTCCCAAAGTTTTTTTTTTTTTACACTAACGTAAATAACACTAACTAGCTATGTTTTGTGTAAAAAAGTATGATATATTGTGGTTCATGAACTGGATACACGTTAGCTAACGTTAGTCTTACGTTAGCTAACGTTACCTAGCTAGCTAGAGTTAACTGGCTATCATAGCAGCCAAGGATGTTCACTAGCTTATTTGTGAATACTTATTTTTGCTCCGATTACACGCAAGTCTAGATCAGGAGTTTCCACATGATGACTTCAGCATTATATGAAAAGCAAAATATACCAAGCTAGCTTTCCTTGCTTGTTGGTTAGATACCTAGCCAACGTTAGCACTCATCTGACTGGTATACCATTACGTTAGCTAGCTAGCTTGTTAACTATAGTAGCTAATCAAAACAAAATCACATTCATTGGCAAGCTACCTTTATTTGCCTGGTTGTTAGCTAGATAGCTTTCAGCTGACTGGTGTTAGCTAACTACAAAAGGTTAGCTGCTGGACTTTGTACAAGCAAACTAACTTTAGCTAGGTAATGTTAGCTAGCTACATAGCCAATCAATGTATCTGCTTGCATTGATTGATTAACATACACTACCGTTCAAAGGTTTGGGGTCACTTAGACATTTCCTTGTTTATGAAAGAAAAGCAATTTTTTTGTCCATTAAAATAACATGAAATTGATCAGAAATACAGTGTAGACATTGTTAATGTTGTAAATGAGTATTGTAGCAGGAAACAGCTGATTTTTAATGGAATATCTACATAGGCGTACAGAGGCCCATTATCAGCAACTATCACTCCTGTGTTCCAATGGCACGTTGTGTTAGCTAATCCAAGTTTATCATTTTAAAAGACTAATTGATCATTAGAAAACATTGTAGCAATTATGTTAGCACAGCTGAAAAGAAGCAATAAAACTGGCCTTCTTTAGACTAGTTGAGTATCTGGAGCATCAGCATTAGTGGGTTCGATTACAGGCTCAAAATGGACAGAAACAAATAACTTTCTTCTGAAACACGTCAGTCTATTCTTGTTCTGAGAAATGAAGGCTATTCCATGCGAGAAATTGCCAAGAAACAGAAGATCTCGTACAACGCTGTGTACTACTCCCTTCACAGAACAGCGCAAACTGGCTCTAACCAGAATAGATAGAGGAGTGGGAGGCCCCGGTGCACAACTGAGCAAGAGGACAAGTACATTAGAGTGTCTAGTTTGAGAAACAGACACCTCACAAGTCCTCAACTGGCAGCTTTGTTAAATAGTACCCGCAAAACACCAGTTTTAACGTCAACAGTGAAGAGGCGACTCCGGGTTCCTCTGTCCAGTGTCTGTGTTCTTTTGCCCATCTTAATCTTTTATTTTTATTGGCCAGTCTGAGATATGGCTTTTTCTTTGCAAGCACAGCACTTACACATATGACTGATGATTGGCTGAGATAAAAAGATTGTGGGGTTTGTTTTGTCAGACTTCAGTGCGGCTTTTGACATTATCGATCATAGTCTGCTGCTGGAACAACATATGTTTTATGGCTTTAAACCCCCTGCTATATTATGGATAAAGAGTTACCTGTCTAACATTACACAGAAGGTGTTATTTATTGGAAGCCTATGCAACATAATCCAAGGCAGCAGCTACTCTTCCTGCGGTCCAGCAAAATTAAGGCAATTATACAATTTTTAAAACCTTACAATACAAAACTAGGGCTTGTAGGACCTGCCATGTTGATAGTGCTGTTTAGAAGGCAGACCAGCGCTTTATTATGGACACACTTCTCACTGTCTTAGCTGCTGTTGTATCAATATGTTTTGACCATGGCAGTTTACAATTCAAGGTTACGCCAAGCAGTTTAGTCATCTCAACTTGCTAAAGTTCGACATTATTCATTATTCATTAATGGGGATCCATGATAAATACAAATACAAACAGCTTGAATACCACCACCATGTAAGCAGCTGTGTTGTTGCCGAGCAACAGACCCGGTGTTAGAACTCTGCACTTCGGCAAAAAAATATGTTAGCATTGTCAGAAATGCTAGAAAAGGGTAGCACATTGTTGGTTCTTAATGGACAGAAATGAGCACGTGAGAGCGAATAATTATACATTTAATCAAAACGGTTAACCCTACAAACTTATTCAGTACGAAAGCTGGCAAGTCTAATGGACACTTTATGAATGCTGTAGTCTCGTTCTTATCCGACGCCTAGATATTGAGCTAGTTCTGGGCAAGAATATATATTTTTCCTAATGCTGTTTATAAACCGGTATGTGGTTCTCGGTAAGGAACGGACAGCTCATGACTAGAGTGTCAAAAGTTCTGGGTGTAGCTGGTGCAGGGGAGTCAGGCGCAGGACAGCAGAGATGAGTACCAAAGTAATTTACTTAAAAAAACTTACTCATTACAAATAGAAAATAACCAATCCTACAATAAACACAAAACAATCACGCACAAAACCATGAGGGAAACAGAGGGTTAAATAATGAACATCATTATTGGGGGATTGAAACCAGGTGTGTAAAAACAAGTCAAAACAAATGGAACATGAAAAGATCGGCGATGGCTAGAAGACCGGTGACGTCGACCGCCGAACTCCGCCCGAACAAGGAGAGGGACCAACTTCGGCGGAAGTCGTGACAGAGAGGCTGGGAGTGTGTTGTGTACCTCCGATCAAGTTGATTTGCACATTTTCATCAAAATTGGTGTCATATAGGAGATTTTAATTTGAGCTTCAATCAATACCTATATATGTGGGGACGATAATGGATGAATGCTTTGAGATAAAGAATCCCACACTGGGAGATGTACTTCAACATAGTGAGAAAAGAAGTTCTGTGGGATTGATGCAAAGGTGGAAATGACCTCAGCGTGGGTCATTACTGTTGGTAATCTCCCAGCATGCCTGTGGGTGTATCCCTCCATCTTTAGCCATACCTGCCAAAGACCCACTCCCTCCGCTGTGTCTGCAATTATACACCCCTCTCTCTCCCGCTGCCCACCACCTCAGGATGCGCGAAACTCAAACACACTCACAACAGTAGCACCGGCACGAGCAAGGAGACTTTCCATGCTTCACTATGCCGTGCCAGGTAGGCAGATGGCACAGCATGCTACCAGAGCGATCAGGCGCTCACTCAAAGTAGCACAGAGGAAGGGAAACAGCCTCACTGGCAAGACCATAATAAATGGCATTATGAACCATCCCATGGTGAATCCATCCTGTACATCGAGGACACTTTTGCGTGTTCAAGCAGAGCCAATGAACTTCAGTTGCACTTGTTTTTTTAAATGCTGTAAATATCTAACATTCACTCATCAAGATGTATTACCATTACCACTCTGTTATAACTCTTTTTTTTTTCATTTTATTATTCAATTTTTTAATTATTATTATTATATATATTTTGTATATTAAAACATACAATCTACTTGCAGTGAGGCCGCTCAACATCTACATCACATTCAGTCATCTAACAGACTCCCATCTAAAGCGACCCACAGAAGCAACCAGGGTCTTCGCCCTGCTCAAGGGCACGTCGACAGATCTCCCACAATGTCAAAAACGGGGACTCGAACCAGCGACCGGTCCCCCGCACAGTTCCCCAAGAGCTGCTATCAGAGACCCCCCCCAAGTAAAATAAAATAATTCCATTCCAAGACCCCTGTCCCCAAACCCCCATCCCCCAAAGCACCAACAACCAACAAAATGAACAACATTTTAAAAAAGAAAGACAAAGGAAAACAAAAGACATCAAGGACAACTGAATGTTTGAGTGCATGCATGGCATTATTTACATGTGTGTGTGTGTGTCCCAGTGTATGTGCACGTCGGTACATTTGAATGAGAGTGTGTGTACAGTTTAAGTCGGAAGTTTACATACACCTTAGCCAAATATATTTAAACTCAGTTTTTCACAATTCCTGACATTTAATCCTAGTAAAAATTCACTATTTTAGGTCAGTTAGGATCACCACTTTATTTTAGGAATGTGAAATGCCAGAATATTAGTGGAGAGAATGATTTATTTCAGCTTTTATTTCTTTATCACATTCCCAGTGGGTCAGAAGAATTTACACTGAATTAGTATTTGGTAGCATTGCCTTTGTTTAACTTGGGTCAAACGTTTCAGGTAGTCTTCCACAAGCTTCCCACAATAAGTTGGGTGAATTTTGGCCCATTCCTCCTGACGCTTTTTCAGTTCTGCCCACTAATTTTCTATGGGATTGAGGTCAGGGCTTTGTGATGGCCACTCCAATACCTTGACTTTGTTGTCCTTAAGCCATTTTGGAAGTATGCTTGGGTTCACTGTCCATTTGGAAGACCTATTTGCGACCAAGCTTTAACTTCCTGACTGATGTCTTGAGATGTTGCTTCAATATATCCACATATTTTTCCTTCCTCATGTTGCCATCTATTTTGTGAAGTGGACCAACCCCTCCTGCAGCAAAGGACCCCCACAACATGATGCTGCCACCCCCGTGCTTAACGGTTGGGATGGTGTTCTTCGGCTTGCAAGCCTCCCCCTTCTATTTTTGTTCCATCAGAGGACATTTCTCCAAAAAGTACAATATTTGTCCCCATGTGCAGTTGCAAACCGTAGTCTGGCTTTTTTATGGTGGTTTTGGAGCAGTGGCTTCTTCCTTGCTGAGCGGCCTTTCAATATAGGACTCGTTTTACTGTGGATATATATAGTTTTGTTCCTGTTTCCTCCAGCATCTTCACAAGATCCTTTGCTGTTGTTCTGGGATTGATTTGCACTTTTCGCACCAAAGTACGTTCATCTCTAGGAGACAGAACGCGTCTCCTTCCTGAGCGGTATGATGCCTGCTTGGTCCCATGGTGTTTATACCTTCATGCGTTTGGAAATTGCTCCCAAGGATGAACCAGACTTGTGGAGGTCTACAATTTATTTTCTGAGGTCTTGGCTGATTTCTTCTGATTTTCCCATGATGTCAAGCAAAGAGGCACTGAGTTTGAAGGTAGGCCTTGAAATACATCTACAAGTACACCTCCAATTGACTCAAATGATGATCAGAAGCTTCTAAAGCCATGACATCATTTTCTGGAATTTTCCAAGCTGTTTAAAGGCACAGTCAACTTAGTGTATGTGAACTTCTGACCCACTGGAATTGTGATACAGTGAACTATAAGATAAATAATCTGTCTGTAAACAATTGTTGGAAAAATTACTTGTGTCATGCACAAAGTAGATGTCCTAACCGACTTGCCAAAACTATAGTTTGTTAACAAGACATTTGTGGAGTGGTTGAAAAACGAGTTTTAATGACTCCAACCTAAGTGTATTTAAACTTCCGACTTCAACTGTATATGCTTGTGTACAAACACCTGCGCTGCATCAGCCTCAGGCAAACAGGCATTAGCTGTAACAACACTGCCCCTCAGTGTCATTCAAACTTACTTGTCATTTTTAGACCTTTTTTTCTTCTTTTATCTTTGATCGTCATTCTATCCCTCGTCCAGCAACTGTTATAACTCTTGTTTCTACAAAGGTTTACCAAAACATAGATACCAAAGTTAGATATCATACCTACAAAGTCTTTAACAAATTGAGCTCTATTACTCACAAAGGATATGTCGTGTTTTTGTTTACATTGGGATTAATTATTGATGAATCTTAAAGGGGCAATCTACATATTTGACATATTTATTTAAAGCTGTTAAGTAAAATCAGCTTCACTTCGGATCTTATAATCATCTACAGATATCTTTGCCATCACTGGAAAAATATTACTCGTTCTTCCCCATTCCACAACCCACCAGTCACACTGAAAAATGCTCTGTGTAGCAATCTTTTATAGTCTTTTTAACACATGCTTGCCAGTGCTTTGAAATAGTTCTTACTGGTTGTCGTCCTCTAAACGCCAATACATTTTTGTATCTACCTAGTCTCTTTTTACTTTTTTATTTTGAACTCTATTATTATTACACATTGGGAACATAGGACAGTCTTAGAATAAACTACGGAAGGATTCTGGTGAAATTGAGCCTTGTTGGTAATATGGCCATGCACATCGATCAATTCAGCTGCACCCCATCAGTTTTTATTCTGATCTATGATCTATTGCTAATAATAGTAATCACCTTAACCCTCATCACTCATACTGTTGCTCAGATTAATAAAATCTATGGGCTAACTATTGTTTGCTCTAAAAAGAGAGGAAATGTTACCTTAAGCAAACAATTTTCGCAAATTCAAACTTTGAGGTGCACGAAAACCAAACTCAACTTATGATTATCTTTTGGAATATAAATGAGTTGATGGTTTCAACAAATCATTTCTACATGTTTCTAATTTTAGAGGACTACCTTTAACCAGAATCTCACCGTGTACCTGTCGGTGTCTGTCATCAAGTGCCTTAGAGCAGCTCACACCTTCATATGTCGCCATTGGCCCTGTCACACTAATTGTTCAATTCCTACAGGATGCCTTGGCAAACATGATTGGGGAATAGGGCGATTGTTAAGGTCAAATACTTAAAACACAGCAGGCTTACAGCAGAATTTTCTGAAGGCTGAGACTGTGCGACCTAAGGCAACCGCACCGTTCCTCCCCCCTCCCACCCCCGGAAAGCTTCTTCCCCAGAGCTAAAGAACCGAATCCTGTTCTGCGCATGTTACTTTACGTACTTATCCCACTCCCTTCACATTTCTCACTTTACTAACCCTTTTCTGAACCCTTCCTATCAACCAATTTGATCAACATAATGATGTAGCCTACGTCTCTGCCTCATATTTCTGAACTGCAACATAAAACCTGCGGCTATTTGAATGAACATTCCAAAAATATATATATTTTTCGGGCTAATTTAGGATGTAGTCTACGACCTTCTCTGTCTGTTGGATATTGCAGTAGAAAAAACAGGAAACAATGCATTGGGGCAAAAACAATCTGTGTTTTAACCAGGGGTGAAAGTCGATATAATTTCTTCCCAATATGGGACCTCCTATGTGTGTAATCGCTTAAATTTTTATGGGCCTAATCCTAGAATTACATATATAATCCCTATTAATTCAATAGGATCTCTGTGGGTCTAGTCGTAAAGATTTGTAATTTAACTTTTAAAATGTATTACCTTTTATTGTGGCATAAACAGAACCAGTCATGACGTTTTCATCTGATTGTCAAACAATCACTTCAAAGGGCTCCTTTACTAGGCTGTCTGCGGACATTCATCTACTCGCAACATATTTCCAGTCTTCAAACTATGGTGAATGGAAAGAGACATCTTTTACACAAAACACCTAAAATGTCATTAGGACATCATTTATGTGTCCACTTCTGTCCGTGCGCGTCTCGGTGTCAGCCACTAATCTCTGCCTTGGTAAAATATCAGTGTTCTTGTTGAATTGTATTGAATTTTACAGCGCAGGCTTTACCACCCGTTTTCAATTCAAGTTGCTAATTTTTCATGCCTCTGACATGCGGTAATGATAAATAATGGTGTAATAGCCTACAGTTATCTTGACATTTTGTTTTAAAAAAACTTTTGACAAACAAAAATAAAGTGTTAACCAGTCCCATGGCATGCCTCTCGTGCCATCAATGCCGTGCAAACTTGCTGCATATGACTCGATGCTAAAGCAAGGTTTTCCTTTAAGAACAGAAAGCAAAAAAATGAAGAGATTGATAACCAACTAATTTTGCTAGTCATTTTTGGAGCAGCCCATACCTGGCACATCTGATTCAACTAGTAAAAGGCTTGATGATTAGATGTGTGTTCGTATCTGTGCTACAGTACACATGTGTAATCTTGTGGTTACCTAGGTTTGGCAAAAGTGAAATGGAGCTCTTTCTTGGGTGTCATGGTTGCTGTCATGCTCATTTTCTTCCCAGGACTTTTCTGCCATGTACAGTGGAGAGACTCTCTATGTTCCACGTCAGCAGGTTGTGACAACTTCCTGTAATGAGCTGACGATATGTTCCGGCTATCTCCAAACAAACTTCAAAGGTTCACACTCCACCACAAGAGGCGATTTAGCTGCATTCCAACAATATGTACAGTGCATTCGGAAAGTATTCAGACTCCTTCATTTTTACATTTTGTTACATTACAGCCTTGTTTTTTTATTATATATATATATACAGTATACACTACCGTTCAAAAGTTTGGGGCCACGTAGAAATGTCCTTGTTTTTGAAAGAAAAGCACTTTTTTTTTTAAATAACATGAAATTGATCAGAAATACAGTGTAGACATTGTTAATGTTGTAAATGACTATTGTAGCTTGAAACGGCAGATTTTTTTATGGAATATCTACATAGGCGTACAGAGGCCCATTATCAGCAACCATCACTCCTGTGTTCCAATGGCACGTTGTGTTAGCTAATCTAAGTTTATCATTTTAAAAGGCTAATTGATCATTAGAAAACCCTTTTGCAATTATGTTAGCACAGCTGAAAATTGTTGTTCTGATTAAAGAACCAATAAAACTGGCCTTCTTTAGACTAGTTGAGTATCTGGAGCATCAGCATTTGTGGGTTTGATTAAAGGCTCAAAATGGACAGAAACAAATAACTGAACTTCATCTACCCAAAGGTTAAATATATGTATATTTTTTTAAAGGACTAGGGAGTTTTTTTTAGGATAAAAGAAATGGAATAGAGCTAAGCACAGGAAAAATCCTAGAGGAGAACCTGGTTCAGTCTGCTTTCCAACAGACCCTGGGAGAAATTCACCTTTCAGCAGGACAATAACAACTGGAGTTGCTTACCAAGATGACATTGAATGTTCCTAAGTGGCCTAGTGACAGTTTTGACTTAAAGCGGCTTGAAAATCTATAGCAAGACTTGAAAATGGCTGTCTAGTTTGAAGAATTTTAAAAAGAATAATGTGCAAATATTGTAAAATCTAGGTATGCAAAGCTCTTAGAGACTTAACCAGAAAGAATCACAGCTGTAATCACTGCCAAATTCTAACATGTACTAAGTCAGGAGTTTGAATACTTAGTGCCTTGCGAAAGTATTCACCCCCTTGGCGTTTTTCCTATTTTGTTGCATTACATCCTGTAATTTAAATTTATTTTATTTGGATTTCATGTAATGGACATACACAAAATAGTCAAAATTGGTGAAGTGAAATAACATTTTTACGGAAAAGTGGTGCGTGCATATGTATTTTGTTATGAAGCCCCTAAATAAGATCTGGTGCAACCAATTACCTTCAGAAGTCACATAATTTGTTAAATAAAGTTCACACCATGAAGACCAAGTAGCTTTCCAAACAGGTCAGGGACAAAGTTGTGGAGAAGTACAGATCAGGGTTGGGTTGTAAAAAAAATATCTGAAACTTTGAACATCCCACGGAGCACAATTAAATCCATTGTTAAAAAATTGAAAGACAAACAAACCTGCCAAGAGAAGGCCGCCCACCAAAACTCACGGACCAGGCAAGGAGGGCATTAATCAGAGAGGCAACAAAGAGACTAAAGATTACCCTGAAGGAGCTGCAAAGCTCCACAGCGGAGATTGGAGTATCTGTCCATAGGACCACTTTAAGCCGTACACTCCACAGAGCTGGGCTTTACGGAAGAGTGGAATGAAAAAAGCCATTGCTAAAGAAAAAAATAAGCAAACACGTTTGGTGTTCGCCAAAAGGCATGTGGGAGACTTCCCAAACATATGGAAGAAGGTACTCTGGTCAGATGAGACTAAAATGGAGGTTTTTGGCCATCTATGTCTGGCGCAAACCCAACACCTCTCATCACCCTGAGAACACCATCCCCACAGTGAAGCATGGTGGTGGCAGCAGCATCATGCTGTAGGGATGTTTTTCATTGGCAGGGACTGGGAAACTGGTCAGAATAGAAGGAATGATGGATGGCGCTAAATACAGGGAAATTCTTGTTTCAGTCTTCCAGATTCTGTTTCAGTCTTCCAGAGATTTGAGACTGGGACGGAGGTTCACCTTCCAGCAGGACAATGACCCTGAGCATACTGCTAAAACAACACTCAAGTGGTTTAATAAGGGGAAACATTTAAATGTCTTGGAATGTCCCAGTCAAAGCCAAGACCTCAATACAATTGAGAATCTGTGGTATGACTTAAAGATTGCTTTACACCAATGGAACCCATCCAACTTGAAGGAACTGGAGCAGTTGTGCCTTGAGGAATGGGTAAAAATCCCAGTGGCTAAATGTGCCAAGCTTATAGAGACATACCCCAAGAGACTTGCATCTGTAATTGCAAAAGGTGGCTCTACAAAGTATTGACTGTGGTGGGGGGTGGGGGGGGTGAATAGTTATGCACTCTCAAGTGTTCTGTTTTTTTTGTCTTGTTTCTTGTTTGTGTCACAATAAAAAATATTTTGCATCTTTAAAGTTGTAGGCGTGTTGTGAAAATCAAATGATACAACCCCCCCCAAAATCCATTTTAAAATCCAGGTTGTAAGGCAACAAAATAGAAAAACTGCCAAGGGGGGGAATACTTTCACAAGCCACTGTGTGTAAATTTGTTATTTCTGTATTTTATTTTCAGTATATTCGTAACATTTCTAAAAACATGTTTTCATGTTGTCATTATGTGGTATTTTGTGTACAGTCGTGGCCAAAAGTTTTGAGAATGACACAAATATTAATTTCCACAAAGTTTGCTGCTTCAGTGTCTTTACGTATTTTTGTCAGATGTTACTATGGAATACTGAAGTATAATTACAAGCATTTCATAAGTGTCAAAGGCTTTTATTGACAATTACATGAAGTTGATGCAAAGAGTCAATATTTGCAGTGTTGACCCTTCTTTATCAAGACCTCTGCAATCCGCGCTGGCATGCTGTCAATTAACTTCTGGGCCACATCCTGACTGATGGCAGCCCATTCTTGCATAATCAATGCTTGGAGTTTGTCAGAATTTGTGGGTTTTTGTTTGTCCACCTGCCTCTTGAGGATTGACCACAAGTTCTCAATGGGATTAAGGTATGGGGAGTTTCCTGGCCATGGACCCAAAATATCAATGTTTTGTTCCCCGAGCCACTTAGTTATCACTTTTGCCTTATGGCAAGGTGCTCCATCATGCTGGAAAAGGTATTGTTCGTCACCAAACTGTTCCTGGATGGTTGGGAGAAGTTGCTCTCGGAGGATGTGTTGGTACCATTCTTTATTCATTGCTGTGTTCTTAGGCAAAATTGTGAGTGAGCCTACTCCCTTGGCTGAGAAGCAACCCCACACATGAATGGTCTCAGGATGCTTTACTGTTGGCATGACACAGGACTAATGGTAGCACTCACCTTGTCTTCTCCGGACAAGCTTTTTTTCCGGATGCCCCAAACAATCGGAAAGGGGATTCATCAGAGAAAATGACTTTACCCCAGTCTTCAGCAGTCCAATACCTGTACCTTTTGCAGAATATCAGTCTGTCCCTGATGTTTTTCCTGAAGAGAAGTGGCTTCTTTGCTGCCCTTCTTGACACCAGGCCATCCTCCAAAAGTCTTCACCTCACTGTGCGTGCAGATGCACTTACACCTGCCTGCTGCCATTCCTGAGCAAGCTCTGTACTGGTGGTGCCCCGATCCCGCAGTTGAATCAACTTTAGGAGACGGTCCTGGCGCTTGCTGGACTTTCTTGGGCGCCCAGAAGCCTTCTTCACAACAATTAAACCGCTTTCCTTGAAGTTCTTGATAATCCGATAAATGTTTTATTTAGGTGCAATCTTGCTGGCAGCAATATCCTTGCCTGTGAAGCCCTTTTTGTGCAAAGCAATGATGACGGCACGTGTTTCCTTGCAGGAAACCATGGTTGACAGAGGAAGAACAATGATTCCAAGCACCACCCTCCTTTTGAAGCTTCCAGTCTGTTATTCAAACTCAATCAGCATGACAGAGTGATCTCCAGCCTTGTCCTCGTCAACACTCACACCTGTGTTAATGAGAGAATCACTAACATTATGTCAGCTGGTCCTTTTGTGGCAGGGCTGAAATGCAGTGGAAATGTTTTTGGGGGGTTCAGTTCATTTGCATGACAAAGAGGGACTTTGCAATTCATCTGATCACTCTTCATGACATTCTGGAGTATATGCAAAGTGCCATCATACAAACTGAGGCAGCAGACTTATTTGTGTCATTCTCAAAACTTTTGTCCACGACTGTAGATGGGTGAGATTCTGTTGTTGCTTTAATCCATTTTGAATTCAGGTTGTAATACAAAGAAATCTGGAATAATTCAAGGAGTATGAATACTTTTTGAATGCAATGTAGATCTGTGTTTCTCCTTCTTCATCTCTAATAGGAAGCAATACATCAATATTGGATAGTCCAGGTTGGAGGAGTCTGCAGTCACATGCGGCGTCCCACAGGGGTCAGTGTTGAGCCCTATCCTGTTTTTAATTTACATGCTCCCTCTCGGCCAAATCCTCAGAGATTATAACATCAACTTCACCTGCTACGCTGACGATACCCAGATTTATATTAACACCAAACCGGACATTCAGCACCTAGAAAACTCAGCAGCTGCATAGAAGACATCAGGTCATGGATGAAAGAGAACTTCCTCCAGTTGAACAGTAGCAAGACGAAGGCTATGCTTATTGGGACACCCAAGCAGGTCATCAGTGGTGGAAACATCTGCCCTACAATCAACGGCCAAGCATTCCACCTGTCCTCTGTCATCTCCAACCTAGGATACATAAAACAAATATGTAAAACATAATTTTTCAATCTTAAAAACATGACTAGATGTTGTCAAGATCTTTGCAGATGAGCCAAAAATACCAAATGCCAATGCGCAGGTTCTTAAGCTTGTTCCGCTTGTTTTAGCTAGAGCTAATCACGCTTTTGATGGTATGATTGATACCACTCTTTGACACAATAATGCAATATACCAGGTTACTGATGGATGGGTCTGGATTTTGCCAAGAAGAGGCCTGCTTGGATTAATGTCATGCAGTGAGCCACTTTTCAGTTGAAAAGTGAGCCACTACCTACTTCCATGTCACCTACACATTGATGCAGACTCTAATCTTCAGAAGTTGAGGTCTCTCACCTGTTTGGTATTCAGATGACCACACTGAAGGTCCAGCATGCCAGACATGTCATAGCGGGCCTTGTACCTGATAAGTAGAGTGTCAGACTCCTCCAGGCTTGGAGCAATCTTCCCAACCTCTGTCATCAAACACCACTCTCTCAAGGTCACAGAGAGTGAGGGCATGCTGACCAACTCTATCATCAATTCCTAAGGCCTTAGTTGTCAATATGATTTATCATCAACATCGTCATAATAATATTTTTCTCCCAGAAAGGAGTTCAAGTGGTCATGAAATAAATCACAAGAGCCTTTGTTTCAATCACAGTTCAGGTGCCCATGGATGTGCCTGACTTGACTCCTTGGACATTTTGTTGTACTGTGTATTGTAGAGCTTTAAGATGGCTGATCCTGACTGCACCACATGACCCATTGAAACTCTTTTTTAGCAACCAATTTCACATTAACTGTATCCATTCTGCGAGTTTCTCTTTTCTTTTAATCTATAACATTAGTTCCACGCACCTGCAACGAGAACTCAGATGTGCGAGTGCTTTTTTGAATTTTGAAACTGTATCCATACTGAAAGCTCTCTCTTCTTAGGCTGAGGATGAGGAGGATGAGGACCAGCCTCTGAGCCTGTCCTGGCCAGACACCATGCGCAAGCGTTTCACCTACCTCTTAATCATGCCCATCATCTTCCCTCTGTGGCTAACACTGCCTGATGTCAGGAAACCAGTAAGTGCTTCCCGTACATTTCTATCTCTTACTGTTCCAGTTTGTCAGATAGAGAATTAGTGTCCCAAATGGCACCTTATTCCCTATGTAATGCACTACACCCTATGGGCCTTGGTTAAAGGTAGTATAGGGAATATGGTGCCATTTGTGACACAAACATAGAGAGAAAGACTAATGTTTGATATGAAGTGTATCTGTCTATTTATTTTTCTATAACTGGTAATTGTGTGGTGTGTTATTTGCTTTAGATACCAGTAATTCCATAGTATTGAGGCTTAATTTCTGTAATTTCCATCTTTATAGTAACTAAAGCTTTTTCCTCCTTTGTCTAACAGACTGCAAAGAAGTTCTTTCCCATCTCATTTCTGGGTTCTATCTGTTGGATTGCTGGATTCTCCTACTTAATGGTGTGGTGGGCTCACCAGGTACGTGGGGAGCAGTGGAGGCTAAATTAATTTAACCGTTTTTCACACTACTGAGCCTTACCGAACCAAGCCAAACCAAGCTGTAATAAGCTGGTCTGGTTATGCATAGGGCTGTGGCAGTCATAACATTTTGTCAGCCGGTGATTGTCAAGCAAATAACTGCCGGTCTCACAGTAATTGACTGTAAATATATACAAGTTTAGCATCTCCTGGCTTCCACGCATAGCCTACAAAGCCACTGATGCAGAACTTTGAAACTTCTACATTTAAAAAAGTCGAATAAATCAATTTAACATGGCCTACACCATCACAATAAATCCATTATTTATTTTAGACAGGTCTAAAGAAGCATGATATGAAGAAAATGCACTCTATTTCAGAAGAAATAGCTTTCCTAATGATAGGCCC
The DNA here is from genome assembly GCA_003317085.1 of Hucho hucho. Lineage (NCBI taxonomy): Eukaryota > Metazoa > Chordata > Actinopteri > Salmoniformes > Salmonidae > Hucho > Hucho hucho. Next base: position 682,650 of record QNTS01000240.1, read on the forward strand.
TGATATGGCTATGCCATACAGCTGTGGGCTACACTAGTTAATTTAGCAGACAGGATTTGCTTAGAATTCCGAGGTATTAAAGTATGAAGAATACAATTGAACATAGCTTAATAAAATAAAAAGGAGGTGCGCACCTTCGGCTTTTCCTGTGTTGAGAGGTTAACAAAGAAACTGGTCCCACTATATGCTTACTTTAGAGTTATTTATTTAATTTGTTTCTTGTGCAAGCTGCACACACTTCATCAGTCTCTCATTCACAATTTGACAAGAACTTGATAATATTCACCAGGCCTTATTAGCCAATTCCCGTCACGTGATTGGGTCCTTCTCACAGGAATTTCAGCTAAAAAGTAAGCTACAAGTGAATGAAGACAGACACATTGGGGACGCAACTGCGCAGGAGTGTTTTATCGAATTCCGAGGGAAATATTAAAGATGTTAGAACTGTCAACATTGAGCCTGCTTTTCGTCAGCCAGCAAGTTATCTTGTCCATCCTTAAAGGGTTCTCCTAATCCTGTGAGAGTGGGCGGATTTCCTCATCTTTCTTGCCAGCCATGATTTTGGGCAGCTCCATGGTAAGAAATGTCACTGTTCCTGGTGCAAAAACACTCCTGTCCTGGAGCTCCTGTAAATTATATTACTAAGCTGCTCCAGAATGTTCTACGCCAGGACATGGAAATCAATTCTATTGTAGTCCATGTGGGTTTTAATAATATGTGACTAACGACCTTGATTTGGTCTTATGTAGCAATTTTTGAAATTGTGTTTCTGACATTGGATAAAAGTAGAGACTCAGAGCTACATAATGGTATATCATCAACTGCATTTTTGAGGAACAATGGGAAAGTAATTCTGTTTTCAATGTTGATAAACCCACTTTTGAGAAAATGGCCTTTGAATGTTTTGGTATCTAGGGAAGAGCTCTTCTTTGTCTACACACATTCAGCATCGTTCACACCCTCTTAAGCTTTAGCCCTACCCATCTTGTTTCGCTTTCAGAACGTTCAGAGCGCACACTTGATGATGATTTGTTTACCTCTTGATAACATGAAAACAGCCTAACCAGTTCTGCTGGCAACAATTTCATTATGCTTTTTTGCCAATGTTTACTGACACCGGCCATATTCAACGGGTGTTGTACACTTTACCTTAAGACATGTAGCTAGCTTGTTAGGTAAACAATGAACCTAGCTAGGTAAGCCAAGGGCTACACACATCACGTAACACTAGCAGACGAGCCAGCCAGCTAACGTTAGCTAGTTAAACAACAATGAACATAGTGACAAATCATTTCTTTCCTACCCTGCATGAATCTGCTGGGAGCTAACCAACCAGGTTCAATATTAGCTAGCTAACATTAGGCTCTAACTAGCAAAGCAAATGGCTTTGGGTTACGAATAATAACATCATACATGTAACATTAGCTAGGGAGCCAGCCAGCTAACGTTAGTTAGCTAGCTAACAGTACACTTTACCTTAAGACATGTAGCTAGCTAGCTAGGTAAACAATTAACCTAGCTAGGTAAACAACGTGTAAGAACACACACGTCACTTAACGTTAGCTAACGAGCCAATCAGCTAACATTAGCTAGTTAAACAACAATGAACATAGTGCCGAATCATGTCGTTCCTACCCTGCATGAATATGCTGGGAGCTAACCAACCAGGTTCAATGTTAGCTAGATCTAACTAGCAAAGCAAATGGTTCTGGAAAACAAATAATAACGTCATACACTTAACGTTAACTATCTAGCTAACAGTACACTTTAACTTGAAATGAATCCCCTTTCTGTCAAAATTAGAAACGTTTAATATCTGAACATGTAGCTAGTTAGACTATCTTACCCGTATAAATCATCATGCATGATGGACGCGTCTCCCTGTCACGGATGCCATGCCACGGTTGCCCTTAGTTTGAAGATGTAATCCGGAGACAGGTGTTTTCTCTATCTCTTTAGCTATCATACTCTAATTCCACTGATTTCAAAACTCAATCCTCCAGAAAGTGGGGAGCAACACTTATGGAGCTCCACTACATGATACATTTTTTTTTTAAATCTGCTTTCGACAGGATTACCAACACAGACTGACCAGCTCAAATAGACAGAAGCCTTCTACAGTGAGGGAAAAAAGTATTTGATCCCCTGCTGATTTTGTACGTTTGCCCACTGACAATGAAATTATTTTAATGGTAGGTTTATTTGAACAGTGAGAGACAGAATAACAACAAAAAAATCCAGAAAAACGCATGTGAAAAATGTTATCAATGAAATTACATTTTAATGAAGGAAATAAGTATTTGACCCCTCTGCAAAACATGACTTAGTACTTGGTGGAAAAACCCTTGTTGGCAATCACAGAGGTCAGACGTTTCTTGCAGTTGGCCACCAGGTTAGCACACATCTCAGGAGGGATTTTGTCCCACTCCTCTTTGCAGATCTTCTCCAAGTCATTAAGGTTTCGAGGCTGACGTTTGGCAACTCGAACCTTCAGGTCCCTCCACAGATTTTCTATGGGATTAAGGTCTGGAGACTGGCTAGGCCACTCCAGGACCTTAATGTGCTTCTTCTTGAGCCACTCCTTTGTTGCCTTGGCCGTGTGTTTTGGGTCATTGTCATGCTGGAATACCCATCCACGACCCATTTTCAATGCCCTGGCTGAGGGAAGGAGGTTCTCACCCAAGATTTGACGGTACATGGCCCCGTCCATCGTCCCTTTGATGCGGTNGCTGCCTTGAGATCATTGACAAGATCCTCCCGTGTAGTTCTGGGCTGGTTCCTCACCGTTCTCATGATCATTGCAACTCCACAAGGTGAGATCTTGCATGGAGCCCCAGGCCGAGGGAGATTGACAGTTATTTTGTGTTTCTTCCATTTGCGAATAATCGCACCAACTGTTGTCACCTTCTCACCAAGCTGCTTGGCGATGGTCTTGTAGCCCATTCCAGCCTTGTGTAGGTCTACAATCTTGTCCCTGACATCCTTGGAGAGCTCTTTGGTCTTGGCCATGGTGGAGAGTTTGGAATCTGATTGATTGATTGCTTCTGTGGACAGGTGGCGTTTATACAGGTAACAAACTGAGATTAGGAGCACTCCCTTTAAGAGTGTGCTCCTAATCTCAGCTCGTTACCTGTATAAAAGACACCTGGGAGCCAGAAATCTTTCTGATTGGGAGGGGGTCAAATACTTATTTCCCTCATTAAAATGCAATTCCATTTATAACATTTTTCACATGCATTTTTCTGGATTTGTTTGTTGTTATTCTGTCTCTCACTGTTCAAATAAACCTACCATTAAAATTATAGACTGATCATTTCTTTGTCAGTGGGCAAACATACAAAATCAGCAGGGGATCAAATACTTTTTTCCCTCACTGTATATGGCAGACCAATCTGAACTCCTCTCTCGGCGTCCAGCCCACTCATTATCTCTGCCAATCATGGCTAGTGGGACGGTTGGTTGACTTTTTCTGTGGCTTAACCTACAGGGCTCGTAATTTAACAAAACATGTCCATATTTACAGATGGCATACACGTTTTTTATTAAGGCACATGACAGTTCCCATGTTCCAGAAGGTGTTTCTGCCCAAAAAAACGCATTTTGATAAAAAGAAAAATAGAGAGAGAAAAATGGCTCTGCTGTGAAGTCGTGACTTGCGACATATGCCTACTTTCCTGAAACGGGTCACAGATTATAAAGGGCAGCTCTGAACAGTTGAACCTGGATTTTAAAAGTCTGATAGATTCCCTGCTAGACACTAATAAAATGTGCATTATATCTGTCCCTGTGCCCTCTCTGAATGGTGACATTGAACACTTTAGCAGTATTCTTTCTCTTCAGATGGCTCATTCATCACAAAATCTACTGATTTTGCAGATTTACTTTAATGATTTTTTCATTGGCAAGATTAGCAAACTTAGGCATGACATGCCAGCAACAAACACTGACACTACAAATCCAAGTAGTACTGATCAAATTATGAAAGTAAAGTGAGTGTGGAAGAGGTGAAATAATTATTGTTGTCTATTAACAATGACAAGCCACCGGGGAAGCAAAATTAATTCCTTTACCCAAGAATAGTAATGGCCCCATTACTGGCTCAAATAGCCGACAAATCAGCCTGTTACCAACTCTTAGTAAACTTTTGGAAATAATTGTGTTTGACCAGATAAAATGCTATTTTACAGTAAACAAATTCACAACAGACTTATAGCGAAGGACATTCAACAAGTCAACAAGCATGGCACTTACACAAATGACTGATGATTGGCTAAAATAAATTGCTGATCAAAATATTGTGGGAGCTGTTTTGTAAGACTTCAGTGCGGCTTTTGAAATGATCGATCATAGTCTGCTGCTGAAAAAACGTCTGTGTTATGGATTTACACTCCCTGCTATATTGTTGATAAAGAGTTACCTGTCTAACATAACACTTAGGTTGTTCTTTAATGGAAGCCTCCAACATTATCCAGGTAGAATCAGGAATTCCCCAGGGCAGCTGTCTAGGCCCGTTACTTTTTAAAAATCTTTACCAATGACATGCCACTGGCTTTGAGTAAAGCCAGTTTGTATGTGGATGAGTCAACACTATACACGTCAGCTACTACAGCAAATGAAAAAAAGATTTGAGCTCCCTGTCCATTCTTATCTTTCCCTTTTGAACAATGAAAAGAATAGCTCCCAGATTGTAGTACCTATGGCTTCCACTCAAAACATGTTTGACAAGGTTTCCGGCTTTTATTTTGAAAAATGAAGAAGTAGTTTAAGGAAATCCAGGTGTCCCTCATTCTGGCTGCAGTCTTGTGGCACGCGTGACTGAGGGCGCGCTCTTCATTATTTATCTCCGGTATTGAACATTCCATCTTAAATGTTATCGTTTATTTACATATTAGGTTACCTGAGGTACCTTGATTAGAAACATTGTTTGACTTGTTTAGACAAAGTTTATTGGTAACTTTTTTAGGTTTCCTATGGCTGTATATTGAACGAACTGAACAAAACGCACCAACCAAACAGAGTTTTTGTAATATAAAGAGGGACTTTATCGAACAAAACAACAATTCTTTGTGTTCCTGGGACCTGTGGGATTGCAACCAGAGGAAGATCTTCAAAGGTAAGTGATTTATTTTATCTCTATATTTGATTTTGTAATGCCTGTGCTGGTTTGAAATATATTTATATGCAGGAAGTATGCGGGGCGCTGTCCTCAGATAATTAAATGCTATGCTTTCGCCGTAAAGCCTATTGTAAATCGGACAACGCGGTTCGATTACCAAGATTCTAAGCTAAAGAATGGTGTACAACACTTGTATTTTCATGAATGTTTAATATTACTATTTGAAATTTGAATTTGTAATTTGAATTTGGCGCTCTGCATTTCACCGGATGTTGTCGTAGGTAGCGCCCCACCGATCACTAAGAAGTTAACAAAGAGCTGCAGTTAGTTTCAGAATTGGTGGCAAATAATATGTTTGTCCTAAATATTTCAAAAACTAAAAGCATTGTATTTGGGACAAATCATTCACTAAACCCTGAACCTCAACTAAATCTTGTAATGAATAATGTGGAAATTGAGCAAGTTGGGGTGACTAAACTGCTTGGAGTAACCCTGGAATGTAAACTGTCATGGTCAAAACATGTTGATGCAACAGTAGCTAAGATGGGAAGAAGTCTGTCTATAATAAAGCTCTGCTCTGCTTTCTTGACAACACTATCAACAAGGCAAGTCCAACAGGCCCTAGTTCTGTCGCACCTGGACTACTGTTCAGTCATGTGGTCAGGTGCCACAAAGAGGGACCTCAGAAAATTAAAATTGGCTCGGAACAGGGCAGCATGGTTGGCCCTTAAATGTACACAGAGAGCTAACATTAATTATATGCATGTAAATCTCTCATGACTCAAAGTGGAGGAGAGATTGACTTCATCACTACTTGTTTTTGTAAGTGTTGACATGCTGAATGCACCGAGGTGTCTGTTTAACCCTTGTGTTGTCTTAAGGGTAAAAAATTACCCGCCACTAAGTTTAACAGCAGAGAAAACCCCCTAAATGATAGTTTTTCAACATGAAATTTGATTACTTTTCCTAGAATGACCCCAACGTTAGAAAAAGTGAAACATTACCTTTGTTTATATTTCCATGAAAGCCGTACACTACCAGGGTACAACGATTGTCTTATACCCTGACTACACCGCTCGCGTCGCGATTGTTATTCAATTATTGCACCCACACTGCTCGCACGCGCCAACGAGCGTCTGCGTTGCCAAGGGCTAAAATAGAAGTCATTTCTATTTCTGATGCAGATCGCGTTGCAAGTCCTCCCATCTCCTCATTGGTTTATAGAATCAGGTACCCACGTGCCATCTCCTCATTGGTTATACCCACGTGGGTGACTGAAAGACGAACGAGGTCAGTGGCAGTAATGCACCTAATTTATGAAAGTTGCCAATCGCAATATAAAGTCAAGGGAAGAAAAAGCCTGGAAGGAGGAGAGATGACTAGAAACGATTCGGTTGACCATTTTATGTGTGGATTAATTGGCGGAGTAGAGGACCTTGTGCATTTCAGGTAAAATAACAACTCAATGTTTAACGTTATATCCCAGAACAAATTAGCTAGCAAGTGTAAGCACTTGTAACCCTATACATTCAAAGAAGGGAGCGCCTCGCCCGCACAGCAGCCTCTGCAGTGCTTGTGAAATCTGTTCATGGGGCAGGATCTTGTCCTGATCTACCTGAGGCTGCAGCTCGGGCAGGCAAGAGGAGGAGATGCCAATTATGCCCCCCAAAGAAGGACAGTAAAACAAATACAATGTGCTACACGTGAGAAATACATCTGCAATGTCCATGCACACACACTTGCATACTGTCCTACATGTGCTAATTAGAGTTGATTGATTTATGTTCTTCACGTTTTTGTTTTGTATATATAATCGTATTTTATTCTTATATATTGTTGTTCTTTATACACCTTGTGGGTGGGGGCAATGGTTAAAAAAATAGAATAGTATTTTGTAGTTAAATTGAATTGTACAATATATACAAATATATCACTATGTTGCCAAAAAGGTTCAAGTCTGTTGTTTCCCTTCAATAAAATGCATTCAAAACTACTTTCTGCACATACAGTTGAAGTCGGAAGTTTACATACACCTTAGCCAAATACATTTAAACTCACAATTCCTGACATTTAATCCTAGTAAAAATTCCCTCTTAGGTCAGTTAGGATCACCACTTTATTTTAAGAATGTGAAATGTCAGAATAATAGTAGAGAGAATGATTTATTTCAGCTTTTATTTCTTTCATCAGAAGTTTACATATACTAAATTAGTATTTGGTAGAATTGCCTTTAAAATTGTCTAACTTGGGTCAAATGTTTCAGGCAGCCTTCCACAAGCTTCCCACAATAAGTTGGGTGAAGTTTGGCCAATTCCTCCTGACAGAGCTGGTGTAACTGAGTCAGGTTTGTAGGCCTCCTTGCTCGCACACGCTTTTTCAGTTCTGCCCACTAATTTTCTATGGGATTGAGGTCAGGGCTTTGTGATGGCCACTCCAATACCTTGACTTTGTTGTTCTTAAGCCATTTTGCCACAACTTTGGAAGTTTGCTTGGGGTCATTGTCCATTTGGAAGACCCATTTGCGACCAAGCTTTAACTTCCTGACTGATGTCTTGAAATGTTGCTTCAATATATCCACATAATTTTCCTTCCTCATGATGCCATCTATTTTATGAAATACACCAGTCCCTCCTGCAGCAAAGCACCCCCACAACATGATGCTGCCACCCCCGTGCTTCACGGTTGGGATGGTGTTCTTTGGCTTGCAAGCCTCCCCCTTTTTCCTCCAAACATAACGATGGTCATTATGCCCAAACAGTTCTATTTTTGTTTCATCAGACAAGAGGACATTTCTCCAAAAAATAAGATCTTTGTCCCCATGTGCAGTTGCAAACCGTAGTCTGGCTTTTTCATGGAGGTTTTGGAGCAGTGGCTTCTTCCTTGCTGAGCGGCCTTTCAAGTTATTCCGATATAGGAATCATTTTACTGTGGATATAGATAATTTTGTACCTATTTCCTCCAGCATCTTCACAAGTGCCTTTGCTGTTGTTCTGGAATTGATTTGCACTTTTCGCACCAAAATATGTTAATCTCTAGGAGACAGAACGCGTCTCCTTCCTGAGCAGTAGGACAGCTGCGTGGTCCCATGGTGTTTATACTTGCGTACTATTGTTTGTACAGATGAACGTGGTACCTTTGAAGGTAGGCCTTGAAATATATCCACAGGTACACCTCCAATTGACTCAAATTATGTCAATTAGCCTATCAGAATCTTCTAAAGCCATGACATAATTTTCTGGAATTGTCCAAGCTGTTCAAAGGCACAGTCAACTTAGTGTATGTAAACTTCTGACCCACTGGAATTGTGATACAGTGAATAATCTGTCTTGAAACATTTGTTGGAAAAATTACTTGTATCATGCACAAAGTAGATGTCCGAACTGACTTGCCAAACTATAGTTTGTTAACAAGAAATTTGTTGAAAAATGAATTTTAATGACTCCAACCTAAGTGAACGTAAACTTCCGACTTCAACTGTATCTTCTACTTTTGTCACGGTCGCTGACAGAAGTGGACCAAGGCGCAGCGTGCAGGGTTGAGTGAAACATATTTACTTTATTAGAATGCAACTCACCAAAACAAGAAATTCATCCGTAACGCACTGTGTAGCACAAACACAGCATCTACACAACATAACATAAATATCCCACAACACAGGTGGGGGACTGAACAACTTAAATAGGATTCCCAATTAGAGGCAACGACTAACAGCTGCCTCTAATTGGGAACCCAAACCAACCAACATAGAAAAATCAACATAGAACAAAAACACAGCCCTGATCACGTCCTGACCAAAACCACCATAGCCCTTTTGGCTGCTCTATCTATGGCCAGGACGTGACAACTTTTTTAGGCTACACATGTTTACACCTATGCAGTACCTTTAGCAATAATACAAATAATAATAATAATAAACCTCTACTTTAGTAAAGAATACAATTATGACAGGTGTGTTGTAATAAAAACGAGTGGTGTCCATTGATTAAATGCAGTCTTTCTGCACTGTGAAGAGGGAAAACCCAGAAATTCACAAAGTTTGTGATGAATGACAGGTTGTTTCTTCACGCAAAAAAGATTTGGGGTTTCAAATTCAATTAAGCTGCTTTATTTTATGGGTTTAGTGAAGGTGGGTCATTTTTGACCCTAAGGACAAGGGGAGGATACAGAATGTTAAGACTACACAAGGGTTAAACTACTAACACACAGTTCGGACACCTATGCATACCCCACAAGAAATGCCACCAGATGTCTCTTCACAATCCCCAATTCAAGAACAGACTATGGGAGGTGCACAGTACACATGCAAGCAGTAGGATCAGATTAAAAAAACTTAAAAAAATACACATTATGGAAAAGCGGGGACCGTGATGAAACACACACGCACAGACACATGCTTACACATACAAATGGATTTTGTATTTGTAGATATGTGGTAGTAGAGTAGTGGCCTGAGGGAACACACTTTGTTGATCCTTAATAAATACAAATATAAATGAGTAGTTCTAACAAACAACAAAAACACTAGCCCATGTCAATCTACTATCCCCCATAGTACAAAAGCTGAGCTATTCTATTGGTCAACTTATCCTTCTGTGCAATAAATAAATATTTCAAACATACTCTGGGACAGTTGTGGGATGCAATAGATCCCAAATTAATAAAAACATACCATAAAAAAACCTTTAAAAGCAATGAAGCTGATGTAACAGATCAGAACATTCATCTTAAAATATTAATAAACTATAAAGCTATTTCTTCACATTATACGTGCAGCAATGCACACACGGCAGTAAGCTATAAGCGCGAATGTTCCAAAATGCAATCAATTAACGGGAAAACACTGTTCTCTAAAATGCGATTATGATTATGCCAAGGCAGCAGCTACTCTTCCTGGGGTCCAGCAAAATTAAGGCAGTTATACAATTTTAAAAACCTTAAAAAACATTCATAACAGATTTCACAACACATGTGTGCCCTCAGGCCCATACTCTACTACCACATATCTACAACACAAAATCCATGTGTACGTGTGTGTATAGTGTGTATGTTATCATGTGTTTGTATGCGTTTGTCTGTGCCTATATTTGTGTTGCTTCACAGCCCCCGCTGTTCTACAATCAAATTTTACTGCTTGTAAGAGTTACTTGATGTGGAATAGAGTTCCATGTAGTCATGGCTCTATATAGTAATGTGCGCCTCCCATAGTCTGTTCTGGACTGGGACTGTGAAGAAACCTCTGGTGGCAATGTCTTGTGGGGTATGCATGGGTGTCCGAGCTGTGTGCCAGCTGTTCAAACATGTCAGTACCTCTCACAAATACAAGTAGTGATGAAGTTAATCGCTCCTCCACTTTGAGCCAGGAGAGATTGACCTGCATATTATTAATGTTAGCTCTCTGTGTACATCTAAGGGCCAGCCGTGCTGCCCTGTTCTGAACCAATTGCAAATTTCATAAGTCCCTCTTTGTGGCACCTGACCACACGACTGAACAGTAGTCCAGGTGCGACAAAACTAGGGCCTGTAGGACCTGCCTTGTTGATAGTGTTGTTTAGAAGGCAGAGCATCACTTTATTAGAGACTTCTCCCCATCTTAGCTACTGTTGCATCAATATGTTTTGACCATGACAGTTTTACAATCCAGGGTTACTCCAAGCAGTTTAGTCACCTCAACTTGCTCAATTTCCACATTATTCATTACAAGATTTAGTTGAGGTTTAGGGTTTAGTGAATGATTTGTCCCAAATACAATGCTTTTAGTTTTTGCCACCCATTCTGAAATGAAGTGCAGCTGTTTGTTAAGTGTTGCAGTCAGTTCAGTCACTGCAGTAGCTGACGTGTATAGTGTTGAGTCATCCGCATATATAGACACGCTGGCTTTCCACAAAAGTGGCATGTTGTTAGTAAAGACTGAAAAATAACTATAGAAATGTTGCGCAACATGAGCTCATGGGCTCTCTTGAAGTGTTTGATTAGATTTTTGTTTCCATTTGCATTGATGTCAGAGTGACAATAGAGTGCTTAGTACCAGGCAATTAGCACATTTGCTAATTGCTACTAATAAGCATCAGAGCTTGAAGTAGCATAATTACCGTGACCAAACGGTCACGTGGAATTTGACTGCCGTCATGACTCGTGACCGTCGTTGTGGCGGTAATACGGTCACCGTAACAGCCCTAGTTATTCATACATCATAACTGCTGAAAAATGCAAGATGGTTCAGTAATACATTTCGTGAAATCATGTTACCTTTTGTGAAGACACTAAACCACCTCCTCACACAGAACAAAACACAAGCGTGTTTTCAAGCCAGTAGGTAATTAGAAAAGTAGATGGATATTCAGAGGGTTAGAATGCTGTGGGATTGTTATTAGCAGCCTTCCGTGAAATGTATTCAGGCTAAGACCTGGATGTCATTCAAAGCTAGACAGCACCAAATAGTCAGACTGCCAAAATATCTCCTGTCCCCGAATACTGGGATTTTCTCAAAAACAATGCTTCAAGATGGCCACCATTGTTCCTGTACCCAAGAAAGCAAAGGTAGCTGAACTAAATGACTATCGCCCTGTAGCACTCACTTTTGTCATGATGAAGTGCTTTGAGAGACTAGTCAATGTGGAATGGGAAAGAAAAAATATATATATATATGTCCAAAGTATAGCTCCTCTACTCAACCCCTCAGTGAAGAAAACAAATATTTTGTTTTATTTACCCAATTTATTTCTCTTTTCTATCTACAGGTTGGAGAGACCATTGGGATTACAGAAGAGATCATGGGCTTGACTATATTAGCAGCTGGTACCTCCATTCCTGACCTAATCACCAGTGTCATTGTTGCACGGAAGGGGCTGGGGGACATGGCTGTGTCCAGCTCTGTGGGCTCCAACATCTTTGACATCACTGTTGGGTACGCTGATGTCATCAGTACTGTGATCTCTCTTCTATTGAATGACTAATTCTTCATTTTGAAAGATACGTTTATTCTCACAGTGCTGGGGGAAGTTTTTACATATTACACAGTAACAGTCATATTACTTTGGGATTCACTAAAACCACAATAATTACACTTAGATACCATTTTCATAACAATTATTTCCATTTATATGTTAAATGCTTGCCAGATATAATATGATGTAAAAGTTCACTGAACTTTGTTTTATTCTCTAATTATTTTGATTGAATAAGGTTTGCCCATGGGTGACATGGAAGTTCCCACAAAAAAAAAACACCTAGTTGTTTCATCTAATTATCTTTAAGTAACTGGTTTACTCAACTTTTCGGTCAAAGTGTTACTTGAACTTAAAATGTTTAGTTGGACCAAACCTAGCTCCAACATGAGAAAAGGTAGGCAAAAATGGATGTGTTGCTCAATTAGTTACACACACAGTGCTGTTAACATACAATGTTTTCAACATATATATTTGACACACATGCTTACATTGTGCATGTTAATTTATACAGTAATTGTTATTTAACATGTCTTCAATTGGGATTTGAACTCACAACCTCTTGGTTCATAGATTTCCGATCTTCCTGCTACGCCACCCTGTCTGTGTCAATTATTAGTTAATCGGACTATTTTCTCATCATTGATTTACTTAATTAAGCGATTTTAGTTTTTTCTGTATAGCTCTCTAATGTTGGTGGGGAATATACTCTGTTTTAATGCTGCTCCTTAATCATTGTGATAAATAAAATGTTTTTTTCTTGAGTGTACTTGCATTGAAGTGCAACGTTTAGCAATACTGTTGAGGTCAGTTACCTGCCCTTTTCCATGACATAGACCATCCAGGTGAAAGCTATGAACCTTTATTGATGTCCCATATTAAATCCACTTAATCAGTTTAGAGGAAGGGGAAGTGACACATTAAAGAAAGATGTTCAAGCCTTGAGACAATTGAGACATGGTTTCGTGTATGGGTGCTATTCAGAGGGCAAATGGACAAGACACAATATTTACAGTGCCGTCAAAGTATTTTTTCCACATTTTGCTGTATTACAGCCTGAATTTGAAATGGATTAAATTTAGATTTTTTTGTCACTGGCCTATACACAGTACCCAATAATGACAAAGTGGAATTATGTTTTTATGTTCCAAGTTCAGAAGTAAAACTTTGCTTAACAAGTCACATAATAACTTGCATAGAATCACTCTGTGTGCAATAATAGTGTTAACCATAATTGTTGAATGACTCTACCTCATTTCTGTACCCCAAATATACAATTATCTGTATGGTCCCTCAGTCGAACAGTGAATTTCAAACACAGATTCAACCAAAAAAACAGGGAGGTTTTGTAATGCCTTAAAGAAGGGCACCTATTGGTAGATTTAAAAAATGCAGACATTGAATATCCATTTGATCATAGTGAAGTTATTAATTACACATTGGATGGTGTATCAAGCCACCCAGTCACTACAAAGATACAGGCGTCCTTCCCAACTCAGTTTTCAGAGAGGAAGGAAACCGCTCAGGGATTTCACCATGAATTTAATGGCTGTGATAGGAGAAAACTGAGGATGGGTCACATGCATACACACACACATGATAATATACGCACTGTACACACACACACATATATATCTATTTTTTAACCCCTTTGTCATGATATCCAATTGGTAGTTACAGTTTTGTCCCATCGCTGCAACTCCCGTACCGACTTTGGAGAGGCAAAGGTCGAGAGCCATGCGTCCTCCGCAGTGGCGATTTTAGCATGTAAATCTTGGTGGGCAAAAAAATGTATATGTGGGATGCATGCCAGCAAAGCCACTAAACAATACATGAATTGCACTCAAACCGTGCCCACAAACGGCCTACATAAAGCTGTCCCAACAGCAGTACAAACGTCTTACTATTGCTACACCTGGCTATCAGCGGAGTCTTGTCTGGCAGCGAAGCAGTTCATTTAGCCTCATTTACTGCCTTTTAAAAATCGCTGATATAGCTGACTTGCTTAAACAAATGTGGTTTCTAATGACAATTGAGATGTACAAACTATGGCATAAGGGGACGACAAGTGGATAAGAGGCAATCCAAGCAATCCGAGGCAATATAACTATTTGTTTAGCACTTTTGAAATGTACAGCGACAGGATTCAGAACATGGGCTGTTCTTACAGTGTTCTCCCTGTACACCAAGTCAGAACCGAAGGATAAATAAAGGGGGCATATAAGCAGACATGGAAAGCTCTTACAATATTGGATGATTACATTTCTCTAAAACAGGTTATAGGCTACATGTGCATCATCAACTCAGAACAGTAGTCCAAATTAAGAGAGGTAAATAGAGCAAATTATGGTGAGGCACATGGGCTTCTAACATCTTACTACACAACATACACTTAGTATTACATTCTTAGCTACAGTATACATATCTCCCTGGTATATTACATGATTTATGCAGCAGCATACAATACATTTTTGGACTCACCTTGTTGTGCTGTGCTCACTTGAACAGGAAGGTGACTATTTTCCCAGTTGGAGCTGGTTTATTCCCGACTTCCCAGTTGTCTTGAACTCACTGAAGTGTAGTTTTCGCAGTTCCGAGTTAACAGTTGTTTTGAGCGCTGCACAAATCATGCTTCATTGACAGCATGGCCAATGTTGAATGTTTATCATTTTAAACTTGGAAAAGAGACACTTAATCACAGATTTGGGACCACACAGCCACTCCACTGAATAGCAGGCTAGTGATTGCTTTGCATTGCTTGCAGTTAACGTTAGCCACTGTCACTGATTCCCTCCAAACCACTCATTGTTGAATTTGCAATTTACAACTTTTCCAATGGTTATGTCCAATGGCCGATGAGCACCGATACATTTTATCTATAATTTCTCTTCATTATTTCTCTTAATATGACAAGGATTAAAAAGGATTTGCCAGTAGATAGTCGACTTGATTCATGATGATGACTGATAGCTATAATTTTGAAAGTATGATGTTGACATCATAAGTCTAATCAAAGCTACTGTACATATAATGTGATTTGTCGTCATTTTATCTGTGGCCAATGACCTTGAGCCTTCTTGGATGGGCACTTCTAATGTAACTCTATGGCAGCACCCAAGGGGCTAGAATTTTCTCCCCTTAGACTTGGCGGTGATGTAGTGTCCCCATGAGTGACTGAGCCAATCACGGCGCAACGCTGTGTATCTTCTGCTGGCTTGCCCCACCACCACAGAAAGCACTGAGCTAGGCTGAAACACCGGCATTTTGGAGCTGCCTTACTCAAGAAAATAAAAAAGAGACCGTGTTTGTATGCGGCTTTATTAACTCAATGATATATATTTTTTTACATTGTTAGCAAATTGATATGTGACACGTATTCAAGCCAAAATAACATGCAGTGGTGCTCTGAAACACGACCCTGCCTAGCTGCACTGCTTCTTGTCACACTGCTCACTTAACCCGGAAGCCAGCCGCACCAATGTGTCGGAAGAAACACCGTACAACTGGTGTCCACATCAGCGTGCATGTGCCCGGCCCACCACAGGAGTCACTAGAGCACGATGGGACAAGGACATCCCGGCCGGCCAAGCCCTCCCCTGACCAGGACGACGTCGGGCCAATTGTGCGTTGCCTCATGGGTCTCCCGGTCATTGCCGGCTGCGACACAGCCCGGGATCGAACCCAGATCTGTAGTGACGCCTTAGACCGCTGCGCCACTCGGGAGGCCCCAGCAATTAACTTTTTGTCCTGAATACAAAGTGATATGTTTGGGGCAAATCCAATACAACACATTATTGAGTACCACTCTCGATATTTTCAAGCATAGTGGTGGCTGCATCATGTTATGGGTATGCTTGAAATCGTTAAGGACCGGGGAGTTTTTCAGGATAAAAAAGAAACTGAATGGAGCTAAGCACAGGCAAAATCCTAGAGGAAAACCTGTTTCTGTCTGCTTTCCACCAGACACTGGGAGATAATTTCACCTTTCAGCAGGACAATAACCTAAAACACAAGGCCAAATCTACACTGGAGTTGCTTACCAAGACAGTGAATATTCCTGATTGGCCGGTTTACAGTTTTCACTTAAATCTACTTGAAAATATATGGCAAGACCTGAAAATGGTTGTCTAGCAATGATCAACAACCAATTTGACAGAGCTCAAAGAAGTTTGAAAAGAATAATGGGCAAATGTTGCACAATCCAGGTGTGGAAAGTTCTTAAAGACTTACCCAGATAGACTCATAGCTGTAATCGCTGCCAAAGGTGCTTCTACAAAGTATTGACTCAGAGGTGTGAATATACATATGTAAATAAGATATTTCTGTAATTCATTTAAGACATTTGCAAAAATCCCTAAAAACATGTTTTCACTTTGTGTGTGTGTGCATGTTTATTTTGTGTGTTTCAGCCTGCCGTTCCCATGGCTCCTCTGGTCCATCATCAACAACATGCAGCCTGTGGCGGTGAGTTCTAACGGGCTGTTCTGCGCCATTGTGCTGCTGTTCATCATGCTCATCTTCGTCATCATCTCAATTGCTGCCTGCAAATGGCGGATGAGCAAGCTGCTGGGCTTCATCATGTTCGTGCTCTACTTAGTGTTCCTGGTGGTCAGCGTTATGCTGGAAGACAAGATCATCGCCTGCCCTATATCCATTTGAAAATCTGCAAGAAAGCATTCACCCCTAACACAAGATTCAAGAAGCATGGGGATGTGATGGAGGAAAGACTCCCAAAAGAATGAGGCCGCAAGATATGGCTCGGCTGATTCATTGGTCGGAAGTAGATATTTATTATTATTTTATTTATTTGGGGGCGTGTAGATGGCTGGGGGTTTACATTTTGGGGGGGATGGTGGGTGGTGTATTAGCCAGGTAGAGGAGCAACTATGCCATCTTATGCATGTCACCTGTTTTCCTAGATCAGTTGATTCTGGACTACTCCTAGTAGATTGAGGATTCTGACCTCCTGTGGACTTTGAGGTCAGGAAGTACACAAGAGACTTCTGACAAAGCTGGCTGAGCTTGGCACAAAAGACCAGAGGTGCCACATTATTGTTCTCAGCTTCAGGACTGATTGTAAAAAACCTTTTCAAATAATGGATGACCCTCTTTACCTGACTTCACTGACTGACTAGATGACTTCACTCGACTTGTCACTCCAGTGTGTGTTGTTCTAGTGAGTTTGATAATGAGCAACCCTTGGATGAAAGGATGTTGCTGATGCTCCACACAAAGAATTGGTTTTACATTAGACTAAAATATGGTTTTGAGCCATTAACTTCTCCTCTCTTGTGTACTTAGTGACCAAGCATCAAAAGATGAAGCAGTCCAAGCAGTTTTGCATGCAGAGCTGGAGATAGGAACAGATTTTTACTAATTCATCTTGTGTTCTGTCCAAAAGTTAAAACTTTACATCCCCCCCTTCCAGATGTCATTGCTCACCATGTCTCTTTGATTGACACACTAGCTGTAATTACTGAAATAGTAGTAGCGTCAGTTGTACTGTCGCAGTAATATGTACTGTAGGTGTTGGATTTTGACTCTTCCTGGGTCTTGATAGGCCTACTGATTATCTTATCCACAACTCCACCTGCCATTGGACATAAGAGTTCATATTGTACAGAGCTTGCCATGCTTCGCACGCCAATTGGTAAGGTAAACACTACTGGAAAATGTTAACTTGGAACCCAATTCAATCAATTTGCATAAAAGGAAAAACCACACCACGATTGACCCAATGTTTACTCTGCAAAGGACAGATGTGGTCACACATCAATATCCAATGACTACGGACCTTATTCAGAGTTGAGATAAGCGAATGCAACTGATACTTTTGCATGAATCATTCATTCAGATCTCAATTTAGAATAACGCCAACAGTCTGCAAGAAGAAAAGATGGTTTCTGAGTGAAACCACTGGGTAGTTTTCCTTTATCTGCACATGATTGAATCAGCCTTAATTGTAGCCTCTCAGAATATATAATAGCTTACCATGTTATTCATTCTGAATAAGCAAAGCATGTGTAGACTCAGATAGGACACTCATAACCAATATGTCTATGTCAAAATAAGGTAGTAGATAAAATAACTGGCACTCAATTTTTGAAAGAGTCATACAATGATCTATTTAGATTAGTGAATGTTTAGCACACTCTTGAAATTAAGACTTAAATATTCAGGCTCCTAGAGAAGTTTATAGTAGGAGGAAAATGCATGATAAAAAAATATCAGGCTGCATTGTGTTATACCTGTGAGAATTTTCAAAAAAAAAAAAAAAGAATTCTCAAATATTTAACATTTCGCTATTTCTTTGACACAATAGTATTAGGCTTCTATGTACAAAATGTCAACAAATATGTGTGGTTAATATCTATCAACCTTGTGCAATTTATTTTCAATTGAAAGATGTTTTTGTCTGCATATGTGCAGTCTGTATACTCTCTGTATACAGTAATAGCAAATCAATTGAGGTTATATTACCAGTATTTTGCAGCAAACTGAAACATGCACACAGAATTATTGAATTATGTATTAAGTTAGCAACTCTCATACAGTCATTTTCACAGTCACCCACGCTGTACTTCGAGTTAGTGTTCCTTTTTTTTATTACCATTTAACAATTGAGTGAATTTTATGAAGAAGTATCAATCAACAGTAGTGAGCATGATCCTCACACAAAAATCTGCAAAAATCCCTTTTTGTTTTGTTTATACAACAAAGTGATTAGATAACTCAACATATAACAGCATTATCTTATGTCTTTGGTTTTGAATTAAAATTTGCTCCACCCAGAGGTAAAAGCCAATTCTGGCAAAGATCCTCCTCACAAGAAACAGTCAACTTCTAGAAACATGGACATCACAAAACCAACAGCAATATACTGTATATACTGTATGTGTCAGGGTTAGGGTCAATTCTTTTTTATATATATATATTTTTAAATGAAATTCCACTTCATAAGTATTTATTGAATATGGTGAAGAATTAGATGGGGAAGACAGGCAAGGAGGAGATAAAGTCTGCTTGGGCGAGGCAGGGATTAAATCCACGACTGTCAGCACATGTGCTTTCTGCTGGGAGTATTATCATTGGACCACAGTGTCCAATTAAATTGTAAAATTGTATTGGCCACACCCCACAGGAAGCAGAATTTTTGTATTAGTTCAAATAGTTCAAATACTCCAGAATGTCAGTGAACAACAAAGTGTTAACATCTCTTGACAAAAATACACCAATAATACTGTTTGAGAACTATAAGTTGCAATCAAGCTGATTTGAAAAGGTATCTGTATTCTTTGCTGTAATAAGTGGCAGATGCTTTTGGTAAAATATTTGTCAAAGAAATTAGACTTTAATGTTTCATCTTAGTTTAATATCTTTGAATTGCTTTGAATTAAATTCTACTTCCTGTGAGGTGTGTCCAATTCAAATTTCAATTCATAGGTTGAATTTAATTAAATGCAAAAATTCTGAATCGACCCCAACCCTGCTATGTGTCATTTAGAATTGCATTTCCATGCATTTGACTAATGTACTTGTCTGTCGTGACCTCACTATACCTACACATTTGGAAACTATTTCTTCTGAAATCCTCCAAAATCTCCACGACTTACTTTCAGAGATCTTAACTGTCCAAACACACCTGCATTATCTCAGTTCAGTCTGTATCTTTGCAAGAATATACTGGAAAATATGAATAACTAAATAATGTGAATGTATGAGGAAAATGCATCTGAGCAATTTGGGCTGGTTACCCATGGGTGGCACACATGAAATGGAATTATGTATGTTAAACTTATGCATAACTCAAAAAGATTAGGGGTACTCTTTTCTTTTGTAAATAGAAAATATATGCTTTTATAAGATTCTTCACTTGAACCAATCTAGAACAAAATTCCTTGGTCCATGTTTATATTGATTTACAATTTCATGTATATAATGTTTCAATGGTAGGAAAACGTTTATCTTTCAGAATATTGATATAGTAAGCTTATATACACTACTGTTCAAAAGTTTGGGGTCACTTAGAAATGTCCTTGTTTTCCATGAAAACATACAGGAAATTAGTTGCAAAATTAATAGGAAATATAGTCAAGACATTGACAAGGTTATAAACAATGTTTTTTAATTTAAATAATAATTGTGTCCTTCAAACTTTGCTTTCGTCGAAGAATCCTCCATTTGCAGCAATTACAGCCTTGCAGACATTTGGCATTCTAGTTGCCAATTTGTTGAGGTAATCTGAAGAGATTTCACCCCATGCATCCTGAAGCACCTCCCACAAGATGGAATGGCTTGATGGGCCCTTCTTACGTTCCATGCGGTCAAGCTGCTCCCACAATAGGGTTGAGATCCGGTGACTGTGCTGGCCACTCCATTATAGACAGAATACCAGTTGACTGATTCTTCCCTAAATAGTTACTGCATAGTTTGGAGCTGTGCTTTGGGACATTGTCCTGTTGTAGGAGGAAATTGGCTCAAATTAAGTGCCGTCCACATGGTATGGCAAGGCGTTGCAAAATGGAGTGATAGGCTTCCTTCTTCAAGATCCATTTTACCATGTACAAATCTCCCACTTTACCGCCACCAAAGCTCCCCCAGACCATCACATTGCCTCCACCATGCTTGACAGATGGTGTCAAGCACTCTAGCATTTTTTTATTTTTTCACCGTCTCACGAATGTTCTTCTTTGTCATCCGAACACCTCAAACTTAGATTTGTCTGTCCATACCACTTTTTTTCCAATCTTCCTCTATCCAGTGTCTGTGTTCTTTTGCCCATCTTAATCTTTTCTTTTTATTGGCCAGTCTGAGATATGGCTTTTTCTTTGCAACTCTGCTAGAAGGTGGGCAAAAGAACACAGACACTGGACAGAGGAACTCTGCCTAGAAGGCCAGCATCCCGGAGTCGCCTCTTCACTGTTGACGTTAAGACTGGTGTTTTGCAGGTACTATTTAATGAAGCTGCCAGTTGAGGACTTGTGAGGCGTCTGTTTCTCAAACTAGACACTCTAATGTACTTGTCCTCTTGCTCAGTTGAGCACTGACTTTCGGAAGAAAGTTCTTTGTTTCTGGCCATTTGAGCCTGTAATCGAACCCACAAATGCTGATGCTCCAGATACTCAACTAGTCTAAAGAAGGCCAGTTGTATTGCTTCTTTAATGAGAACAACAGTTTTCCGCTGTGCTAACATAATTGCAAAATGATTTTCTAATGATCAATTAGCCTTTTAAAATTATAAACTTGGATTGGCTAACACAACGTGCCATTGGAACACAGGAGTGATGGTTGCTGATAATGGGCCTCTGTATGCCTAGGTAGATATTCCATAACAAATCAGCCATTTCCAGCTACAATAGTCATTTACAACTTTAACAATGTCTACACTGTATTTCTGATAAATTTGATGTTATTTTAATGGACAAATAATTTGCTTTTCTTTAAAAAACAAGGAAATGTCTAAGTGACCCCAAATGTTTGAATGGTAGTGTATATTATCATACTATTAAAAAAACAATCAAATATGAAGTCAACCTCATACACTTCAAGGATTGACTATTATGATTGATTGGTTTCCTGGAGACTTCCCCTGTGTGTTTGCCCCATTTATGCATTGTTTGCTGGTATAAAAGATGAGGGCTTTAGATACCACATTGCCTCCTGATAGTCTACAAGTATGCTACATTATACTGACGCTATTTATTTACTTGTTTATTACAAACAACCTGTCTTTAAAGTGTAGGCGCCAAAGTCAAGGGGCAGATTGGGCTATCACTCCCAATGGACCATTTCCTCTCCCATGCACGCAGGCGCACACATGAAATCACAAGTTAGAAAGCCAAGATATACATTTAAACACACCCTCATTCACATTCAGGTAATAAGATAAGATGTTTTCCACACACACTTTTTTTTTTCCATCTTTGCTAAACAGTGCCCATTGCCTTATCCTGTAGTACAATCCAGAGAAAATGAGAACTGTGTCTGTGTGGCTAGAATACAGTACACGAGTCAGGCATATTCTGTCATTGAGTCCCTCCTACCCACACTCTCATTAGTCTTGCCTCACCTCACCACTTGTTCATACCCTTTTTTGTCTTAGGTGGGGGTCGATTGCTTGAGTTCACACTTCCCCAACCTTAGCGAAACTGCCATTTCATGTTGAGCTTTTCATTCAGCCTCACTTTTCCAGCTTCCCTTATGTCTGCTGTCAAAGGTGCTGTATGCATAAAGTATTCTGAAAGGCTCCTGACAAAGAATATTGTATGAGCAAAGGCAAAGTTGTATGGTGTATTTGTGTACAAGCATGAATGATGAGCTAAAAATGCAAAAACAATCGGTTTAGCATGTGAAATACATTGAGTGCAGATTATAGGGTTTAAATCGACCACTAATACACATTTTTGCACTGTAAATGGTAATGTTTTTATTTTATTGGTGTTAATGTAAGATTTCTTTATTTAAGGTGTACATAATATACAGACAAATTAACTATATAATCTATATGTGTAAAATAATGTAAAACTCTACTGTAAAACACAAAGTATCTATTACAATGAATAAAGGTAACAAAGAAATTATTCAAACTTGATGTCTGTTTTATTTTCCACTATGTTAAAGCTACAGTCGGGGATTGGAAAAACAACAAAACAGCCACCCTGCCACTTGTTTTGGTAAACAGCTGAGGGATGGGGGTGCAGAAATGTAACCACTCTCAAGTTCATAAATGGGTCCCTAGATATGGTTCAGGCCACTGCATACGGCACATGAAGAGTCCCTCTGCCTGCGTAGGATCGAATACTGGCCCCACTGGCCTTCTCCTATCTATCTCCCCTTAATTAATTTATGTCACTGTCCCCACAAAAATATCATGAAAAAAAAGAAATCATAGATGGAGATTAAAATGATCGTTTTTAACCATGACCGGAATTCACTCAAAGGCGCACTGCACCAGGGTAAATTCCACCCTCATTAAACTAAAAAAGAGAAGGTATTTATTTGAAGTTTTCCCATTTTTGAATTTCAATTTAAACTGAGCCCAACCGTGCACTGCACTGTCGACAATGTGACTTTCAAAAGTCCAGTGCAATGCACTTGTCAACAAAACTCCTTTTATTGAATCCCGGCCCATATTACATTTTTAGATATATAGTATAATACTATATTATTACTATCCTACAGCGTGCAGATTGTTCTGCTTTTCCTTTTTAGGAATTAGACCAGCACAAATAACACAAAATGTAAAACAGCATATTGTGATTTTGGTGGGTGAGTTACAAATGGAAAAACTGGATTCGTAAGGTAGGTTTTATACAAAATATCAGGTCAACTCCAGCAGAATGAGAAACACGCTTAACAGACTCAAAACAAGGAAACCATGCTTAAAATCGGCTATATCAACACCCTTCTTGTCAATTGAACAGGTCCATGTTGCTGCTGTCAATTGTGAGCAGCGCAATTAAAGTGGTTCCTCCTTTAAAGTTGCGAGCTTACGCAGCTTCACGGCTTCATTGCTCCAGACCACCGCAAGGGGGAGTTAGAGCACTCATTATGCATTTGGGTCCCAAGGTTTTTATATGACCAATCATATCGAGTGGTTCCAATGACGAATTTGACGCGAGCCACCCGTCCCTGGTGACTTTCTTCAGCAAAGATGGCTGACAAAACATTATGGTGGAAGCAAATGTAAGTAATTATAACGTCATAACGAGTCAAGCAACAAATGTACAATTGAGAGAAATATGTTAGTTAATGTAGAGACAAACGATTGTGCATATTCTTTTGTCATAAAGTTAATTTACGAAAATCTCTATTTAGCAAGTTTTTTTTCTCAGCCATATCCAATACCAGGTGTATCAAAGTCCATTCTTTGAATGATGCTGTGTCTGCATGTATCTATTACAATTATACTCTTCAACAGTGTTTACCACTCCTGCTCCTGGGACATCAATGATTACACATTGTGACTATGCAATAGACTAGAAGCATGATTTAAATAAAGGCTGATTTGTAATTCATATATACAGACTAAAAAACAGTACATCCTGCCAGCACGTCCACAAGCGAGCCACTCAGGCGGAGAATGACGTGTAGAAGAGAGCGAGGAACGAGATGGGAGTAACAATCCAGGCTATTTGCTCTGAGACTGGCATAATAATGTAATGTAACAAGCAGGGAGTCCAGCACGCTATCGACTGTGCCCAAATGTATTAATTGGGGTTCGGGCCGATAGTGGGTGATATTTAATCCTAGTAAAAATGTCCTGTCTTAGGTCAGTTAGGATCGCCACTTGATTTTAAGAATGTGAAATGTCAGAATAATAGTAGAGAGAATGATATATTTCAGCTTTTATTTCTTTCATCACATTCCCAGTGAGTCAGAAGTTTACATACACTCAATTAGCATTTGGTAACGTTTCGGGTAGCCTTCCACAAGCTTCCCACAATAAGTTGGGTGAATTTTGGCCCATTCCTCCTGACAGAGCTGGTGTAACTGAGTCAGGTTTGTAGGCCTCCTTGCTCACACATGCTTTTTCAGTTCTGCCCACAAATTTTCTATAGGATTGAGGTCAGGGCTTTGTGATGGCCACTCCAATACCTTGACTTTGTTGTCCTTAAATCATTTTGCCACAACTTTGGAAGTTTGCTTTGGGTCATTGTCCATTCGGAAGACCCATTTGGGACCAAGCTTTAACTTCCTGACTGATGTCCTGAGATGTTGTTTCAATATATCCAAAACATGTTACTGCCTCATGATGCCATCTATTTTGTGAAGTGCACCAGTCCCTCCTGCAGCAAAGCACCCACACAACATGATGCTGCCACCCCCGTGCTTCACGGTTGGGATGGTGTTCTTTGGCTTGCAAGCCTCCCCCTTTTTCCTCCAAACATAACGATGGTCATTATGCCCAAACAGTTCTATTTTTGTTCCATCAGACCAGAGGACATTTCTCCAAAAAGTATGATCTTTGTCCCCATGTGCAGTTACAAACCGTAGTCTGGCTTTTGTATGGCGGTTTTGGAGCAGCGCCTTTCAAGTTATTCCGATATAGGACTCGTTTTACTGTGGATATAGATACTTTTGTACCTGTTTCCTCCAGCATCTTCACAAGGTCCTTTGCTGTTGTTCTGGGATTGATTTGCACTTTTCGCACCAAAGTACGTTCATCTCTAGGAGACAGAATGCGTCTCCTTCCTGAGCGGTATGACAGCTGCGTGGTCCCATGGTGTTTATACTTGCGTACTATAGTTTGTACAGATGATCGTGATACCTTCAGGCGTTTGGAAATTGCTCCCAAGGATGAACCAGACTTGTGGAGGTCTACAATTTTTTTTCTCAGGTCGGATGATTTCTTTTGATTTTCCCATGATGTCAAGCAAAGAGGCACTGAGTTTGAAGGTAGGCCTTGAAATACATACAAAGGTATACCTCCAATTGACTCAAATGATGTCAATTAGCCTATCAGAACCTTCTAAAGCCATGACATCATTTTCTTTAATTTTCCAAGATGTTTAAAGGCACAATCAACTTAGTGTATGTAAACGTCTGACCCACTGGAATTGTGATATAGTGAATTATAAGTGAAATAATCTGTCTGTAAACAATTGTTGGAAAAATTACTTGTGTCATAAACACAGTGGATGTCCTAACAGACTTGCCAAAACTATAGTTTGTTAACAAGAAATTTGTGGAGTGGTTGAAAAACTAGTTTTAATGACTCACTCATGTATCAATCTGATTGGTGGATTGTGTTGTACAGTAAGCAGGTGCAGGGGTATAACTGTGGCTCCTTCCACCTTCAAAGAATAGGCAAGAGGACCAACCAAGAATATTTCTATAACTACGCTATATTGTTTGTCTGTTCATGTTTTTCAGCATAAAGTACTCTGCAGCCACTTAGTGTGGTGTGGACACCAGGTGAGGCCACACACACAGATTCCTGTTGAACACTGTCCCTTTAACTACCTTATTTTCTAAATAACTGTCTCTTTCCTTCACTTCATCCCTCTCTCCTCTTCTCCCTAAATCCTCTAGGTTATATCAGCTGTGTCGGTGAACCCCTCCCGCATCTGAACTGGCTACATAGAGGGCACAGCATGATCAGAGGTGAGAGGTCACATGGTCAGGTCAACAGGAAGTATTATTAAAGAGATGCTTTACATTGAAATACAGATAGAGATGCAGTTGTCCCAGAGTTAATGATCCAAGGTCAGTTTTGCATTTCACCTCATGATTATTATGATGAGTAACAATGTTAAAATAAAAAATAAAAACACAAGGCTTAAACATGCTCTCTCTCTTCATCTGTCTCTCGTCTGCAGACATGTTTTGATGTGAGAGAGGATGCCAACCCCCAGTCCCATCATCGCCACCTCACCCGCTTGTAAGATACCCTTCGGGCCAACTAGAGACACTATTATGTAATTGTGATGAACTGAGAGAATATTTGGGTAGCACTGATTCATTAATCATATCCCTGCTCCTATGTTCTTACCTCTTTCCCTTTGTCTTTTACACCTC
The DNA here is from genome assembly GCA_003317085.1 of Hucho hucho. Lineage (NCBI taxonomy): Eukaryota > Metazoa > Chordata > Actinopteri > Salmoniformes > Salmonidae > Hucho > Hucho hucho. Next base: position 709,230 of record QNTS01000240.1, read on the forward strand.
TCTCGCCACCTCTTTCTTCCTCTGTTTTTATGATGCACAACAGATGTGCATTGAAGTACAGATTGAACTTGTATTTATAATATTACCATTACAATATTAATGCATGTATTTTAAACACTTGGAAAATGAACTTCTTTCAATAAAGTGTTTCACATTCTCTACTGGTTGAAATTAAGTCTCTTTTGATGAAATACTACATCTATCAAGTGTTTATCAGATCAATGCAAATCAAAGGCATTAGATAGAGGTGAACCGGTTTTAGAGTATTCACATGATGCATAGGAAGGGTAGTGTACTGTTTTTTAAATTCTATTTCTGTATATATGAATTACAAATCAGCCTTTAACTACTTAAATCCTGTTTCTAGTCTATTAGTTACAATGTGTAACCATTGATGTCCCAAGACCAGGATTGCTAAACACTGTTGAAGTGTATAATTGTAATACATACATGCAGACACAGCATCATTCAAAGACTGGAATTTGATACTCCGGGTATTGGATATGACTGAAAAATTATCTGAAAGACATATCATACCTGAACTACACCTTTATTTTCCAGGGTAGAGTACATGAATAGTGAATATAATAAATGTACAGGGTACAATGTGAGGATCTCATGCATGGTAATAACTACATGTATATACAACTTGCATCCTTGGCACAAAGTGATATTATATTCTACTCAATCCATAGGCTTCATGAATGTCATTCAGACGGTTTTAAAATTGATACAACTGGCTATGATAACAGAGGTTCATAGCTAGGTTCTGAACTAATATCTATACCAAACGTTTCAGGGTCCATACACAGATCGGCTAGATAGCTAGCTACACATCCATAGGCATACAGGTATTTTTATCCTCCACTGCACAATAAGCAAGAACATAGCTAGTTACGGTATTTCATCTATCTGCATTGCATGGAACATATAAGCAAGGCAAGGCAAGCTTTGCTTTTACTATTGCAGTAAATGCTTTAACTAGCTAGATTCCTTACATCCACTGTTTCACAAGACGACAGCCTGGTTTGCTGGTTGTTTCAGGAGTCCCTAAAACAACAAATAATTGCCTTTTTCTCGCCCACTCTATGTTAAATTAAATCTCCAAAATATTGTTACTTTTTAAACAAAGCAATTATTATTATTATTATTATTATTATTATTATTATTATTATTAAATTTAGAATTATATAAAACCCCTTAGATATCATCAGATATTCTCATAGATCCTAACGGATAATTCCACTTAGATATTAATATAGAGTCCTCCAATCCTCTAAATGTAGTTATTGGCGGAGAGTCACGTCATTGAAAAAAATATTTTAGATATACTGTAGGCCTACCATAGGAGAAATGAGTCTCAATAGTGTTGAGTAATATGGTGTTAAAAATGGTGTAGGTCTTATTTAAAGAGCATATTGAAGTTTATTTTAGCACCGTTTCGCGCTGCTCTGAGACAAGCATGGGGACTGGTCTTGATAAATCAATGAGATTTTTATTTTGATTTAACCAAACGGAGATTATTGGTTAGACAAGAATTAGAAAATTAGGGTGTAGAAATGTTATGCTCTTAGTGTAACCTTCATTTAATGAAGCTGCCAGTTGAGGCATCTGTTTCTCAAACTAGACACTTCTAATGTACTTGTTCTCTTGCTCAGTTGTGCACTGGGGCCTCCCACTCCTCTTTATATTCTGGTTAGAGGCAGTTTGCTCTGTGAAGGGAGTAGTACATAGCGTTCTACCAGATCTTCAGTTTCTTGGTAATTTCTCACATGGAATAGCCTTCATTTCTCGGAACAAGAATAGACTGACGAGTTTCAGAAGAAAGTCCTTTGTATCTGGCCATTTTGAGCCTGTAATCGAACCCACAAATGCTGATACTCCAGATACTCAACTAGTATCAAGGACAGTTTTATTGCTTCTTTAAATCAGTACAACAGTTTTCAGCTGTGCTAACATAATTGAAAAATGTTTTCTAATTATCAATTTGACTTTTAAATTATAAACTTGGATTAGCAACACAATGTGCCATTGGAACACAGGAGTGATGGTTGCTGATAATGGCCCCTGCAAGCCTATGTAGATATTCCATAAAAAATCTGCCGTTTCCAGCTACAATAGTCATTTACAACAGTAACAATGTCGACACTGTATTTCTGATCAATTTCATGTTATTTTAAAGGACAAAAAAATAAAAAAATAAAATAAAAACCGCTTTTCTTTCAAAAACAAGGACATTTCTAAGTGACCCCAAACTTTTGAACGGTAGTGTATATAAGTCAGAAGTTTACATTACAACTCGTTTTTCAACCACTCCACAAATTTGTTGTTAACAAACAATAGTTTTGGCAAGTCTGTTAGGACATCTACTTTGTGCATGACAAACAATTGTTTACAGACAGATTATTTCACTTATAACTCACTGTATCACAATTCCAGTGGGTCAGAAGTTTACATACACTAAAATGACTGTGCCTTCAAACAGCATGGAAAATTCCAGAAAATGATGTCATGGCTTTAGAAGGTTCTGATAAATGATGTCAATTAGCCTGAGTCAATTGGAGGTGTACCTGTGTATGTATTGCAAGGCCTACCTTCAAACTCAGTGCCTCTTTGCTTGACATCATGGGAAAATCAAAAGAAATCAGCCAAGACCCCAGAAAAAGTTTAGACCTCCACAAGTCTGGTTCATCCTTGGGAGCAATTTCCAAACACCTGAAGGTACCACGTTCATCTGTACAAACTATAGTACGCAAGTATAAACACCATGGGACCATGCAGCTGTCATACCGCTCAGGAAGGAGACGCATTCTGTCTCCTAGAGATGAACGTACTTTGGTGCGAAAAGTGCAAATCAATCCCAGAACAACAGCAAAGGATCTTGTGAAGATGCTGGAGGAAACAGGTACAAAAGTATCTATATCCACAGTAAAGCGAGTCCTATATCGGAATAACTTGAAAGGCCGCTCAGCATTGAAGAAGCCACTGCTCCAAAACCGCCATAAAAAAGCCAGACTACGGTTTGTAACTGCACATGGGGACAAAAATCGTACTTTTTGGAGAGATGCCCTCTGTTCTGATGAAACAAAAATAGAACTGTTTGGCCATAATGACCATTGTTATGTTTGGAGGAAAAAGGGGGAGGCTTGCAAGCCGAAGAACACCATCCAAACCGTGAAGCATGGGGGTGGCAGCATCATGTTGTGTGGGTGCTTTGCTGCAGGAGGGACTGGTGCACTTCACAAAATAGATAGCATAGCACCACGAGGAAGAAAAAGTATGTGGATATATTGAAGCAACAAGACATCAGTCAGGAAGTTAAAGCCTGGTCGCAAATGGATCTTCCAAATGGACAATGACCCCAAGCATACTTCCAAAGTTGTGGCAAAATGGCTTAAGAACAACAAAGTCAAGGTATTGGAGTGGCCATCACAAAGCCCTGACCTCAATCCTATAGAACATTTGTGGGCAGAACTTAAAGCGTGTGCAAGCAAGGAGGCCTACAAACCTGACTCAGTTACACCAGCTCTGTCAGGAGGAATGGGCCAAAATTCACCCAACTTACTGTGGGAAGCTCGTGGAAGGCTTCCTGAAACGTTTGACCGAAGTTAAACAATTTAAAGGCAATGCTACCAAATACTAATTGAGTGTATGTAATCTTCTGACCCACTGGGAATGTGATGAAAGAAGTAAAAGCTGAAATAAATCATTCTCTCTACTATTATTCTGACATTTCACATTCTTAAAATAAAGTGGTGATCCTAACTGACCTAAGACAGGGAACGTATTTGGCTAAGGTGTATGTAAACTTCCTACTTCAACTGAATATATATAAGTACTGTGCAAACGTTTTAGGCAGGTGTGAAAAAATGCTGTAAAGTAAGAATGCTTTCAGAAATGTACATGTTAATAGATTATATTTATCAATTAACAAAATGCAAAGTGAGTGAACAGAAGAAAAATGTACATCAAATCTATATTTGGTGTGACCAACCTTTGCCTTCAAAACAGCATCGATTAATATATTTTATATTTGAGATTCTTCAAATAGCCACCCTTTGCCTTGATGACAGCTTTGCACACTCTTGGCATTCTCTCACCCAGCTTCATGAGGTAGTCACCTAGAATGCATTTCAATTAACTGCTGTGCCTTCTTAAATGTTAGTGGAATTTCTTTCCTTCTTAATGCGTTTGAGCCAATCAGTTGTGTTGTGACAAGGTAGGGGGGTATACAGAAGATATGGCAAGAACAGCTCAAATAAGTAAAGAGAAACAACAGTCCATCATTACTTTAAGACATGAAGTTCAGTCAATACGGAACATTTCAATAACTTTGAAAGCTTCTTCAAGTGCAGTCACAAAAACCATCAAGCGCTATGATGAAACTGGCTCGTGAGGACCGCCCCAGGAATGGAAGTCCCAGAGTTACCTCTGCTGCAGAGGATTAGAGTTACCAGCCTCTGAAATTTCAGCCCAAATAAATGCTTCACAGAATTCAAGTAACAGACACATCTCAATATCAATTGTTTAGAGGATACTGTGTGAATCAGGCCTTCATTAACGAATTGCTGAAAAGAAACCACTACTAAAGGACACCAATAATAAGAAGAGACTTGCTTTAAAATTGAACTTCAATGAACTGAATGATGATGAAAAAAGTGATTGAATATAGAACAATAGTGTAAGAATTGCTATTCCTCTGTCCTGCACGCACACCTGGAAAAATACACGTTTTTTATTCAATTATATTCCATGATATTCTTAAAATATATGTGACTGAATATAAGCAAGTGATGTCTGCTAAAAAGTCAAGTTGATGGCGCAGTCATATAGCCTCGGCACCAACATAAAGCTGAGTGACTCACTCATTCATGTCTTTGTATCAAAATAAATGAGTACCAACATTCTTTCTGATAGTCTTTAATAAACACATGTTTTGGTTATCCTGACCTGGACACCATGTATTATAGTCTCTAAAAGGGAAAATATTACCACCGTCTCGTGTATATGTCATTTTCCATAACGAATTACGATTGGAATAAATATCACTGAATTACAGAAATATTGGAACAAAGTAGACTAATGAAGGTAAACAAATTGTTACTTACTGGAAAATACTCTTTCAAATTAATGGAAGAGGCAAGTGGAAGGGGGGAAAAGACAGCATTCAGAGGTCAAGACAGCGCTGCTCTGAGACAAGCATGGGGACTGGTCTTGATAAATCAATGAGATCTTTATTTTCACTGAATCTCCGTTTGGGTATTGGTTAGACTACAATTATACAATCAGGGTGTAGAAATGTTAGGACTATTTTGCTCTTACTGTAGTACTGTAGCCTACTCCCGACCGGTCACGCTGTACAGTGCCATTATGGGTTATTAGCAGGACAATAGACTCTTGCCAAGAAGGAGGGTAGTGGGAGAATTGTATCGTCAAATGTATTTCCTAGGTTGGCTGTATCACAAACAGGCCGTGATTGGGAGTCCCATAGGGCGGCACACAATTGGCCCAGCATTGTCCAGGTTTGGCCGGTGTAGGCCCCCATTGTAAATAAGAATTTGTTCTTAACTGACTTGCCTAGTTAAATAATGGTCACATTGTACAGTGAAAGATTTTCCAAACGGAAACCCTGAGGGTTTCGTTGTTAGTTTCTCTTGGAATAGAAACACCATAATATTTATCAAATTAATTATGCTACATTTCTTAAAATCAATCCCATATACTATGTTCTTTAAAAAAAAGGGTTTAAAGTCTCCAGTACAGCCAATAACTTTTGGTTATTTGAAAACAAAATAATCTCCAAAATATCGTTAATGTTTTCAAACACTTGTTTGTTTTTCACAAGGGCTATTAGCAGGACAATAGACCCGATGTGGTCCCAAAAACGCCTCTCTGACATAGGGTCCAGCATATCTCTTGCTGATGTCATTGAATGTCTCTGTTTAAGTAGTATTTTGATACTTTGTGCATGGCAATTGATCATCATTGAAAACTCCTGAGAGGCGCAGCGGTAGAAGCACGGTGATTAGGAAAAACTAGAAAGGCAGGAACCTAGGAAGAAACCTAGAGAGGAACCAGGCTCTGAGGGGTGGCCAGTCCTCTTCTGGCTGTGCCGGGTGGAGATTATAACAGTACATGGCCAAGATGTTCAAACATTCATAGATGACCAGCAGGGTCAAATAATAATAATTACACTGGTTGTAGGTCAGCACCTCAGGAGTAAATGTCAGTTGTCTCACCAATGGGAGAGGATAACGGTATTTGGTAGTGTTCTCATTCAGGTTTCCGTAATCATTACACGTACGTAATCCTCCATCGCTACGAAGAAGAAACCTCCAGACGCAGGAGAGGTAGACGTGCTGATGAAACCTTGTCGGAGTGCATCATGGATGTACTCCTCCATGGCCTAGGTTTCAGCCACCGACAGAGGGTGGTCGACACGAAAAACAGCTAGTGTGATAGACACTAAAAAGGTTTTGGAAGAAAGTGGTGAAGATGGGATACCCACACCTGCCCCAGGAGGTGCAAGCAGGTTGATGGCACAGTCCCAAGGGCGATGATGAGGGAGACAGGTGGCACGGGTTTTGGAAAAAAACTCCTGCAGGTCCTGGTATACCTTCGGGATGTTGGGCTGAACGGCAACCACAGGACTCTCAACCGACGTGGAACCACAGAGGATGGGAAAGCAGGTCCTCCGGCATTCGGGTGCCCAGTCCGTGATTTTCATCCTCGACCATGAGTTGGTGGGATTATAGCGTTGGCACATGGGAGGCCGAGGATCATATGGTGCACTAATGATGAAGGGAATGTTCTTCTGATGGATGGACTCCACGGTGAGGGTGAGTGGTGCGGTGATGTGTGTGACCCTAGTGGCCGATTATCAAGGGCTTGAACCGGAAACAGAGGAGAGCGGGTATGAGGTGATGTTCAATGAGGAGGCAAGGGTCTGGTCAATAAAGTTCCCCGCGGCACCCGAATCCACTAGTGCTGTAGAAACAGTACATGAGGAACAGCCAGCTAGTGTGATCGACACTAAAAAGGTTTTGTCAGAAAGTGATGAAGATGGGATACTCACACCTGCCCCAAGAGGTGGAAGATCACGTAACCTTCCTTCTGCTCTCGCGGATCCCGTGTTAGGACGTATCGGACACTACTGAAGCTGGTGCCCCCCTTGACCACAATAGAGACATAGCCCCAGCTGTCTCCATCTGTTGAGACAGTATTCTGTAACGGAGATGCTGGTAGTCGAGAAGCAGGTGCAGAGTTTAATAATGCAATGAATATGGAACGATACAAAACAAGAGTAGCGTCTGGACATGAAACACATAACCAATACTGCCTGGCAAATGAACCTAAGGGAGTGACAGATATAGGGCAGGTAATCATTGAAGTGATGGAGTCCAGGTGAGTCTCATGATGAGGCGCAGGTGCGCGTAACGATGTTGCCAGGTGAGGATAATGATGGTTGTCAGAGCCAATGATAAGTAAACCGGCGACGTTGAGCGCCGGAGAGGGGAAGCGAGAGTAGACGTGACAATAAAAAACAAAAAAAATGACAAACTAAACAAATAAAAAGCACCCTAAGTAAAAGCTAAGCTAAAAACATGTTTTAAGATCTCTTTTAAATATGTCCACAGTTTCGCCCCCCCCCGAATGGGGACAAGAGAGGTGAATTGTTTTGATCTCAAGGAAAGGGCATCATTGAGAAAAGTGATTACTGGGGTAGGGGTAAATGTGAAAGTTAACCAACTGAAGGGGAAGATTCCCGGTGTTTGTGATGCTTGTCGTTTGGTGCGACGCAGATAGGGTATTTAAGTTATCCCGGATGAGCTTTTGTGCCAAATACATTACGTTGTTACAGGTGTCAAGCTTATGGACATGTGGCAGCAGTGTGTAGGAGGGAGCTTCCTATGTGTGAGAAGTGTGCAGAAGAGCATGAGACAAAGGAATGTGTAACATTGGGGAAAGTAGTGGTATGTGTTAATTTAGGGGTGCCCATTGGGCTGGGGATCAGAAATGTCCAGTGTGAGAGAGGCAGGTTGAGGTTTCCAGGGTTAGAGTTGTGCAAAAGTTGTCATTTGCTGAGGCAGTGAAGAAAGTAGGGGAAGATAGGTCAAGGGGGAGGGATCCTGAGAGGAGTGGTGTGAGTAGTAGAGCTGTACCGGTACAGAGGGATAGGCCAACAAGTGATATTTGTTTCAGTAAGATTGGATTTTTAGTACTGACTGTATAGCAATGTTTATCAACTGTAATGCAGGGATAGAACATAAGTGGTGGCAGCTGCAAAGACGTATTTATGTGTGTGAGACTTGATGTCAGAAGACTTACAGGGTGTGTTAAGTGGTGGTGTTCCATCCTTTCACGCTGTTGGCCTGAGGTAGGACTAAATACAGTGCCTTGGAAAAGCATTCATCCCCCTTGGCGTTTTTCCTATTTTGTTGCATTACAACCTGTAATTTAAATGGATTTTTATTTAGATTTCATGTAATGGTCATACATGAAATAGTCCAAATTGGTGAAGTGAAATGAAAAAAATTACTTGTTTCAAAAAAATACAACATGAGAAGTGATACGTGCATATGTACACACCCCCTTTGCTATGAAGCCCCTAAATAAGTTCTGGTGCAACCAATTACCTTCAGAAGTCACATAATTAGTTAAATAAAGTCCACCTGTGTGCAATCTAAGTGTCACATGATCTGTCACATGATCTCAGTATATAAAAACCTGCTCTGAAAGGCCCCAGATTCTGTAACACCACCAAGCAAGCGGCACCACCAAGCAAGCGGCACCGTGAAGACCAAGGAGCTCAACAAACAGGTCAGGGACAAAGTTGTGGAGAAGTACAGATCAGGGTTGGGCTATAAAAAAAAAAAACTTTGAACATCAATAACTGAGACATTAACTGAACAAGTTCCACAGACATGTGACTAACATAAATGGAATAATGTGTTCCTGAACAAAGGGAGGGTCAAAATCAAAAGTAACAGTCAGTATCTGGTGTGGTTAGCAGCTGCATTAAGTACTGCAGTGCATCTCCTCCTCATGGACTGCACCAGAATTACTAGTTCTTGCTGTGAGATGTTACCCCACTCTTCCACCAAGGCACCTGCAAGTTCCAGGACATTTCTGGGGGGAATGGCCCTAGCCCTTTTTGTGTAAATTTCACAGATACCAGACTTTATTACAAAGTAACAGAGCCGAGCAATTCCATGGAACAACTAAATTCTCTTGTCACTGACCTCAGGCTTTATAGGTTTCCACCTTCAGATAACACACATGGTCACACCCCTCTATGTAGATGATTAACACCCCTTGGCCTCTTGCCACCATTATCTTTCTGTCTCAATTATTGCTTGTTTACTGACTCTATTGGTGGCATATCCATACACAAATGTAGGTGTCTGTCCAATGATACTCATAGGACTACACAATGGCTCTCCCCAAGCCTGTAATGGCACAGACATACATATACAATACAGTCACGTGCCTTAAAGCTAGTCACAGGACCAGGTAATGACTTCCCTCAGGCCTATAACAGCACAGGCATACATTTTCTGCTTTCTACATGTTCTGTTTTTACATGTCTAGTGATTAACTCCTTGTTATTCCAGCTCTGTCCATTCACTTGAGCTCAGCCTTTATTCTGCTTACACATGTCTATTAATTAACCCTATGTTTTCTGTCTCAATGCTTCTGGGTAGAACAGTCTAGATACTGGAAAATCATCCATGGTCATGAATTTTCACCTACACCCTCACCCTCCGATCCAACAGGTTCCAGACGTGCTCAATGGGATTGAGATCCGGGCTCTTCGCTGGCCATGGCAGAACACTGACATTTCTGTCCTGCAGGAAATCACACACAGAACGAGCAGTATGGCTGGTTGCATTGTCATGCTGGAGGGTCATGTCAGGATGAGCCTGCAGGAAGGGTACCACATGAGGGAGGAGGATGTCTTCCCTGTAGCGCACAGCGTTGAGATTGCCTGCAATGACAACAAGGTCAGTCCGATGATGCTGTGACACACCGCCCCAGACCATGACGGACCCTCCACCTCCAAATTGATCCCACTCCAGAGTACAGGCCTCGGTGTAACGCTCATTCTTTCGAAGATAAACGCGAATCCGACCATCACCCCTGGCTGGTGAGCCAAAACCGCGACTCGTCAGCGAAGAACACTTTTTGCCAGTTCTGTCTGGTCCAGCGACGGTGGGTTTGTGCCCATAGGTGACGTTGTTGCCGGTGATGTCTGGTGAGGACCTGCCTTACAACAGGCCTACTACAAGCCCCCAGTCCAGCCTCTCTCTGCCTATTGTGGACAGTCTGAGCACTGATGGAAGGATTGTGCATTCCTGGTGTAACTTGGGCAGTTGTTGTTGCCATCCTGTACCTGTCCCCGGGTGTGATGTTCGGATATACCGATCCTGTGCAGATGTTGTCCATTCTGTCTCTCTGTAGCGCTGTCTTAGGCATCTCACTGTACAGACATTGCAATTTATTGCCCTGGCCACATCTGCAGTCCTCATGCTTCCTTGCAGCATGCCTAAGGCACATTCAGGCAGATGAGCAGGGACCCTGGGCATCTTTCTTTTGGTGTTTTTCAGAGTCAGTAGAATAGCCTCTTTAGTGTCCTAAGTTTTCATAACTGTGACCTTAATTGCCTACCGTCTGTAAGCTGTTAGTGTCTTGTTAACGACTGTTCCACAGGTGCATGTTCATTAATTGTTTATGGTTCATTGAACAAGCATGGGAAACAGTGTTTGAACCCTTTACAATGAAGATCTGTGAAGTTATTTGGATTTTTACTAATTATCTTTGAAAGACAGGGTCCTGAAAAAGGGACGTTTCTTTTTTTTCCTGAGTTTAGATTACTTCAGAAGGGGCTTCACCATAGTGACTAACAATAGCTTGCACTTCTTCAGATATGCAATTAAGAACTGTTTTGCAGAAAGTAGTGGGGATAGGATTGAGAAGGCAGGTAGAAGGCTTAAGTTGTGATACACTACCTGCTCGTTGAACAATACATAAAATAATGTATTTAACCTTTATTTAACTAGGCAAGTCAGTTAAGAACAAATTCTTATTCATAATGACGGCCTCCCGGGGAACAGTGGGTTAACTACCTTGTTCAGAACGACAGATTTTTACACTGTCAGCTCATGGATTTGATCCAGCAACCTTTCGGTTACTGGCCCACCACTTTAACCACTAGGCTACCTGCTGCCCCAGGGCACTAATATAGAGTTGGTCCCCCCTTTGCTGCTATAACAGCCTCTACTCTTCAGTGAAGGCTTTCCACCAGATGTGTCACACCCTGATCTGTTTCACCTGTCTTGTGCTTGTCTCCTCCTGCCACCAGGCGTCTCCCATTTGTCCTCAATATCGTCTGTGTATTTATACCTGCGTTTTCTGTTTGTCAGTTGCCAGTTCGTCTTGTCCAGTCAAGTCCTACCAGCGTGTTCCCTGTGCTCTAGTGTTTCCTAGTCTTCCCAGTTCTGACTTTTCTGCCTCTCCTGATCCAGCCTGCCGTCATGGACCTGCCTGACTCTGATTTGGTTTACGACTCTTTGCCTGCCTTGACTTACCTTTTGCCAGCCCCTTGTACTGTAATAAACTCTGAGACTTGTACTATCTGCCTCCTGTTTCTGCATCTGGGTCTTAGCCTGAGCTGTGATAAGATGTTGGAACATTGCTGTGTGGACTTGATTCCATTCAGCCACGAGAATTTAGTGAGGTCGGGTACTAATGCTGTGCATTTAGGCCTGGCCCGCAGTCGGCGTTCCAATTAATCCCAAAGGTGTTCGATCAGGTTGAGGTCAGGGCTCTGTGTAGGCCAGTCAAGTTCTTTCACACCGATCTTGACAAACCATTTCTATATGGACCTCGCTTCGTGCACGGGGGCATTGTCATGCTGAAACAGCAAAGGGCCTTCCCCAAACTGTTGCCACAAAGTTGGAACCACAGAATGTTTTAGAATGTCACTGTATGCTGTAGCATTAATATTTCCCTAAACTGGAACTAAGGGGCCTGGCCCGAACCATGAAAAACAGCCCCAGACAATTATTCCTCCTCCACCAAACTTTACAGTTGGCACTATGCATGGGGGCAGGTAGCGTTTTCCTGGCATCCGCCAAACCCAGATTCGTCCGTTGGACTGCCAGATGGTGAAGCGTGTTTCATCACTCCAGAGAACGCATTTTCACTGCTCCAGAGTCCAATGGCGGTGAGCTTACACCACTCCAGCTGACGCTTGGCATTGCGCATGGTGATCTTAGGCTTGTCTGTGGATGCTCAGCCATGAAAACCAATTTCATGAAGATCCCGACAAACAGTTATTGTGCTGACTTTGCTTCCAGAGGCAGGTTGGAACTTGGTAGTGTGTTGCAACCGAGGACAGCCGATTTTTACACACTACGCGTTTCAGCACAGCGGTTCGGTTCTATGAGCTTGTGTTGCCTACTACTTCACGGCTTAGCCGTTGTTGCTCCTAGATGTTTCCACATCACAATAACATAACTTACAGTTGACCGGGGAACCTCTACTAGGGCAGAAATTTGATGAACTGACTTGTTGGAAAGGTGGCATCCTATGACGCTGGCATCCTAGAACCACAAGCAGTTCCAAGATGGCGTAGCAGTGCAGACGTGTTTTTGTTCGTCCCCTCGTGTACTTTTGTATTTTTCGTCTTTTTTGTATATATTTCAAATTTATTTTCTATCTCTTTTCCATTTTATATTAAATATACATTCTGGTAACCTGCCTCAGCCAATGACCTTTTTAGACAGAACTCCATCGGAAGCTAGCCAGCTAATTAGCTACTAGCTATTTAGTCACTGTTAGCCACTGCTAGCGGCCTTTACCTTCTGCACAGACACCAGCCCTTTTTAGCCTGGATAATAATCGCCAGCCTACCACCATCGGACTGTTTCTCCACTACAACGCCAGATCCCTGCCGTAAAACCTGGACCACTACACCTGATCTCCACAGCTAGCTAGCTGCCACCGAGTGACCCAGCCCTGAGCCAGGCCCACCTCCCGGCCTCCTCCCAAACACGGCTAGAACCCACTACTCCACCGGTTCCTTGCCGTAAGCTCTCGACCCTGGCACCGGATTCATCGCTGCTACTGAGTGGCTATTGTGGCTAACGCCGCTGCCCCGAAGCTAGCACCAGTTAGCCGCGAGCCAGGCGCATCTCCCGGCTAGCAAAGGAAAGTACCACAACAACAATACCTCTCTCGCCAGCTGGCTTGGATCCCTTCTCGACACGACCACCTCGACTGGTCTGCCGACGATTACTCCATCAGCTGATGCCTGCTGGACTATTCATTAATCACAGTACTCCATTTGGTTTATTTTTGTTTATCTGTCGGCCCCAGCCGCGTACTCAGGCCCTGTGTGTAGCTAACCAACCCTCTTTGCCCATTCATCGCCAGTTTACCTGTTGTCATCTTAGCTGATTAGCTGTTGTGGTCTTACCCGTTGTGTCTTAGCTAGCTCTCCCAATCAACACCTGTGTTTGCTTTATGCCTCACTTTATGTCTCTCTCAAATGTCAATATTCCCTGTTTACTGTTGTTTAGGATAGTTATCATTGTTTTAGTTTACAGTGGAGCCCCTAGGCCCACTCTAAATGCCTCAGATTCCTCCTTTGTCCCACCTCCCACACATGCGGTGACGTTACCCAGTATTACCTGCACGTCCAGAGATGCAACCACTCTTATCATCACTCGGTGCCTGGGTTTACCTCCACTGTACCCTCACCCTACCACACCCCTGTCTGCACACTATGCCCTGAATCTATTCTACCACACCCAGAAATCTGCTGCTTTTATTCTCTGTTCCCAACGTACCAGACGACCTGTTCTGATAGCCTTTAGCCGTACCCTCATCCTACTCCTCCTCTGTTCCTCGGGTGATGTGGAGGTAAACCCAGGCCCTGTGTGTCTCCAGGTACTCTCTTTTGTTGACTTCTGTAATCAAAAAAGCCTTGGTTTCATGCATGTTAACATCAGAAGCCTCCTCCCTAAGTTTGTTTTATTCACTGCTTTAGCACACTCCACCAATCCTGATGTCCTTGCCGTGTTTGAATCCTGGCTTAGGAAGACCACCAAAAATTCTGAGATTTCCATACGCAACTACAACATTTTCCGCCAAGATAGAACTGCCAAAGGGGGAGGAGTTAGCCTGCAGAGTTCTGTGATACTTTCCAGGTCTGTGCCCAAACAGTTCGAACTTCTAATTATAAAAATGAATCTCTCCAGTAATAAGTCTCTCACTGTTGCTATAGACCCCCCTCAGCTCCCAGCTGTGCCCTGGATACCATATGTGAATTGACTGCCCCCCATCTATCTTCAGAGTTCGTTCTGTTAGGTGACCTAAACTGGGATATGCTTAACACCCCGGCAGTCCTACAATCTAAGCTAGATGCCCTCAATCTCACACAAATCATAAAGGAACCCACCAGGTACAATCCTAAATCTGTAAACATGGGCACCCTCATAGATATTATCTTGACCAACTTGCCCTCCAAATACACCTCTGCTGTTTTCAATCAGGATCTCAGCGACCACTGCCTCATTGCCTGCATCCCTCTCTTTCTAAAAATGTAGAACTAAGAACAGATACAGCCCTTGGTTCACTCCATACCTGACTGCCCTTGACCAGCACAAGAACATCCTGTGGCGGACTGCTATAGCATCGAATAGTCCCCGCGATATGCAACTGTTCAGGGAAGTCAGGAACCAATACACGCAGTCAGTCAGGAAAGCAAAGACTAGTTTTTTCAAACAGAAATTTGCATCCTGTAGCTCTAACTCCAAAAAGTTTGGGGATACTGTCAAGTCCATGGAGAACAATAGCACCTCCTTCCAGCTGCCCACTGCACTGAGGCTAGGTAACACGGTCACCACCGATAAATCCAGGATAATCGAAAATTTCAACAAGCATTTCTCAACGGCTGGCCATGCTTTCCTCCTGGCTAACCCAACCCCGGCCAACAGCTCCGCAGCTACTTGTCCGAGCCTCCCCAGCTTTTCCTTCACCCAAATCCAGATCGCAGATGTTCTGAAAGAACTGCAAAACCTGGACCCGTACAAATCAGCTGGGCTAGACCATCTGGACCCTCTCTTTCTAAAACTATCCGCCGCCATTGTTGCAACTCCTATTACCAGTCTGCTCAACCTCTCTTTCGTGTCGTCCGAGATCCCTAGAGATTGGAAAGCTGCCGCGGTCATCCCCCTCTTCAAAGGGGGTGACACTCTAGACCCAAATTGCTTTAGACCTATATCCATCCTGCCCTGCCTCTCTAAAGTCTTCGAAAGCCTAGTTAATAAACAGATCATTGACCACTTCAAATCCCACCGTACCTTCTCCGCTGTGCAATCTGGTTTCCGAGCTGGTCACGGGTGCACCTCAGCCACGCTCAAGGTACTAAATGATATCATAACCGCCATCGATAAGAGACATTACTGTGCAGCCGTATTCATTGACCTGGCCAAGGCTTTCGACTCTGTCAATCACCACATCCTTATCGGCAGACTCAACAGCCTTGGTTTCTCAAATGACTGCCTCGCCTGGTTCACCAATCACTTTGCAGACAGAGTTCAGTGTGTTAAATCGGAGGGCCTGTTGTCCGGGCCTCTGGCACTCTCTATGGGGGTGCCACAGGGTTCAATTCTTGGGCCAACTCTCTTCTCTGTATACATCAATGATGTTGCTCTTGCTGCTGGTGATTCTCTGATCCACCTCTATGTAGACGACACCATTCTGTATACTTCTGGCCCTTCTTTGGACACTGTGTTAACTAACCTCCAAACGAGCTTCAATGCCATACAACACTCCTTCCGTGGCATCCAACTGCTCTTAAACGCTAGTAAAACCAAATGCATGCTTTTCAACCGTTCGCTGCCTGCACCTGCCCGCCCGACTAGCATCACTACCCTGGACGGCTCTGACCTAGAATATGTGGACAACTACAAATACCTAGGTGTCTGGCTAGACTGTAAACTCTCCTTCCAGACTCACATTAAACATCTCCAATCCAATATCAAATCTAGAATCGGCGTTCTATTTTGCAACAAAGCCTCCTTCACTCATGCTGCCAAACTTGCACTAGTAAAACTGACTATCCTACCGATCCTCGACTTCGGCGATGTCATCTACAAAACAGCTTCCAATACTCTACTCAGCAAACTGGATGCAGTCTATCACAGTGCCATCCGCTTTGTCACCAAAGCCCCTTATACCACCAACCACTGCAACCTGTATGCTTTAGTCGGCTGGCCCTCGCTACATACTCGTCGCCAGACCCACTGGCTCCAGGTCATCTACAAGTCCCTGCTAGGTAAAGCCCCGCCTTATCTCAGCTCGCTGGTAACCATAGCAGCACCCACCCGTAGCACGCGCTCCAGCAGGTATATCTCACTGGTCACCCCCAAAGCCAATTCCTCCTTTGGCTGCCTTTCCTTCCAGTTCTCTGCTGCCAATGACTGGAACGAACTACAAAAATCACTGAAACTGGAGACACTTATCTCCCTCACTAGCTTTAAGCACCAGCTGTCAGAGCAGCTCTCAGATCACTGCACCTGTACATAGCCCATCTGTTAATAGCACAACCAACTACCTCATCCCCTACCGTATTCGTTTATTTATCTTGCTCCTTTGCACCCCAGTATTTTTACTTTGCACATTCATCTACTGCACATCTACCATTCCAGTGTTAAATTGCTATATTGTAATTACTTCGCCACCATGGCCTATTTATTGCCTTACGTTCCTTATCTTACCTCATTTGCACACATTGTATATAGATTAGTTTTTTTTCTACTGTATTATTGACTTTGTGTTTGTTTACTCCAATGTGTAACTCTGTGTTGTTGTATGTGTCGAACTGTTTTGCTTTATTCTTGGCCAGGTCGCAGTTGTAAATGATAACTTGTTCTCAACTTGCCTATCTGGTTAAATAAAGGTGAAATACATTTTTTTTTTTTTATTACAGTGCCACGTTTAAAGTTACTGAGCTCTTCAGTAAGGCCATTCTATTGGCAATGTTTGTCTATGGAGATTGTGTGACTGTGTGCTCGACTTTATACACCTGTCAGCAACGGGTGTGGCTGAAATAACCGAATCCACTCATTTGAAGGGTGTCCACATACTTTTGTATATATACAGTGCCTTGCGAAAGTATTCACCCCCCATGGCATGTTTTGCATTCTTTTCTTACAACCTGGAATTAAAATTATTTTTTTGGGGGGGGGGTTGTATCATTTGATTTAAACAACATGCCTACCACTTTGAAGATGCAAAATATTTTTTTATTGTGAAACAAACAAGAAATAAGACAAAAAAAATCTAAACTTGTGTGCATTACTATTCCCCCTACAAGACTTTGTAGAGCCACCTTTTGCAGCAATTACAGCGGCAAGTCTCTTGGGGTATGTCTCTATAAGCTTGGCACATCTAGCCACTGGGATTTTTGCCCATTCTTCAAGGCAAAACTGCTCCGGCTCCTTCAAGTAGGATGGGTTCCGCTGGTGTACAGCAATCTTTAAGTCATACCACAGATTCTCAATTGGATTGAAGTCTGGGCTTTGACTAAGCCATTCCAAGACATTTAAATGTTTTCCCTTAAACCACTCGAGTGTTGCTTTAGCAGTATGCTTAGGGTCATTGTCCTGCTGGAAGTTGAACCTCCGTCCCAGTCTCAAATCTCTAGAAGCCTGAAACAGGTTTCCCTCAAGAATTTCCCTGTATTTAGCGCCATCCATCATTCCTTCAATTCTGACCAGTTTCCCAGTCCCTGCCGATGGAAAAACATCCAGCCTCAATTACAGCCTCAAGTCTCATTGGGTATGACGCTACAAGCTTGGCACACCTGTATTTGGGGAGTTCCACCCATTCTTCTCTGCAGATCCTCTCATGCTCTGTGAGGTTGGATGTGTCGCTGCCCAGCTATTTTCAGGTATCTCCAGAGATGTTTGATCAGGTTCAAGTCCGGGCACTGGCTGGGTGCACTTAAGGACATTCAGAGACTTGTCCTGAAGCCACTCCTGCGTTTTTTTTTGGCTGTGTGCTTAGGGTCGTTGTCCTGTTGGAAGGTGAACCTTTGTCCCAGTCTGAGGTCCTGAGCGCTCTGGAGCAGGTTTTCATCAAGGATCTCTTTGTACTTTGTTCCGTTCATCTTTCCCTCAATCCTGACTAGTCTCCCAGTCCCTGCTGCTGAAAAACATCCTCACAGCATGATACTGCCACCACCATGCTTCATCGTAAAGATGATGACAGGTTTCCTCCAGACGTGATGCTTGGAATTCAGCCTAAAGAGTTCAATCTTTATTTCATTAGACCAGTGTCCTTTAGGTGTCTTTTGGCAAACTCCAAGCGGGCTGTCATTTGCCTTTACTGAGGAGTGGCTTCCGCCTGGCCACTCCACCATAAAGGTCTGATTGGTAGAGTGCTGCAGACATGGTTGTCCTTCTGGAAGGTTCTCCCGTCTCCACAGAGGAACTCTGGAGCTCTGTCAGAGTGACCATCGGGTTCTTGGTCACCTCCCTGACCAAAGCCCTTCTCCCCTGATTGCTCAGTTTGGCTGGGCAGCCAGCTCTAGGAAGAGGCCACTGTGTTCTTGGGGATCTTCAATTTTGCAGATTTTTTTGGTAACCTTCCCCAGGGCTGTGCCTCGACACAATCCTGTCTCGGAGCTCTACGGACAATTCCTTCGACCTCATAGCTTGGTTTTTGCTCTGACATGCACTGTCAACTGTGGGACCTTTACATAAACAGGTGTGTGCCTTTCCAAATCATCTCCAATCAATTGAAATGGACCACAGGTGGACTCCAATGAAGTTGTAGAAACATCTCAAGGATGATCAATGAGCTCAATTTCGAGTCTCATAGCAAAGGGTCTGAATGCTTATGTAAATAAGGAATTTGTTTTTTATTTGTTATAATTTTGCACAAAAAAAACGTTAATTATGGCTATTGTGTTTAGATTGATGAGGATTTTTTTTTATTTAATCTATTTCAGAATAAGGCTACTACGTAACAAAATGTGGACAAAGGTAAGGGGTCTGAAAACGTTCCCGACTACACTGTACAACAGCCCGCAGTACACCCGTTTGAACTTCAGAGCTTCAACGAGAATGGGCAGTAGATCTCCATCCAATCGGAGGCGATGTTTTGTGTTTCTGGGCTCGCCATCCGCTGATAAACACAGAAGAAGAGAAGTCGGAAGTAGAATTCAAAACGTGACAGAAGGAGATCTGGTTCTTGACAGTGAAACTAGCTATAAAGGTAAGGCAGATTAAACAGAGATAAACTCTACAATAACCAGTAGCCAAATCAATATTACCATAAACGGAGCTGAGCGTTACTTTGATTCGGCATTAGCTCTGAATACGCCACTCGTTAGAAGAAGGTTGCACTTTAGTACACGTTTCTACTGACTATTATGGGTAGAATTGCATATGCTAATCTACTCTTATCTGTTTAACAGCACATGTTGAGATGAATAGTGAAAACTTTTCCATAAGTGAGAAGATTGTGTCGGCATCCTACATTCGCCAGGGGTCACAGGCACGTCGCAGTCATGAGCAACTGATTAGACAGCTTTTGGACCAGGTAATATCCGAATAACATTCCTTCGAAATCTATTATTTCGATCAGATGAACAGATCAGATGCGCATTTGCCAGGTAACTACATCAGGGAACCAAACAGTACTAGGAACCAAACAGAACCAAACGAAACGGGGAGGAATCTACCTGAAAACGCAACTGTTTTCCACGGTTTTGGACTAATTATTACACCCCATGATGTAAGATGTGAATGGAGAAGGAGCGAACATCAACCATAACTTAGATTGATACCTCAAATACATTTGTTTACAGTTCTATTTAGTCTACATAATTCAGAAGTTGTGACAGAACCTACTGGGTATTGTAGTGCCTATCCTTTTCTCTACCTTAAAGGGCAAATGTCCTGAGGAGGGATGGAACGAGAGCACAACAGAACTCTTCCTGAATGAACTGGCTGTGATGGACAGCAACAACTTCTTGGGAAACTGTGGTGTTGGCGAGAGGGAGGGCAGAGTGGCCTCTAGTTTGGTGGCCCGAAGACATTACAGGTTCTTATAAACTGTTGCTTTTCAATGTAAAGGAATTTTCTATTGCTTTGTTAAATTCCAAGTAGCCATCCGTTTAGTCATACATGTTCAGTGGAGTCATGATCATGAGATCTGTGTGTTGCTTTATACAGGTTAATACATGGGATAGGACGATCTGGTGACATCGCTGCAATTCAACCCAAGGCTGCAGGTTCCAGTCTGCTGAACAAGCTGACTAATTCAGTTGTGCTGGACATTTTAAAGCTCTCAGGTGTGTAACTAAGATTGCATTTAGCCTACTGATAACTGTAGGACAGTGATGGATACCTCCAGTTCTGTAGTAGAGCTACACTATGTCCACACTTTTGTTCCTAGCTTGTTTGTTGTTGTGTATGTTTGCAGGTGTGCAAAGTGTGGCCAGTTGTTTTGTAGTTCCAATGGCAACCGGGATGAGCCTGACACTGTGCTTCCTAACACTTCGCCACAAGAGACCAAAGGCGCGCTACATCATCTGGCCCCGCATTGACCAGAAGTCCTGCTTCAAAGCCATGATCACTGCAGGTTAAGTACTAGCATGACCGTGTTCAATACCACTCTCTGTAACATTATACAAGTATGTTATGCAGCTAAAAACCGCTACCCCAGTGTAGCTCCCCTGCAAGGCAACTCTTGTCCAACCCCAACATTGACCACTCTCTTGCTCGTTGTAACCATGAACAGGGTTTGAACCAGTGGTGGTTGAGAACATTTTGGAAGGCGATGAGCTGAGAACAGATCTGGAGGCGGTGAACCGTAAGATGCAAGAGCTGGGAGCAGAGAACATCCTTTGTGTCCACTCCACTACTTCTTGCTTTGCCCCACGTGTCCCCGACAGGTATACCTAGTCCTTAAGCCATTCAATCATGGTTAAATAGAGCTGTAACAAATTAAATGTCCACGTCTAATTATCATGATTATCTTGTGCTATTATAACTGGTATCACTGGAAACAAATGTTATTTGTATAATCTGCATACTGTTTATTATATAGTCTACTTCATGACATTACTGTCAGAATATTAGTATATGTTGGGTCAAGATTACCAGGGCATTATTTGATAATGACTTTCCTCTGTTCTGGCAGATTGGAGGAGCTAGCCACTATGTGTGCCAAATATGACATCCCCCATGTTGTCAACAATGCTTATGGAGTGCAGTCATCCAAGTGTATGCACCTTATTCAGCAGGTACTACTGCTCCAACTCCTCTTTCATCAATCCTACAAAATCATATTTTTCCTTTCCATAGGCATAGCAAAGATTGGTTATTTCCATAATCTCTTTAGGGGGCTCGTGTTGGAAGAATCGATGCCTTCGTACAAAGCCTGGACAAAAACTTCATGGTTCCAGTAGGTGGTGCCATAATTGCTGGTTTCAATGAGTCTTTTATTCAGGAGATCAGCAGAATGTATCCAGGTTAGTGCTGTTTCATATCACTAAGGGCCATATGTGTTTGAACCAAGCCTGCAACATTTTTGTGTAAAGTTGCTATTATCTGGATTAGCTACTAGTTTACTGTTATCAAAGGGCTCATCTAGTGTAATTGTTCCGCCAGCCCTCAGTGTCTCTGTGTTCTGTTGTATTCCTGTGTGTCTGTATTGTCTCTGTCTGTTGTATGCTGGTGACACATTCCATTTCCCCTCTGGAATATTGGAAGTTTGTTCATTTTGGTAGCTCAGGGTCTCGATCTAACGCCTGTCCTGGGGAAGCTATTTGGTGTGCTGGATTATATTCCAGCCCAGCACTAACACTAGTTTCAAGTAATCAACATGTCATGAAATCAGGTATGTTAGTGCTATGCTCCAATAAAGACCTGCATGTGGCTAGTAGTAGGATATGTTGCCTAAAAGATGAGAATAAAATAAGCAAAAATGTCAATTTGCAACTATATCAAGTGAGTGCTGGTCCCCTTTTTTCCTTGTTATGTGATTGACTGTTTACTTCAAGCATCCTTTCTCTGTTTTTACTTAAATATAGAGTTGAGTGCATTCCTTTCCTTTTACCTGTAATAAAGTTCTCTAGGATTGGAGTTGGAGACCACTGGGCTAGATTTGAAGCATTCAAAGCCATAATAATTATCAATTCATTTATATGAATTGGAACCATTTTTAAGGAAACAAATAATTGAAATGAATCAATATTGGTACTGAAATCGATACAGTCCTAATAAGGGTTCAGGTTAGAAAGTGTTTGTGCCCTTTAGTATGATGCTGACTGCCCTCTGTCTCCAGGTCGAGCATCAGCCTCCCCCTCCCTGGATGTGCTCATCACCCTGCTCACCCTGGGGGCCAGCGGCTACAGGAAACTCCTGGCAGAGCGGAAGGTAAGACCTCTACTCCACTGAACAGGGTTGGGGCCCAATTCAGTATTCATTCAGTTTAGGAAATGAAATGAAACTCATTAGCATGTATTTTAATTTAGTTGCACGTCTTTGTAAACGGCTGATTTCCGGCCCTGTGTATCCTCTACTTGAATAGTAGTTTTGTCTCCAAGTTTACATGTAGAGGGGGAGGGCGACAGACAAATCCATCCAAGTGAAGCTGAGGAGTTTCCAAAATAGTCCCTGTTGGCTCCTTTTACAAAAGTAGAGCTAACAATGCAGTCGTTTTTTATTTAACCATTATTTAACTAGGCAAGTCAGTTAAGAACAAACTCTTATTTACAATGACAGCCTACCCCGGCCAAACCCGGACGACGCTGGGCCAATTGTGTGCCGCCCTATGGGACTCGCAATCACAGCCAGTTGTGATACAGCCTGGATTCAAATCAGGGAATGTAGTGATGCCTCTTGCACCGAGATGCAGTGCCTTAGACCGCTGCGCCACTCGGGAGTATACTTAAACACGCTATATACTGCACCATTCCCAGACATTCCAAGGCAATATATGTGGAAAATCAGACTTGCAAAGGTGATGAAAATAGCTCTTGTCTTTTGTACTGGAAATGCTGAGCTGGTCTCCCTAGCCAGTACTCGGGTACTTCAAGCAGGGTTCTTTTGTGTCAGTTCCCAAAGGTGACTGTATGCACCATAAAAGGTTGCTTCCTATGGGATACCATACAATGTCCAGAATGCTATCAGTGTAATGTTTGCTCAAATCCACCCAGGAAATACCTCTTGCCTGTAACATGACCTGGCACTGTCAGACTTTACTGATTTTCAATTGGTCCTGATCATGAATATTTGAAGTCTGAACCAGATTATGGCCATGTAGGAGAGCACCAAAGCCTTCCAAAGTCAGCTGCAATGTTGAACACGCTTATTAATACCATCTGCAGCTTAATGATTTCATAACATCCCCTTGCGAGTCAACAGCTTTGAATAATTAATGTCATGAAAGGACTCTTAATCCATTAAAGGGTAACTCTCAAAGCCAATTTCAGCCTTTGCCCAACCCCTTCAATAAAAAACAAACAAATGCGTTGTTGGTGGGGGGAATTCAATCGAACCCGCATTGCAGTATTTATGCAGTAGCTCTTTTTCCAATGATCAAATTAACTCAAAAATGTGTCTTGGGTACTGTATAAAAACCTACAACTACTACCAGGGCGACCGCGCTCACAGGTATGCTTTCACTGTTCAGAATTAGAGGTGTGTGGGCACGGGATGAATATTGTAAATAAAAAGATATCTGCCCCATGTGGGATTAGAACTCCCAACCATTGAACTATGAGCCAATTATAGTGGACTACGCCACCAATCAATTGTAGCAGTTGAGAAAAAATGGTCACTGAAGATCCCATGGCACTTATCGTGAGAGTAGGGTGTAGACGGCCTACAGAGAGGAGGTGAGGGCCCTCTGAGTGTGGTGTCAGGAAAATAACCTCTCACTCAATGTCAGCAAAACAAAGGAGATGATCGTGGACTTCAGGAAACAGGAGAGGGAGCACCCCCCTATCCACATCGAGGGGACAGTAGTGGAGAAGGTGGAACGTTTTAAGTTCCTCTGCGTACACATCACGGACAAACTGAATTGGTCCACCCACACAGACAGCGTGGTGAAGAAGGCGCAACAGCGCCTCTTCAACCTCAGGAGGCTGAAGAAATTCGGCTTGTCACCAAAATCACTCACAAACTTTTACAGATGCACAATCGAGAGCATCCTGTCGGGCTGTATCACCGCCTGGTACGGCAACTGCTCCGCCCACAACCGTAAGGCTCTCCAGAGGGTAGTGAGGACTGCACAGCGCATCACCGGGGGTAAACTACCTGCCCTCCAGGACACCTACACCACCCGATGTCACAGAAAGGCCAAAAAGATCATCAAGGACAACAACCACCCGAGCCACTGCCTGTTCACCCCGCTATCATCCAGAAGGCGAGGTCAGTACAGGTGCATCAAAGCTGGGACCGAGAGACTGAAAAACAGCTTCTACCTCAAGGCCATCNATATGTACATACTCGTATTCATTCCTTTACTCTTGTGTGTATAAGGTAGTTGTTGTGAATTTGTTAGATTACTTGTTAGATACTACTGCATGGTCGGAACTAGAAGCACAAGCATTTCGCTACACTCGCATTAACATCTGCTAACCATGTGTATGTGACAAATAAAATTTGATTTGATTTAACCCAACGTAGTGGCTAAATTCCCAATCTGGCCCTCATACCATCATGGCCACCTAATCATCCCCAGCCTCCAATTGGTGCATTCATACCCCCTGCTCTCCCATTATCTATTCCCCAGGTCATTGCTGTAAATGATGTGTTCTCAGTCAATTTACCTGGTAAAGTAAGGGGAAAAGAAAAAGCTACATACATACATACATACAGTTGAAGTCGGAAGTTTACATACACTTAGATTGGAGTCATTAAAAGTTGTTTTTCAACTTCTCCACATTTCTTGTTAACAAACTATAGTTTTGGCAAGTCGGTTAGGACACCTACTTTGTGCATGACACAAGTAATTTTTCCAACAATTGTTTACAGACAGATTACTTCACTTATAATTCACTATATCACAATTCCAGTGGGTCAGAAGTTTACATACACTAAGTTGACTGTGCCTTTAAACAGCTTGGGAAATTCCAGAAAATTATGTCATGACTAGAAGAAATCAGACAAGACTTCAGAAAAAAAATTGTAGACCTCCACAAGTCTGGTTCATCCTTTGGTGCAATTTCCAAACGCCTGAAGGTACCACGTTCATCTGTACAAACAATAGTACGCAAGTATAAACACCATGGGACCACGCAGCCGTCATGCCGCTCAGGAAGTAGACGCGTTCTGTCTCCTAGAGATGAACGTACTTTGGTGCGAAAAGTGCAAATCAATCCCAGAACAACAGCAATGGACCTTGTGAAGATGCTGGAGGAAACAGGTACAAAAGTATCTATATCCACAGTAAAACGAGTCCTATATTGACATAACCTGAAAGGCCGCTCAGCAAGGAAGAAGCCACTGCTCCAAAACCGCCATAGAAAAGCCAGACTACGGTTTGCAACTGCACATGGAGAAATGTCCTCTGGACTGATGAAACAAAAATAGAACTGTTTGGCCATAATGACCATCGTTATGTTTGGAGGATAAAGGGGGAGGCTTGCAAGCCGAAGAACACCATCCCAAACGTGAAGCACGGGGGTGGCAGCATTATGTTGTGGGGGTGCTTTGCTGCAGGAGGGACTGGTGCACTTCACAAAATAGATGGCATCATGAGGTAGAAAAATTGTATGGATATGTTGAAGCAACATCTCAAGACATCTATCAGGAAGTTAAAGCTTGGTCACAAATGGGTCTGGATGGACAATGACCCCAAGCATACTTCCAAAGTTGTGGCAAAATGGCTTAAGGACAACAAAGTCAAGGTATTGGAGTGGCCATCACAAAGCCGTGACTTCAATCCCATAGAAAATTTGTGGGCAGAACTGAAAAAGAGTGTGCGAGCAAGGAGGCCTACAAACCTGACTCAGTTACACCAGCTCTGTCAGGAGGAATGGGCCAAAAATTCACCCAACTTATTGTGGGAAGCTTGTGGAAGGCTACCTGAAACATTTGACCCAAGTTAAAGATTTTAATGGCAATGCTACCAAATACTAAATTTGTGTTTTAAACTTCTGACCCACTGGGAATATGATGAAAGAAATAAAAGCTGAAATAAATCATTCTCTCTACTATTATTTTTACATTTCACATTCTTAAAATAAAGTGGTGATCCTAACTGACCCAAGAGAAGGAATTTTTACTCTGATTAAATGTCAGGAATTGTGAAAAACGGAGTTTAAATGTATTTGGGTAAGGTGTATGTAAACTTCTGACTTCAACTGTGTGTGTGTGTGTATATATATCTCTTATAATCCTCATAGACTACATGTTTTTTTTCTTTCTTCGTAAAAGCATATGCAGTGCATTCGAAAAGTGTTCAGACCCCTTGACTTTTTCCACGTTTTCCACGTTACACCCTTATTCTAAAATGAATTACATAAAAAAAAACTCCTCAGTCTACACACAATACCCCATAATGAAAAAGCGAAAACATGTTTTTAGAATGTTTTGGAAATGTATTACAAATAAAAAAACACCCTGTTTACATAAGTATTCTGACTATGCTATGAGACTTGAAATTTAGCTCCGGTGCATCCTGTTTCCATTGATCATCCTTGATGTTTCTATAACTTGATTGGAGTCCACCTGTGGTAAATTCAATTGATTGGACATGATTTGTAAATGCACACACCGGTCTTTATATGGTCCCACAGTTGACAGTGCATGTAAGGACAAAAACCAAGCCATGAGGTCGAAGGAATTGTCCGTAGAGCTCTGAGACAGGATTGTGTCAGCACTGATCTGGGGACGGTTACCAAGAACACAGTGGCTTCCATAATTCTTAAATGGAAGAAGTTTGAACCACCAAGACTCCTAGAGCTGGCTGCCCGGCCAAACTGAGCAATCGGGGTCACTCTGACAGAGCTCTAGAGTTCCTCTGTGGAGATGGGAGAACCTTCCAGAATGACAACCATCTCTGCAGCACTCCATCAATCAGTCCTTTGTGCTAGAGTGGCCAGACGGAAGCCACTCCTCAATAAAAAGCACATGACAGCCCACTTGGAGTTTGCCAAAAGCCAGCTAAAGGACTCTCAGACCCAGAGAAGCAAGATTCTCTGGTCTGATGAAACCAAGATTGAACTCTTTTGGCCTGAATGCCAAGCGTCATGTCTGGAGGAAACCTGGCACCATCCCTACGGTGAATCATGATCATGCTGTGGGGATGTTTTTCAGCAGCAGGGACTGGGAGACTAGTCAGGATCGAGGGAAAGATGAATGGACCCGATCAAACATCTCTGGAGAGACCTGAATATAGCTGTGCAGCGACACTCCCTATCCAACCTGACAGAGCTTGAGAGGATCTGCAGAGAAGAATGGGAGAAACTCCCCAAATACAGGTCTGCCAAGCTATTAGCGTCATACCCTCTTCTGATGGCGCCGGAGGGTAGGGCTGCCGTCTTATCGGCTCTCAACCAATCATGCTATTTAGTTTTTTTTCGCGTTTGTTTTTTACATAATGTTGCTGCTACCATCTCTTATGAACTAAAAGAGATTCTGGGATTATTCACCTCAAATTGGACGAGGACTTCTTCAATGAGTCGGAGATGCAGTGCCTTAGGGATCTACTGCAGACACCCGACCAGGCCCC
The DNA here is from genome assembly GCA_003317085.1 of Hucho hucho. Taxonomy (NCBI): domain Eukaryota; kingdom Metazoa; phylum Chordata; class Actinopteri; order Salmoniformes; family Salmonidae; genus Hucho; species Hucho hucho. The sequence continues at coordinate 736,995 of QNTS01000240.1, forward strand.
ACTCCCAGTGATTCGCTGGAGAAGGGAACAGAGATATTTCTAGGCAAAGGATCAGGCGACGAGTGGCTAATCTGCCCTTGCCTTCCGTTCTGCCAGCTAACGTTCAATCACGGGAAAAGAAATGGGACTGAGAGCACGTATATCCTACCAATGGGACATTAAAAACTGTAATATCTTATGTTTCACCGATTCATGGCTGAACGATGACATTAAGAACATACAGCTAGCGGGTTATAAACTATATCAGCAAGACAGAACAGCAGCCTCTGGTAAGACACGGGGGCGGGGGCCTTTGCATTTATGTAAACAGCAGCTGGTCTACGATATCTAAGGAAGTCTCGAGCTATTGCTCGCCTGAGATAGAGTATGTCATGATAAGCTGTAGACCACACTATCTAGCTAGAGAGTTTTCATCTGTATTTTTCTTAGCTGTCTACGTACCACCACAGAGTGAGGTTGGCACTAAAACTGCACTAAATGAGCTGTATTCCACCATAAGCAAACAGGAAAACACTCATCCAGAGGCGGCGCTCCTAGTGGCCGGGGTCTTTAATGCATGGAAACTTAAATCAGTAGGAAAAAAATACTAGGCCACCTTTACTCCACACAGAGACACGTACAAAGCTCTCCCTTGCCCTTCATTTGGAAAATCTGACCATAATTCTATCCTTCTGATTCTTGCTTACAAGCAAAAATTAAAGCAGGAAGCACCAGTGACTCGGTCTATTAAAAAAAGTGGTCTGATGAAGCAGATGCTAAACTACAGGACTGTTTTGCTAGCACAGACTGGATTATGTTCCAGGATTCTTCCGATGGCATTGAGGAGTACACCACATCAGTCACTGGCTTTATCAATAAGTGCATTGAGGATGTCGTCCCCACAGTGACTGTATGTACATATCCCAACCAGAAGCCATGGATTACAGGCAACATTCGCACTGAGCTAAAGGGTAGAGCTGCCGCTTTCAAGGAGCGGGACTCTAGTCCAGAAGCTTATAAGAAATCCCGCTATGCCCTCCAACGAACCATCAAACAGGCAAAGCATCAATAAGGGACAAAGATCGAATCGTACTACACCGGCTCCGACGCTCGTCGGATGTGGCAGGGCTTGCAAACCATTACAGACGACAAAGGGAAGCACAGCCAAGAGCTGCCCAGTGACACTGAAGACCGCTTGTCTGGCAAAACGTTGGATATTCGGTTATTAAATTATTGCATCTGAGCTCCTAGAGTGTGTGGCTCTCCTTTTACTTTTTCAAGTGTTCTACTCCGCTATCCAGCACCTCTCCTAAATAGGTGTGCGTTTCTTTCGCCTCCTGTGACACGGGTCTACCAGATGAGCTAAATTACTTCTATGCTTGCTTCGAGGCAAGTAACACTGAAACATGCATGAGCTGTTCCGGAAGACTGTGTGATCATGCTCTCCGCAGCCGACATAAGACCTTTTAACAACATTCACAAGGCCGCAGGGCCAGACATATTACCAGGACATGTACTCCGAGCATGCGCTGACCAACTGGCAAGTGTCTTCACTGACATTTTCAACCTCTCCCTGTCCAAGTCTGTAATACCAACATGTTTCAAGCAGACCACCATAGTCCCTGTGCCCAAGAACACTAAGGTAACCTGCGTAAATGACTACCGACCCGTAGCGCTCACGTCTGTAGCCATGAAGTGCTTTGAAAGACTGATCACAACAGTGGTAGGCCTGATCACCGACAACGATGAGACAGCCAATAGGGAGGTCAGAGACCTGGCCGTGTGGTGCCAGGACAACAACCTCTCCCTCAATGTGTTCAAGACAAAGGAGATGATTGTGGACTACAGGAAAAGGAGGACTGAGCATGCCCCCATTCTCATCATTTGGGCTGTAATGGAGCAGGTTGAGAGCTTCAAGTTCCTTGATGTCCACATCACCAACAAACTAACATGGTCCAAGCACACCAAGACAGTTGTGAAGAGTGCACAACAAAACCTATTCCCCCTCAGGAGACTGAAAAGATTTGGCATGGGTCCTCAGATCCTCAAAAAGTTATATAGCTGCACCACCGAGAGCATCCTGACTGGTTGCATCACTGCCTGGTATGGCAACTGCTCGGCCGCGGAACGCAAGGCACTACAGAGGGTAGTGCTTTTGGCCCAGTACATCACTGGGGCCAGGTTTCCGGCCATCCAGAACGTCTATACCAGGCGGTGTCAGAGGAAGACCCTAAAAATTGTCAGACTCCAGCCACCCTAGTCGTAGACTTTTTTTTTCTCTGAGCGGCAAGTCTAGGTCCAAGAGGCTTCTTAACAGCTTCTACCTCCCTAAGCCATAAGACTCCTGAACATCTAATCAAATGGCTACCCAGACTATTTGCATTGCCCCCCTCTCGTTTACACTGCTGCTACTCTGTTATTATTGATGCATAGTAACTTTAATAACTCTACCTACATGTACATATTACCTTGACTAACATGGACTCTGTACCGGTACCCCCTGTATATAGCCTCGCTATTGTTATTTTACTGCTGCTCTTGAATTATTTGTTTTATTTATTATTCATTTTTTAAAACTGCGTTGTTGGTTAGGGCTGGTAAGTAAGCATTTCACTGTAAGGTCTACTACACTTGTTGTATTTGGCGCATTGTGACAAATACAATTTGAATTTGTGTTTCACTATAACTAAGCCTGAAACGTCAGTTTTTCTATATATTTTTTTCATAAATGTTACTCATTAAGAGCTGCTATTAAAAAAAACGGACCATTGCACACAGTACCCGGGTTTGTGTTCGACACCATTGCCAGCAGTTGGCTGAATTCCGCTGATTTCAACAATCTTGGTTAACATTCGGTGTGGACAGTCAGACAAAAATCATCTGGTCCAACCAGTACTCAATCCTTTTGGTCTGTTCGCCTTTGTTAATTTATTTGAGTTTTATCACCGTGTCATTATTGACAGTCTTTAGTAGCATTATTGCCATGACCGATAGGTTAGTGTTATAGCAGCTAAATAGCTGTAATTGAATTACTTTTTATGATAATGGTATTGACTGAATATGATTGGGCAGTACAGAGACTGTTGACGTGACCATAAGTCTTTCAATAGACTTTCCAGGCACATCAACAGGTGGGGCTGTTAATTGGAGTAACTCAGAGAACAAATCAGATGAGTGCTAAATACTGTATAATGCATACTGTACATATAAATGCATTTAAGGACCACTGCTAACTCCAAGCGGGCTGTCATGTGCCTTTTACTGAGGAATAGCTTCCGTCTGGTCACTCTACCATAAAGGCCTGATTGGTGTAGTGCTGCAGAGATGGTTGTCCTTCTGGAAGGTTCTCCCATCTCCACAGAGGAACTCTGGAGCATTGTCAGAGTGACCATCGGGTTCAAGGCCCTTCTCCCCCGATTGCTCAGTTTGGCCGGGCAGCCTGCTCTAGGAGTCTTGGTGGTTCCAAACTTCTTTCATTTTAATAATGATGGAGGCCACTGTGTTCTTGGGGACCTTTTAATGCTGCAGACATTTTCTGGTACTATTCCCCAGATCTGTTCCTTGACACAATCCTGTCTCGGAGCTCTACGGACAATTCCTTCGACGTCATGGCTTGGTTTTTGCTCTGACATGCACTGTCAACGGTGGGCCCTTTATATAAACAGGTGTGTGGCTTTCCAAATCATGTCCAATCAATTGAAATGGACCACAGGTGGACTCCAATCAAGTTGTAGAAACATCTAAAGGATGGTCAATGGAAACAGGATGCACCTGAGCTCAATTTCGAGTCTCATAGCAAAGGGTCTGACTACTTATGTAAAGGTATTTCAGTTGTAAATTTGTCATAAATTAGCTATTGTGTGTAGATTGGTGAGGATTTATTTATTTAATCGTTTTTAGAAATAAGGCTGTATTTTAACAAAGTGTAGAAAAAGTTAAGTGGTCTGAGTAGTTTCTGAAGGCACTGTACATCATCCATTTATATTAAGGGTAACGGTGTAACTTATTACTAGGGCCCAGCGTTTTGCGTTCTTTTCTACCCCGAATTTCGATCATCCCACATCAAGAGGTTGATGTAACACCTTGTGTGAACAATGTTGATGTTTTCATACCATAATCATCTTAAGTTCAAAATAAGTTACCAACCATATATTTTGACTTTAAATATATCTGCCGATTTACTGTCGTCATTTGTATTTATTAGGGATCCCCATTAGCTGTTGCCAAGGCAGCAGCTTCTCTTCCTGGGGTCCAAACACATTAATAAGGCACTTACATTACATATAAAACAAAAGATACATCTTGTAACATTATACCACTACATATCTCCAATCCAAAATGTATAATACAACAATATTACAATGTACGTGTGTGTAGAGTACCTGATGTGGAATAGAGTCCCTTGTACTCGTGGCTCTATGTAGTACTGTGCGCCTCCCATAGTTGGTTCTGGACTTGGGGATTGTGGAGAGACCTCTGGTGGCATGTCTTGTGGGGTATGCATGGGTGTCCCATCTGTGTTCTAGTAGTTTAAACCGACAGCTCGGTACATTCAGCTTGTCAACACGTCTTACAAAAACAAGTAGTGATGAAGTCTATCTCTCTTCCACTTTGAGCCATGAGAGATTTACATGCCTATCATTAATGTGAGCTCCGTGTACTTAAGGGCCAGCCGTGCGGCTCTCCTTGTGGCACCTGACCACACGACTGAACAGTACGAGGTGCGACAAAACTAGGGCCCGTAGGACCTGCCTTGTTGATAGTGTTGTTTAAGAAGTTAGAGCAGTTCTTTATTATGGACAGACTTCTCCCCATCTTAACTACTGTTGTATCAATATGTTTTGACCATGACAGTTACTCCAAGCAGTTTAGTCACCTCAACTTGCTCAATTCCCACATTATTCATTACAAGGTTTACTTGAGGTTCAGGGTTTAGTGAATGATTTGTCCCAAATACAATGCTTTTAGTTTTTGGAAATATTTAGGACTAACTACAGCTCCTTGTTAAGTGTTGCAGTCATTTCAGTCTTTGTAGTAGCTGATGTGTATAGTGTTGAGTCATCCGAAAACCTAGACACACTGGCTTTACTCAGTGGCATGTCGTTAGTAAAGACAGCTGCCCTGGGGATTTCCTGATTCAACTGGATTATGCAGAGGAAATCGCGAATGCAGGGGAAACAGTCTCACCCTTGCATAACAGTATAAAAAAAAATATATATATATGAAAATCAATCACTCACTTAGGTGAGCATGTTGAATTTGCATTGTTAATCCTTTTACAGCTTCTTAAAGCGATTGCCATTGGTGAGTGAAGACTTGTACGCATGAAGAAACACTTCTACCTGCTGCTCCAGAATTAGGAACGCAAAGATATACTGTAGTTTAGCTATTTTGGTCACATTAGGAAATAACCATACGTTTTTCAGGATTCATTCAATCTCATTTCGCTCCCCTTTTTCTTTTGCTTGGTGCGTCTTATTGATCCACTTCTGTGTGACATTCTTTGTTGAAAACAGGGATAGAAGAGAACGGGAGGGTGCTTACTTTCAAACTGACCACTTATTGCCTTGGTGAGCTGGTTGAAACAAATGTTTATTTTTGGACCGATCTGGGTGGTAATATGAGTTGCGTTTATCTATGACCTAAATAAATGCATCCACACAATTACGGTTAACTGTCTGGTCTGTGTGCCAATGATTGGTATTCTTGTATTAGTGTATTGACTCCATTGTAGGAGAGGTGAATTCTGGATTTGTGGCTCTCAAACCACTGGATGAGGTCTATTAGGCTCTTTGCAATAAAAGAAAGTTGTTTCTGCAAACCCTCACAGTTAACCAACAACTTCTCCAAGTCTGTTAAGACCACAGTATTTGGAGAGATCTGCTTCTTTGCCTCCACGAAGCGCACGTGAACACACAGGTACTCTGAATGGTATGTGACCGCTTTGTGCCACGTTCCCAATTGGGTTGTAAATTGCTTGGGAGGCAGAATTATCGGCTGAGGGGAACTTGTTTCTGTGTCTCTGAGATGATTTTTGTATCTGATCTTTCTGCCTGGGTAATGCTTATTTTCTTGTTGGTTGCAACAAGCAACTTATTTTTCCAGCGATTACCAAGTCAAATGTGGACCCCAGGAAGAGTAGCTGCTGCTTTTGCAACAGCTAATGGGGATCCTAATTTTTTTTAATTAAAAAACTATTTCAACGAATTTGCCAACAACCTCCGCAGAATGTCATTGTATGCTTTGACCATGAAGCTTACATTGTCTCACACAAATTCAGTAATTTTTTTACTCAATATGTTCTAACTTTCCAACACTGTTAAATAATTAACTTCCAGTAAAAACACTGTATTAGCCAGAACAACTTTTACTTATTCACCCAGCTCTCTTTGCAAGACAAAGTATGAAGAACATATTGGTCTTGTGCATCAATGGATTTGTCTGTTATTATGGAGATGCTTACTATAAGAATATCACCTTTCTTATAACTGTAAAATAAATATGATCATATTTAGCGGCAGTACAAATTTGGCCCTATTTCATACAGTAGAACTGACGACTGAGCATTTATTTATTTTTTTAAACTTTATTTTTAGATTTTCAAATATCAGAACAGTCCAACCCCTCTACCTCTCCTAGACTAGAGCAAAATGCTACCATGTTAAACTGAACCTCAGTAGAGCTCTATCCAGGGTGAACAAAATTAAGTTTACATCTAGGGAAGGGATTCTGTAGGGAACCACCTCAGTTCTCTAATGTATCTTTTGCATATTTGAAGGATAGTAAAACAATGTATAAAAAATGAGGTATATGTGTCCCACCAACCTCATCTGCTTGGGATGACTTAAGAAAAAAAAAATGTATAGAAAAAAACATTTAAATAAATAGGAAAACTAACCCAGTATAATTCAACATTTGTATAAATTTTAACTTTGGTTGAACATCCTAACAAGCCAGAACACCAAAAAATGACTGGCAAACGCATGGTAATTAATGGCCGTCCTGCTGTGTTCGCTCGGCTATATAACCTGCGCTCCCGTGCCAGCCGCCACTAAGCTCCAAGGCGGCCCAACCAGTCAAATAGTAAAGAATAATACACGTGGTCCTTTGGGAGTATGTATTAAACATGCTCACAGTATGTTATTAGGGTATCCTATAAAGGCAATAAAAGAGAGCTCAGTGGCTAGCCTTAGGTAACAACTAGGCTAATTAGTACCGCGCCTGTACAGCACTGAGGCTGTACAGCCGCTGCTAGTTGGTAAAAGCTACAGTTTAAGTCGGAAGTTTACATACACTTTAACCAAATACATTTAAACTCAGTTTTTCACAATTCCTGACATTTAATCATAGTACAAATTCCCTGTTTTAGGTCAGTTAGGATCACCACTTTATTTTAAGAATGTGAAAGAATAATAGTAGAGAGAATGATTTATTTATTTCAGCTTTTATTTCTTTCATCACATTCCCAGTGGGTAGTCCGGGTGGCCATTTGATTAGTTGTTCAGCAGTCTTATGGCTTGGGGCTAGAAACTGTTAAGGAGCCTTTTGGTCCTAGTCCAGTACCACTTGCCGTGCGCAGAGAGAATGGTCTATGATTTGGGTGAACTTTAATTCCTTAAATTTTAACTTACTCTGACACCGCCTAGTATATAGGTCTTGGATGTCACGAAGCTTGGCCCCAGTGATGTACTGGGCCGTACGCACTACCCTCTGTAGCGCCTTGCGGTCAGATGCCGAGCAATTGCCATACCAGGCGGTGATGCAACCGGTCAGGATGCTCTCGATAGTGCAGCTGTAGAACTTTTTGAGGATCTGGGGACCCATGCCAAATCTTTTCAGTCTCCTGAGGGGGAAAAGGTGTTGTCGTGCCCCTAAGGGGCCCCAGTGTTGAGGATCAGTGTGGCAGATGGTTTTGCCTACTGTTACCACCTGGGGGCGGCCTGTCAGGAAGTCCAAGATCCAGTTGCAGAGGGAGGTGTTTAGTCCCTGGGTCCTTAGCTTAGTGATGAGCTTTGTGGGTACTATGGTGTTGAATGCTGAGCTGTAGTCAATGAACAGCATTCTCACATAGGTGTTCCTTTTGTCCAGGTGGGAAAGAGCAGTGTGGAGTGCGATTGAGATTGCGTCATCTGTGGATCTGTTGGGGCGGTATGCAAATTAGAGTGGGTCTAGGGCTTCTGACATGATGGTGTTGATTTGAGCCATGACTAGCCTTTCAAAGCACTTCATGGCTACCGACGTGAGTGCTACGGGGCGGTAATCATTTAGACAGGATACCTTCGCTTTCCTGGGCACAGAGACTATGGTGGTCTGTTTGAAACATGTAGGTATTACAGACTCAGGGAGAGGTTGAAAATGTCAGTGAAGACACTTTCCAGTTGGTCTGCGCCTTCTTTGACTACACGTCCTGGTAACCCGGCTGGCCCCGCGGCTTTGTGAATGTTGACCTGTTTAAAGGTCTTGCTCACATCGGCTATGGAGAGCGTGATCAAATAGTCGTCCGGAACAGCTGGTGCTCTCTTGCATGCTTCAGTGTTTCTTGCCTCGAAGCAAGTATAAAAGGATTTGAGCTCATCTGGTAGGCTCGCGTCACTGGGCAGCTCGCGGCTGGGTTTCCCTTTGTAGTCCGTAATAGTTTTCAAGCCCTGACACATCCGACGAGCGTCAGAGCCGGTGAGACCACACAAAGGAAATTATTGCATACAGTATAAAGAGTCACTTCGGGGGCTGGGCTGCAAATTTCCAGAAGATCCCTGCATTTTTTCAAACTTTGTTTTTTAAATGTATTTCTTTTTAAGCTCCTTTGAGATTCTGTTTGTAATAAAAGCACTATATAAAATATGTATTATTCTTATTACAATGATAGCAGTTGCGGAACAGGAACTGAATCTCAAAGTGAACTAACACTTGAGAACTGACAATCAGTCTCTTAACCATCTGAGGTTGAGAAACACTGGTCAACGTGGAGGAAAACTCTCTCTCTCTCTGTTTGCATGGCCTGTAGGAGATGTACACCTACCTGGCGCAGGACCTGAAAAGTCTGGCTGAGGCTCATGGAGAGAGACTACTGCACACCCCACACAACCCCATATCACTGGGTAAGATGTAGCCACACACAACCCTATCACCAGGTAAGATACGGCGTATACAACCCCAAAACACTGGGTAAGATATCTGTACAGTTGGGGACTCATGACAAAGTGAAAGATCTACATTTCCTGTGAATGCCAATGTTGATGACCTTCTGCTTGTGCCTGTTTTCATGTAGCCATGTCTCTGGATGGCCTCCAGGCACAGAGTGACAAGGCTGTGACTCAACTGGGCTCCATGCTGTTCACCAGGCAGGTGTCTGGGGCCAGGTAATCATCACCATTGGCTGAATGCCAGAGTCTGCTTTAAGGAAGGGGGGGGGGGGTAAGGAAGATGGGGATAAGAGAGTGCATCTCAATAGCCTGTGCTTGACGCCCAATCCCAAATTAACCCCTGCCCAGAAAGAAACCCAGTTGTAGTTGTTAATGTTCAACACATTATTTAACCTTTATTTAAACAAGGAGTCAACATTGAGAACCAATGTTGTATACTTTTTCAAGTATACAACATACAGCCCTGTAAATACATACAAAATGCATGTAAATAAAGAAAACAAGTACTAGCACATACAACAGTCCAAATTAAACTCTCAAGACAACAGCCATATTTGAAAATGAATTAAAAGAAATGCGTACAAACCTCTGAACAATTACTAATGTCTTGAAGTGACCAAACAGCTCTGATTTTAGAGTATTTTGAAATGAATTTCAGGTATGGGAACGGAAAAACTAAAAGCCGTTTTACCTAGGACATTAGAGACAAAATGCTGCTCTTGGGAGCGAGTGAGGTATTTCTTTCTTCTGTATGTCAGGAGCAATGTGAGGTATTTTCAGCAGGAGAGCTTTGTAAATTCACAGAAGGCAATGCTGCGTTCTCTGCGTTGCCAGAGATGGCCAGCCCACTTTCTGATACAGATCACAATGATGCGTGCAAAATCGGTCACCTGTAATGAAGCAGAGGGCACTATGATTAAGTGCATCCAGGTAGTGGGAGCTGCATTCATATAGATTATCTCCCAATAGTTAAAGGCTGACCGGAAAGTCGACTGGACAATGTTCCTACTATGAAGTGTAAAGCACAACTTATTATTATTGTCTGTAAACTGCTGCCTTAAATTTCAATATAAAAAGGATTACCTTAGTAGGAAAACCAATCTACACAACCTATTCCACATTTTCAAAGTAAAGGGACTTTATACTTTTTCAGTAATTACTTTAAGATTGTAAATAGAGGAGAGAACCTGCCGCAAAAGGTAAAATGTATTCTGAATTAAATTCTTGCAACGAGTACATTCAATCTCAACTTTTGCTGCATTTTCTTTTCATTCTTCTTCTGGTCCCACCTAATACTTTGATGACGCAAGGAAGGCATAAATATTTTAAATATCCTCATAAATGATTCATTGTCTTTCTGCTATGATGTTGTTTTTTTCAAAGCACATTCTCATATTACCACAGTTACCCTCTATTTTACTGGAAGTTAATGCATACGTTTTCAATATTTGTCGTACATTAACTGTATAGCCTACTACTGCTGCAATAGTTTTTGCCTTTGCAAATATGAATTAGCTTTGTATAGCTCCCTGTTCGTTTAAACAGGAAGTATTTTTGTAGTATGGTATCACCTTACTTTCCCTTTTCCCCTTTGTGGGTTTCTTCCAAGCAGCATGTTAAACGTGTGGTAATGGTAATGTCTGTTTTCAGGGTGGTTGCCCTTGGCAATGATCAGATGGTGAGTGGTCACATGTTCTGTGGCTTTATGTCCCACTCTGAGGCGTACCCAAGCCCCTATCTCAACGCCAGCTCAGCTGTGGGCATCACACGGAACGATGTGACACTGTGTATCAGGAGACTGGACAAGTGCCTGAAGAGCCTAAAGAAGAAAAGCAGTGCAAGAAGTGGTTCACCATTGGCTCTCACGGGCCAGGAGGGCCATGCTGGAGAGTGAAACAAATGCTTAAGGATGTTTTCAGTAAAAACCTTACCCTGTTTTCAAAGTGAAAGAAAAATTATGGAAATGTTAAAGTAATTAAAATGAAAATAAAGTTTGATTGTGTAGGTCTTCACACCCCTTGCTGTGGCACATGTAAGTTCAGGAACACATTTTATTTCATTCACACAATTTGTTGAATGGGATCCATCAGTTTGCCAAAGTAGCGGTTCTTATTCTTAAATCATAACTTCCCCTGTCTCTGTGAGGTCCCTCAGTTGGGACCTCCCAAACAATGATTTAATCTCAGAGCCACCAATGAGCTTTAAAAACATGTCAGAGATACATTTTAGGCACAGAACAGTATAGTCATTAATCTGTGGATGTTGTAGTTTATCACCTGGCACTGAGGACCTGGCCATCCTTCCTAACTGAGCTGCAGGAGAGAATGGAAACTTCTCATGGATATCACTATGAAGCCCAAGATGATAATAAAAAATAAAAAAAGTTCAGTGGCTGAGCTGAAATAACTGTGCATGGATCAACAACATTGCATTCACTGCATATTACTGGCTTGAATGAGAGTGAAAAGAAGGAATTCCTAAATGAACAACTTTAGGTTTGGGGCAATTCCAACACATCACAGACTGAAACCCTCTACATTTTCAATTATTGTGGTGATAGCATCATGTTATGGGTATGCTTGTCACCAAGAAGGACTGGTGGGTTTTGTCAGGACCAAAATAAATATAAATGTGGCAAAACCCACATATGTAAAGGAACACTATTTCAGAGGGACAATTACACATGTTAAAGCCAAAGGCCTCTAACGACGTGCCCTTGAGCAGGGCGTTGACCCTGGTTGCTTCTGTCTACCGCTCTGGATGTGAGTCTTTTAGATGACTAATACAATGTAGTTGTTGAGTGGCTTCACTGCAAGTATATTGTAAATATTCAATAAAAAATAAAATCCAAAGACACCTGAATGGCTCTCAGAGGTGTTTTATTTAACCTTTATTTTGACAGAGAAGTCATACTGAGACCAGGGTCTGTTTTACAGATGAACCCTGCATAAATACACCAAACACACAATATTAGCGCTGTCCCAAAATTAAAAAATATATAAACTTTGTCTACCAAGACTACTCTGTTCTTTTGACCAATCGATTGGTCGAAATTGTAAAACCTGTATTTTTCCATATATAGACACATCCAATGTGTTTTAATCAAATCAACTATATGCTCCCTAGCGCCCCACTGCTCCCTAAGTAGTTAATATTGCGGATAGATTGTAGCTTCCATCAATGTAATTGCATCATTTCCAATCCCATATATATAGTTGAGTTGCAAAGAAATAGCCATATCTCAGACTGGCCAATAAAAATAAAAGATTAAGATGGGCAAAAGAACACAGACACTGGACAGAGGAACTCGGAGTTGCCACTGTTGACGTTGAGACTGGTGTTTTTCGGGTACTATTTAATGAAGCTGCCAGTTGAGGTCTTGTGAGGTGTCTGTTTCTCAAACTAGACACACTAATGTACTTGTCCTCTTGCTCAGTTGTGCACCGGGGCCTCCCACTCCTCTTTCTATTCTGGTTAGAGCCAGTTTGCACTGTTCTGTGAAGGGAGCAGTACACAGTAGGGTGCATCAAAAAACACAATTCTTGAATTTTGATATGGCTGGGTGCTAAAAGTGTTCCAATATATGTAGAAACAACACATGCAAAATATTTTTCCAGTACATGATGATTTAGGGGTGCCACCGCACATCTGTTTTTGTTGCATCTTACGCAACAGCTGACCGAGCAAGACACCAAGTGCTGGAGACAATCAGTGAGGAACAGCACAAGCAGTGGACACCACCTCCATTGTGCACCCTACACTGGGACAGCAAGTTAACACCGATGCTCAGCAATGTGCGCCAGTTGGAGGATCGTCTGACAGTGGTGGTTGGAGATGCAGAGCGGCTGAAACTGCTTGGTGTCCCGGCGTATAAGAAGCAGACCAATGAGGCATGTGGAGTGATCATTGCCCGGTTGACATGCAAGTTGCTGCAGGACTGGTGCTGCGCTGCGCTGACCAGGTTGTCAACATGGCATTTGACACCACTGTGTCAAACACCGGCCATCTCACAGCAGCCTGCATTGCCATACAGCTCTCACTGGGCCGACCACTGCTTTGGTCTGGGTGCCGGCACCACATTGGTGAGGTCCTCCTGAACCAGGTTTTCACAGACCTGAAGGTGGAGTCATCACGCTCGCCAGAGGTTACCGGTCTGAGAGAGAAATGGAACCTGTTACCACAAGAATCCAGCAGCCAATGGTCCCGCTACATTCCTGGCAACACCGAGCAACCACTCCTGGGCAATTTACATGCTGAACTTGTCAGGTGCGCAAAAGAAGTCACTGACCACAAGCGAGGTGACTACCATGAGTTTGTGCAGCTGTGTCTTGTGTTTCTGGATGCAGATGGTGAAGAGCAGA
>QNTS01000240.1:751395-770819 GCA_003317085.1 Hucho hucho
TTTTTTGAAATTACGCCAAAGTTCATGTGTTAGGTGGCACCCCTAAATCTCAATGGAATTCCTCAAAACTTTGCAAAAGTCATTTTTATGTTAATTTGAACAAAATGCAATGCCAGCCAAATTGATATTTTGAAATTAAAATTTCCCATTCAAATTTGATGCACCCTAGTACACAGTGTTGTACGAGATCTTCTGTTTCTTGGCAATTTCTCACATGAAATAGCCATCATTTCTCAGAACAAGAATAGACTGACGAGTTTCAGAAGAACGTCCTTTGTTTCTGGCCATTTTGAGACTAATCAAACCCACTAATGCTGATCCTCCAGATACTCAACTAGTCTAAAGGACAGTTTTATTGCTTCTTTAATCAGACAACTGTTTTCAGCTGTGTAACATAATTGCAAAATGATTTTCTAATGATCAATTAGCCTTTTAAAATTATAAACTTGGATTAGCAAACAACTTGCCACTGATAAATGGGCCTCTGTACGCGTATGTAGATATTCCATAAAAAATCTGCAGTTTCCAGCTACAATATTCATTTACAACATTAACAATGTCTACACTGTATTTCTGATCAATTTAATGTTATTTTAATGGACAATTTGTTTTGCTTTTCTTTCAAAAACAAGGACATTTCTAGGTGACCCCAAACATATGTGTATATATATATATATATATATATATATATATATAATATATATATATATATACACACACACACATACAGTTGAAGTCGGAAGGTTACATACACCTTAGCCAAATACGTTTAAACTCAGTTTTTCACAATTCCTAACATTTAATCCTAGTAGAAATTCCTTGTCTTAGGTCAGTTAGGATCACCACTTTATTTTAAGAATGTGAAATGTAAAAATAATAGTAGAGAGACTGATTGATTTATTTCAGCTTTTATTTCTTTCATCACATTCCCAGTAGATCAGAAGTTTACATCCACTAAATTAGTATTTGGTAGCATTGCCTTTAAATTGTTTTATCTTGGGTCAAATGTTTTGGGTAGCCTTCCACAAACTTCCCACAATAAGTTGGGTGAATTTTGGCCCATTCCTCCTGACAGAGCTGGTGTAACTGAGTCAGGTTTGTAGGCCTCCTTGCTCGCACATTCTTTTTCAGTTCTGCCCACAAATCTTCTATAGGATTGAGGTCAGGGCTTTTGTGATGGCCACTCCAATACCTTGACTTTGTTGTCCTTAAGCTGTTTTTCCACAACTTTGGAAGTATGCTTGGGGTCATTGGAAGACCCATTTGTGGCCATGCTTTAACTTCCTGACTGATGTCTTGAGATGTTGCTTCAATATATCCACATAATTTTCCGTCCTCATGATGGCATCTATTTTGTGCACCAGTCCCTCCTGCAGCAAAGCACCACCACAACATGATGCTGCCAACCCCATGCTTCACGGTTGGGAAGGTGTTCTTTGGCTTGCAAGCCTCCCCCTTTTTCTTCCAAACATAACGATGGTCATTATGGCCAAACAGTTCTATTTTGGTTTCATCAGACCAGAGGACATTTTTCCAAAAAGTACGATCACTGTCCCATGTGCAGTTGCAAACCGTAGTCTGGCTTTTTTATGGCGGTTTTGGAGCATTGGCTTCTTCCTTGCTGAGCGGCCTTTCAGGTTATGTCGACATAGGACTCGTTTTACTGTGGATATAGATACTTTGGTACCTGTTTCCTCCAGCATCTTCACAAGGTCCTTTGCTGTTGTTCTGAGATTGGTGTGAAAAGTGCAAATCAAAGTACGTTCATCTCTAGGAGACAGAACGTATCTCCTTCCTGAGCGATATGACGGCTGTGTGGTCCCATGGTGTTTATATTTGCGTACTATTGTTTGTACAGATGAACATGGTACCTTCAGGTGTTTGGAAATTGCTCCCAAGGATGAACCAGACTCGTGGAGGTCTACAATTTTGTTTCTGAGGTCTTGGCAGATTTCTTTTGATTTTCACCTGCAAGTTCCCTGACATTTCTGGGGGGAATGGCCCTAACCCTCACCCTCCGATCCAACAGGTCCCAGACATGCTCAATGGGATTGAGATCCGGGCTCTTCGCTGGCCATGGCAGAACACTGACATTTCTGTCTTGCAGGAAATCACACACAGAACAAGCAGTATGGCCGGTGGCATTGTCATGCTGGAGGGTCATGTCAGGATTAGCCTGCAGGAAGGGTACCACATGAGGGAGGAGGATGTCTTCCCTGTAACGCACAGCGTTGAGATTGCCTGCAATGACAACAAGCTCAGTCAGATGATGCTGTGACACACCGTCCCAGACCATGACGGATCCTCCATCTCCAAATCGATCCCGCTCCAGAGTACAGGCCTTGGTGTAACGCTCATTCCCTCAACAATAAACGCAAATCCGACCATCACCCTTGGTGAGACAAAACTGCGACTCGTCAGTGAAGAGCACTTTTTGCCAGTCCTGTCTGGTCCAGCGACGGTGGGTTTGTGCCCATAGGCGACGTTGTTGCCGGTGATGTCTGGTGAGGACCTGCCTTACAACAGGCCTACAAGCCCTCAGTCCAGCCTCTCTCTGCCTATTGCGGACAGTCTGAGCACTGATGGAGGGATTGTGCGTTCCTGGTGTAACTCAGTTAGTTGTTGTTGCCATCCTGTAGCTGTCCCGCAGGTGTGATGTTCGGATGTACCGATCCTGTGCAGGTGTTGTTACATGTGGTCTGCCACTGCGAGGACGATCAGCTGTCCGTCCTGTCTCCCTGTAGCGCTGTCTTAGGAGTCTCACAGTACGGACATTGCAATTTATTGCCCTGGCCACATCTGCAGTTCTCATGCCTCCTTGCAGCATGCCTAAGGCACGTTCACACAGATTAGCAGGGACCCTGGGCATCTTTCTTTTGGTGTTTTTCAGAGTCAGTAGATTGGCGTCTTTAGTGTCCTAAGTTTTCATAACTGTGACATTAATTGCCTACCGTCTGTAAGCTTTTAGTGTCTTAATGACCGTTACACAGGTGCATGTTCATTAATTGTTTATGGTTCTATGAACAAGCATGGGAAAGTGTTTAAACCCTTTAAAATGAAGATCTGTGAAGTTATTTGGATTTTTAGTAATTATCTTTGAAAGACAGGGTCCTGAAAAAGGGACGTTTCTTTTTTTGCTGAGTTTATTTAATGTTACATTTCTGAAAAGAACTCACACAAATAGCATGAGATCGAAGACGCATGGATCGAAAGTAATACTTGTAGAATAATAGTGATGACATAAGAACTATGAAATAACACATGGAATCATGCAGTAACCAAAAAAGTGTAAAATGTCATGATGCTTGGTTGAAGGTATGGTTTAGTAAGGGGACTTACTCACTTTTTTTTAAGTGGGGATAAATGTTGCAGAATTTAAGAATCAATTTCAAAATAGATTTTTCTCTGCAGTGCCCAAATTATGACACAGTTAAAACCAAAATGAGAAGCGAGAAGTGTTTGCAGAGGACCATTCTCACCTTTAAGGTGGCAGGGACTGAAGTGCAAACGTGAGTGTCATTAATATGATTAGAATAGGTGGCTATCAACAAGAAATTGCATAATTGGCTAAAGTTGCAATTTCCTATACACTCTACCTTCATCCATCTATTCAACCATCCCTCAACATGTTCATCTACCAACCCACAATGGTTCTCATCTAATATTCAATATTTTCCCTAACATCTTTTAATATTCTGCCTATAAGCATGGGAAACAGTGTTTAAACCCTTTGCAATGAAGATCTGTGAAGTTATTTAGATTTTTTTTTAATGAGTTTATGTGGCTCTTTATATGCCCCCAACCATCATCTGGGAAGGTATTAAATTCAGACTACACATGGATACATAGCACTACCTAGATGGAAGTTGTAAGTCTTCCAAAAAGGGCAAAAAAACAGATAAAACCTGGTTGTCTAATATGTACCGGTTCATGAGGGTTGTCTAATCACACGTATGGAATTTTAGAAAGGTGTGATCTTGTTAACCCTTCGAAACAGCCCCTATGACCCCAATTTAAGGCACTTCGGGTTGTCGCAGGAAGCTTAAAGTAAACCCATATCCTCATTGGGGCAGGCTTTTACAGAATCCTGAGTTACAAATCTTTATGTTAAGAACTGACCGATTTACAGAGGGTTGAATGCAGTGTTTTTTACTAACTGTAGGTTGTGAAATCAAAACCACTTTTAGGGTCAATTAAACCACTTCCCGGATGCTCCAGGAAGCGTAAAATCAACACAGGTAATCCTCATAGCAGCCTGGTGGACTGTCATTGAAGACAGTTTGATATGTCAGTCATAACCCACATAGGCATCAGTTTGAAGTTAGGGCAGCAGGCAATGTATTCCTTTTGGGGAGAGATGTCAATGTAAACTGTGAGAAGAAAACACCCTGTTTTTACTATTAAGGGTTCATTCCACACAGTCAAGGGTAAGCTTGCACAGATCGGGAAGACCTTAGGAATGTTCCTGTGGTTGAATTGTGTTTCTAGCCTCAACGGTTCTGCCGCTGTCACACAAAAGCACCTCAAATTTAGGTCAGGCTTCATTTTGGGCCTTGTGCTAAGACCTTTCTGGATATCAATATCTTACCCCCAAAAACGTTAGAGACAGCTGCTCTTCACATATGTGGCTCTTTATATTTCCCCCAACCATAGTCTGGAAATATATTAAATTCAGACTACACATGGACACATAGCACTACCTAGATGGAAGTTGTATGGCTTCCAAAAAGGGCAACAACAAAAACAATAGATAAAAACCTGGTTTTCTAATATGTACCGGTTCACGAGGGTTGCCTAATCACACATATGGAATTTTAGAAAGGTGTGACCTTTTTAACCCTTCGAAACAGCCCCTATGACCCCAATTTAAGGCACTTCTGGTTGTCACAGGAAGCTGAAAGTAAACCCATATCCTCATTGGGGCAGGCTTTTACATAATTCCTAGTTACAAGTCTTTATGTTAAAGAACTGACTGATTTACCGAGGATTGAAAGTGTTAGAGAATTTCCAGTCATCTGGTGATTTTCAGTACCTATACTGTTCTCTTTGAAGTAGAAAGAAGAATCGATATAAGTTTAAATATTAGACATGTGTAAGCAGAATGAAGGCTGAGCCCATGTGAGTGTACAAAGCTGGATCAACATCGAGTTAAACATTAGACATGTAAAAAACAGAACGTAAGCAGAATCCGTGTGGATGAGGCAAGGTAGACCAACACAAGATGTGACTGCTCTGGGCCTTATCTGATCTTGTGAAAGCTACTGGACATGCACATAGGTTAATCATACATAGACAACATCAGCCTGAACTTGTGAAGACCTTTGGACAGGAGCATTAGCTAATCAGTTATAGACACTATTAGACCTGCAGTAGGAGTGTGCATGTCTGTGTGTCACACCACCAATAGAATCTATGCCCTAATGTCTGAGCCAATAAGGAAGGCAGCAAGATTAGTGTGGCCAAGGCTAGAAGGTATCAATCATTTACATAAAAATGGGGTGACGATGTTATGTAAGGGTAAGACTGTATAAAAGCAAAGTACTAAGAATGGAGAGTCAGTTGTTCCATGGAATTGCTCGACTTCTGTTACTTTTGTAATAAAGTCTAATTGAATTTACAAGCTCCGGTATCTAAGAAATATTTGATTCAACATTTTCCCGACAAATGCAGTGTTTTCTTTTAACTGTAGGTTGTGAAATCTAAACCACTTTTAGGGTCAATTAAACCACTCCCGCTTGCTCCAGGAAGCTTAAAATCAACACAGGTCATCCTCATAGTGGCCTGATGGATTGTCATTGAAGACAGTCTTATGTTAAAGAACTGACTGATTTACCAAGGGTTGATAGTGTTAGAGAATTTCCAGTCATCTGGTGATTTTCAGTACCTATACTGTTCTCTTTGAAGTAGAAAGAATCGATATAAAGTTTAAATATTAGACATGTGTAAGCAGAATGATATGTCAATTATAATCCACATAGGAATCAGGTTGTAAGTTAGGGCAGCAGGCAATGTATTTATATGGGGAGAGATGTCAATGTAAACTGTTAATAGTAAAAACAGGGTGTTTTCTTCTAAGGGTTAATTCCACACGGTCAAGGTTAAGCTTGCACAGATCGGGAGGACCTTAGGAACGTTCCTGTGGTTGAATTGTGTATCTAGCCTCAACGGTTCTGCCGCTGTCACCCAAAAGCACCTCAAATTTAGGTCGGACTTCATTTAGGCCCACTTTTGCACGCTCGCTGCGGTCAGACCGAGCGAGCTACCGTCAAGTGGGGCATCTCGTTGAACTCGGCACGGCCTAGAGACTATGGTGATGCCATTTGTTTCTCTTTCTGTGATGATTTAAGCCTACCCATTTTGGGACTTCAGCCCTATTTGATGGTAAAGTTCATACTTCCCCTTTAGGATATGAAGGGGACCATTCAATATTTTCCTGTTGATATCTGTAGAGGGACATATGACCCTGAACACTTGGCAAAATGAATTTTGAATATTGCCTGCACAGAAGCAGTGTTAGAGAAAAATCTGTAAACCCAGGTCATCCTTAGGGAGAAACTCAGATGTGTCAGACTACATGAACCGGCAAGCGTAGATAGAATAACTCTGTGGCTCATCCACCCCAACCTCTCCCTGATGAGCCCATCGAAAACGGCGTCCCTGTGTGACCCAGAGGCCGCAATATATAAAGCATGTTGAACTCACTACTAGTCAGGCTTCATTCCGGGCCTACTTTTTGCACGGTCGCTGCGGTCAGACCGAGCGAGCTACGGTCAAGTGGGGAATCTCCTTGAACTCGGCACGGCCTAGAGACTATGGTGATGTAATTTGTTTCCCTTTCTGTGTGTATTGCGGGATGAGCAGTGTGCTGTCTGTTATTGCAGGACTTTTACTGTGAGAAATCACCTCCCTAGTCAGTTTATTGTGTGTATTGGACATTCACATTGCAGTGTACAGCCTTACATATGAAGTGTGCACCAATGAAATATGGAATCAGCTTAATCAACAGATTACAATTTCAAAGAGTTTACACAATTATTAGCATCATAGCTGTTCTTGCAGGACTTTGAGTGAGGAATCACCTTTCCAGTCAACGTATTGTGAGTATTGAACATTGATATTGGACTATAAAGTAATATCTATGATGCTAATATTTGTGTAAACTCTTTGAAATTGTAATATGTTGATGTCACTGATTATTAGGCTGATTCCCCATTTCATGCATACTCTAAAGGTAAGGCGGTACAATCCAAAATGTATATTCAATATGCACAAAAGGCATAATAGTGAGGTGATTTCTGACAGTTAATGAAGACAAGTTACAATTAAGTGTGCACTTCTATGTCAGGCTCTCAAAACTGCTTTAGTTGATCAAATTACAAATAAATGAACTACCCTGAACACATTTTGTATCAGTACAATATCAGTACAATTATAATGACAGCACATTTAACATCTTGGGCGAATGGGTCAAAACTGCTGAATTCTCATAGTATGCGGCTGGTTTCAATTGTGACAAGTTACAAGGGAGTGTGTAATTCTGTGCCACGCTCTTCAAACTGCTTTGATAAAGTTACACATAGATAAAGTACGTACACTGAGCCATGCTACTGCTGATAATAGTATCAATATTACTGCACAGCTAACATCTTAGGTGAATGGTTCAAAATGGTCCAATTATCATGGTATACTGCAGGCTTACTATATAGGATGAATTTTCAATATTGAATATCAAAAAGGAAATGCATGTCTGAAATAGGGTTGATAAAGATGGAGTTGAGGTTATACACAAACCTGTCTAAAACATGGGTTAGGAGGCCTCATCAAATCATACATGAGTGGCATGTGTAAAAGGTGGTTTATGAGTACATACACAGAAATCTGTTGAAAGCAACAAGCAGTGAGAGTTCAGCAGGTCGTGGGAGAGGTGCAGCGTTTCAGAAGAACAACACATCGCAACATACAAAATCTACACACATGTAGTTGTTGAAAAATAGACAAGACATTTTTATATTTTAAAACATTTTATTGAACCAAGTTCACCCTCTTTTCATTCTGGACATTTTATTTTAGGGATACTTAGGGATTTTGGCAATGAGGCCCTTGATCTACTTCCCTAGAGTCAGATGAACTTGGGAATACCATTTTTATGTACATCGCATTCGGAAAGTATTCAGACCCCTTCACTTTTTCCACGTTGTTACATTACAGCCTTATTCTAAAATGGATTAAATTATTTCCCCCCCCCTCAATCTACGCACATTACCCCATAATGACAAAGTGAAAACAGTATTGATGCAAATTTATAATAAAAAAAAAACATGTTCCAGAGCGCTCAGGACCTCAGACTGGGGAAAAGGTTCACCTTTCAACAAGACAATGACCCTAAGCACACAGCCAAGACAATGCATGAGTCTCAATGTCCTTGAGTGGCCCAGCCAGAGTCCGGACTTGAACATCTCTGGAGAGACATGAAAATATCTGTGCAGCAAAGCTCCCCATCCAACCTGACAGGATCTGCAGAGAAGAATGAGAGAAGCTCTCCAAATACAGGTGTGCCAAGCTTGTAGCATCATCCAAGACGACTCTAGGCTGTAATCACTGCCAAAGGTGCCTTCAACAAAGTACTGAGTATAGAGTGAATACTTATTTAGAAAGTGAAATTTCAGTGTTTTATTTTTATAAGATTTCTAAAAACCTGTATTTGCTTTGTCATTATGGGGTATTGTGTATAGATTGATGAGGGAAAAAAACGATTTAATGAATTTTAGATTAAGACTGTAACGTAACAAAATGTGGAAAAAGTCAAGGGGTCTGAATACTTTCCAAATGCACTGTATGTCTTCCAGTATGATGGAAGTTTAGGTAATTTCGTGAGCCAAAGCTAACTAGCATGCTAGCAGATGCCCATAGACTTCCAGTCACTTTGCTAACACATGTTAGCATTAGCTTGTAAATTACCTACATTTACATCATACTGGAAGACATAAAAATTGTAATCACAAGTTCATCTGACTCTGGGGAAGCAGATGGGAGTTTTTCAATGAGGCACAAATAATCCCTTTAATGAAATAACCAAAAGCAAGGCAATAGAACAAATCTGCAATTTTAGCATAAATTACTCAAAATAAGTGCATTTATCATTCTACAAAAAAAGCAATCCTGGCCTAACTTGACCTAAAACTGCCCGGTGACTGAAAATTCACTAAGTAAGCTCATGTCATGTCAACATATTTTGGAACATAAATGGTTAAAAAAAAGATTATTTGAGTAATATTCTTTAAAAAAAAAATACAGATCTAGACAACTTACTCCGCATTTTCAAAATGAAAGTTAGAAAACATGAGTTAATTTAAAACTAAAATATACTTGGATAAGTCTCCACCCCAGTTAATTTATAATCATTTTGTCAAATACATTGTATAGGTGCAGTAAAATGTGCTGTTTGGTGGGAGCACATTTGGCAGCAATTACAGCTGTGGATCATTTTCTTTGAGATAGGTCAGGTTCAGTAAAAGTTGTTGGGGATTATTGATGGACAGCAATGTTGAAACATCTGATTTTTATAAGCAGATTTAAGTTAGGATTGGGAAATAATACCCAGGAACACGCAACACCTCTTGGTGAGTCTTTGGCACTTACGTTTAATTGTCTTGCTGAAAATTTGTACTATCCCAGGGTTTGTTTTTCAGAAGACTGAGGCGGGGTTCCGCTAACTTTTTACCTGGAATTTACTCCTTTCATATTTATTTTGATCCTGACAAACTCCCCAGTCCATGCCGATGACAAGCATATCCATAACATGCTACCACGACAATACTTGGAGGGTTTCAGTTATGTATTGAATTTGACCCAACCCTGTATGTTTTTGTTTAGGCCAGAAAGTTAATTTGCTGTGTTGTCTTGCAGTATCAGTCAAAAGTTTGGACACCTACTCATTCAAGTGTTTTTATTTTGTAGAATAATAGTGAAGACATCAAAACGATGAAATAACATATGGAATCATGTAGAAACCAAAAAAAGTGTTAAACAAATCAAAATATATTTTATATTTCAGATTCTTCAAAGTAGTCACCTTTTGCCTTGACAGCTTTGCACACTCTTGGCACTCTTTTCCAACAGTTTTGAAAGAGTTCCCACATATGCTGAGCACTTGTTGGCTGCTTTTCCTTCACTCTGCGGTCCAACTCATCCCAAGCCATCTCAATTCGATTTGACGCCCGGTGATTGTGGAGACCAGGTCATCTGATGCAGCACTCCATCAATCTCCTTCTTGGTCAAATAGCCCTTGCACAGCCTGGAGGTGTGTTTGGACATTGTCCTGTTGAAAAACAAATGATAGTCCCACTAAGTGCAAAAAATATGAAATGGTGTATCGCTGCAGAATGCTGGTTAAGTGTGCCTTGAATTCTAAATAAATCACTGAGTGTCACCAGTAAAGCACCCCCACACCCCCTACTCCATGCTTCACGGTGGGAACCACACATGCAGAGATCATCCGTTCACCTACTCTGCGTCTCACAAAGACATGGCGGTTGGAACCAAAGAGCTCAAATTTGGCCTCATCAGAACAAAGGACAGATTTCTACCGGTCTAATGTCCATTGCTTGTGTTTCTCGGCCCAAGCAAGTCTCTTCTTATTGGTGTCCTTTAGAAGTGGTTTCTTTGGCTTGATTCACGTAGTCTCCTCTGAACAGTTGCTGTTGGGATGTGTCTGTTACTTGAACTCTGTGAAGCATTTATTTGGGCTGCAGTCTGAGATGCTGTTAACTGTAATGAATGTATCCTTTACAGCAGAGGTAAATCTGGGTCTTCCTTTCCTGTGGCGGTTCGCATGAGAGCCGGTTTCATAATAGCGCTTGATGGTTTTTGCAATTGCACTTGAAGAAACTAAGTTCTTATTTTTCTGGACTGGCTGCCCTTCATGTCTTAAAGTAATGGACTGTTGTTTCTCTTTGCTTATTTGAGCTGTTCTTGCTACAATATGGACTTGGTCTTTTACCAAATAAGGCTATTTTCTGTATATAACCTATACCTTTGGGGCGGCAGTTGCAAAAAAGATGGGTGAACTTGGTTCAATTAAAACGTTTTAAAATATAAAATATCTTGTCTATTTTTCAACAACAGTACTCTCCACTGGCAGCAGTTCCCACACCCACCTTCTTTTGGGGCAAATTCGTCTCGTCCGTCTGGGTCCTCTCCAGGTCCAGGATAACACGATCCAGCTCGGCCTGGAGCTTGGTCAGGGAAGCTTCCTGATCCGGCCTCTACTCCTCCCTGAGCATCTCCAGCAGCTGCTGCTTCCTCTGGGTGTGAAATGATCACAGTACCACAACTTGCAGGACCCAGGGACGAACATTCGTCCTCACTCTCATCAGTATCTGTGTCATCTGCAGAGTGCACTAACAGAAGAGAAAAAATGCATAACAAGAAAATTAAGATCAACATTGTTAACAAGATCATGTCCACAACACAGTGGTAGTACTATCCCTTAAAAAAAAATATACAGTTTGAGCTCCTAAAAAAACAAAAAGAAGAACAAATATGCCTGAGCCTCCCTGACAAATTGATTGAGAAACAGACCCTTTGTTTGATAATCTTTTGTTAAAGGGATACTTTGGGATTTTGGCAGAGGCCCTTTATCTAATTCCCCAGAGTCAGATGAACTTGTTGATACCATTTGTAGTTCTCTGCATCCAGTATGAAGGAATTTGGAGGTAGTTTCACAAGCCATTGCGAACTCGTGGATACCATTTATGTCTCTGCATGCAGTTTGATGTTGGTGACTAGCGCTAGCGCAATTGCTAACTAGTGTTAGCACAATGACTGGAAGTCTATAGTATCTACTGGCATTCCAGTCATTGCGCTAGTTAACAATTGTGGTAGTTACCAACATCAAACTGCACGCAGAGAAATAAAAATGGTATCCACGAGTTCGTCGGAACTGGGATAGTAGATAAAGGACCTCAATGCCAAAGTCACGAAGTATCCCTTTAAAGCGTATAGGTGAAAGCCTTGTGCATTTTATTATAGGATTATGAAACTTGATATACTAATAGCACACTTATTTAATCCGTCAATGTTTTAAAGTTAGTTTCATGTACCTTCAAGAGTCTTCCCCCGCAGCTCTGACATCCTTCCTCTTTCCATAGCCATCAGCAGCTTGGATATTTTAGCAATCTGAATTGTTGGTTCTGGTAGATGATTGAACTTTCTGTGAACGCTCATGTTGTGCCCCATGAAATCCACCAACTGGTCCAGTTCATTGCTTTTCAGGTTTATGATCTGAGAGGTTGTAGCAACTTGCTTGTGTAGCTTTGTTGATTGTAGGTAGCTGGGTTTCCCTCAGGCATTTAGACCCTCTGTAGTACATTACACATCCCAGTATTCCGAACAAAATGTTTTAATCCGGTACACCACCTGCTTTTTTTTTTTACTAAGAGTGTTAAAGCATGAAGCATTTCAGGTGTCAGTAGAAGAGACACTTTCCTCTCCCTCTTTCCTTTAAACTCAATCCTACTGAAATGATTGCAGAGCTTTTGTTCAAAGGGCGATAGCCCCTGTAAGATGTCTTGTGGTACTCCCAACTGATCTCGCTCGAGAAAAGTCGAGGGGAATCTTTGAGACTTCTCCTTCTTTTTGTCTATTGAATAAGATTACCCATGGTAATGTTGATTTTGCAAGAGTCTTGTATTATTTAACACTTCCCGTGCTGTTAAAGATTCCATTGTGGAAAGGTGTTCAGTCAGTTTCTTAACATCTTCTGTTTTGGGTAATGATGTTGGTTTATTGTACTTGGCCTCACTGATTGTGGAACATGCAGCATGTGAGACACTTCCAGACCATGCCTTTGTATAGAGCGTCACAAAGCCCTTGGCATTCCTTATCAACTCATCATCGTCAACCATTATTGCATGGCATTCCAACATTTCTGCCACGTCTTTCAGGGAACTGCCTAACTTCACAGCAAGCGTAGGAATTCTGTAGGTATTTTCACTTTCGTTGAACTTGGCAGTTTCTTTGACAGCTCAATTAACTATATCAAAATTGGCTGGCTTGATGGCTTCTGACGTTGACTTTCTCAAGGTGACCAACAACCTCCCAAGTTCCCTGATTTTTTGTCTGATATATTTGTGCTGTGTCGTATCATTTACAAGCCTCTTGAATAAGAACTTTGCATACTCTAAAATGCAGTGATCATTTTTGGCAGCAGCCGTTATCTCGTCAGGTCTCATTGTGTTGAACATCTTGACAAGTCCTTCAGGCATAGCTCTTGGGAGCTGAGCTACATCAGCCATGGCCAAAACCCTTTGCCTCCTAAATGGCCCCTGACCTACTGGACCTTCTGATTTGGTGACACATCTTCTCGTATGCCTCCATAGCTCCAAGCGGACAAACATGCCTTTGCAATGCGGGCAATATTCAGATCTTCCTGTTTTCCCTTTCTTGGATCGTCTATTCACCTTTAGGGCCCCTGTTCCACTGTTGAGAACTTTATTATTGTGAAGAAAGTTTCCTGTATTCCGAACAGGTTTCCTCACTGGATTCCTGGTATTAGTGATAAGACAATTTAGGTCCTATATCAGCAGAAACATAGAAATAATATAATTTTATTTTACAAGTGGCCCAACATTTAATGGAAAATTACACTTGAATCCACCACCCTCTGTATATCCTCCGTTTTGTAGTAAAAAGACTTATGCCAAACTGTGGAACAATCTGTAAGAAAAGAATAAAGAATGGTACCAACACATCCTCCAAGAGAAACTTCTCCCAACCATCCAGGAACAGTTTTGTGACTAACAACTTTTCCAGCATGATGGAGCAGCTCGGGGAACAAAACATTTATATTTTGGGTCCATGGCCAGGAAACTCCCCAGACCTTAATCCCATTGAGAACTTGTGGTCAATCCTCAAGAGGTGGGTGGACAAACAAAACCCCACAAATTCTGACAAACTCCAAGCATTGATTATGCAAGAATGGGCTGCCATCAGTCAGGATGTGGCCCAGACGTTAATTGACAGCATGCCAGGGCGGATTGCAGAGGTCTTGAAAAAGAAGGGTCAACACTGCAAATAGTGACTCTTTGCATCAACTTCATGTAATTGTCAATAAAAGCCTTTGACACTTATGAAATGCTATTCCACTATTCCATTGAAACATCTGACAAAAATATCTAAAGACACTGAAGCAGCAAATATTTGTGTCATTCTCAAAACTTTGAAGTTTGTAGAAATGTTAAAATTATGTATGAGACTATAACACAATTGATATGGCAGGCGAAAATCCAAAGAAAAACCAACCAGAATTTTTTATTTTTTGAGGTCCCAGGCTCTTATAATGGAAAGCTATGGGTCCTATGTAGTTCCAGCTCCCAGATTGCAATTCCTATGGCTTCCACTAGATGTCAACAGTCTCTGTTCATTGTTTCAGGCTTGTTTCTTCCAAAACGAGGAAGAATTTGGAGTTTTGGTACAAAGAGTCCCGGTGGAAAATCAGTCTGTCGGCGCGCGACGAAAATCCTTCTTTATATCCCAAAAAGTCTGTTTAGTTGGAGCCATCGATTTCAGTAATCCCCTCGTTCAACATGCAGAGAAAGGAATCCAAAAAGCTACCGCTAAAGTTTGTTCAAACAAGTCAAACTACATTTCTATTTAATCCTCAGGTACCCTAAAATGTAAATAAACTATAATATTTCATGCGGAAAGAAGTATGTTCAATAGAAAAGTAAAATTAGTAAGTGCGCGTGCTCCAACTAAACAGACTTTTTGGGATATAAAGAAGGATTTTATCTAACAAAACGACCATTCATGTTGTAGCTGGGACCCTTTGGATTGCAAACAGAGGAAGATTTTCAAAAGTAAGTGATTTATTTAAATCGCTACTTGTGATTTTATGAAGCCTGTGCTGGTTGAAAAATATGTTGATGTGGGGCGCCGTCCTCAAACATTCGCATGGTATGCTTCGCTGTAAAGCCTATTGTAAATCGGACAATGGAGTTAGATTAACAAGAATTTAAGCTTTTAACCTGTTACGGATCCAATCCCGTGAACGGGATCGATTTTGACAACATCCGGTGAAATGCAAAGCCCCAAATTCAAATTACAAAAATACTCATTTCAAACATTCATGAAAATACAAAAGCTGCACACCCTTCAAAGCTTAGACTCTTGTTAATCTAACAGCATTGTCAGATTTCAAAAAGGCTTTACAGCGAAAGCAGAACATTTGATTGTCTGAGGACAGCGCCCCACTCAAACTCAATTAGCATAATAACATAACCAGCAGAGGTGTCACAAAACTCAAAAATAGCATAAAATAAATCGCTTACCTTTGATGATCTTCCTCTGATGGCATATCAAAGCGTCCAGGTTACACAATAAAAGGTTAGATAAAGTTCCTCTTTATATCCATATAGCTCCATTTGGTTGGCGCGTTTTGTTCAGTAATCCACCTGTCCAAAGGCTTTCATCCATGCAGACAAACAATATCCCAAAAGTACCCGTAAAGTTTGTCGAAAAAAGTCAAAAAGCATTTGTAATCAGTACTTAGATACCCTAAAATGAATATAAACTATAATATTTCAGACGGAATATAACCTGCTGAATAGAAGAGAAAAAGAACTGAGCGCGCATTCCCTGTTATGCGCAAAATCCAAAACAGGACACTTGACATGAACCCAGGAACTAGTGGTCTTACTCCCTTGATTTTCATGATTGAACATTCCAACCTTTTTCTAAAGACTGTTGAAATCTAGTGGAAGCCATAGGAACTGCAATCTGGGGGTTAAACTATGAGGCTTTGAATAGCTGGCCTATTGAAAACAGTGTGACATGACTGATTCAGACATCCCGGATGGATTTTGCTCTGGTTTTTGCCTGCCATATCAGTTCTGTTATACTCACAGACATTATTTTAACAGTTTTAGAAACTTCAGAGTGTTTTCTATCCAGTGCTACTAATTATATGCATATCCTAGCTTCTGGGCCTGAGTAACAGGTACTTTTCTTTGGGCACGTTTTTCATCCGAACTTCAAAATACTGCCCCTTAGCCCTAAGAAGTTAACTGATATTAAGATACTTGTATGTTCATAAATGTTTAATATTATGATTATTTATTTGAATTGCTCACCCTCCAATTTCACCGGATGTTGTCGACTGGTGTTCCGCTAGCGGGACGCCGAGCCTTAAGTTAAAAAAACATTACAATACATTCACAACAGATTTCACAACACATTAAGTGTGTGTCATGTCCTGCTCCTGAAATATGCTCCTGCATTAATCCCAGTCATCAGAAACAGAGCATTAGGGTAGGTGCATGTCTGACATCAATGTGTACCAATTATAATGATAATTTAATTTGGTCAATTTCAGAAAATGTTATATAACTTAAACATGTAGGCTATGGTGTAATATGTGTTGCCTTGTGTGGTAGGTTTTCTGGGTTTTGACACTTATGGAAGTGTCATAACCAGCCATAGAATAACGCAATATATGTCACAACAGATCTAAATACAGTATATCACAAAAGTGAGTACACCCCTCACATTTTTGTAAATATTTGAGTATATCTTTTCATGTGACAACACTGAAGAAAGGACACTTTGCTACAATGTAAAGTAGTGAGTGTACAGCTTGTATAACAGTGTACATTTGCTGTCCCCTCAAAATAACTCAACACACAGCCATTAATGTCTAAACCGCTGGCAACAAAATTGAGTACACCCCTAAGTGAAAATGTCCAAATTGGGCCCAAAGTGTCAATATTTTGTGTGGCCACCATAATTTTCCAGGACTGCCTTAACCCTCTTGGGCATGGAGTTCACCAGAGCTTCACAGGTTGCCACTGGAGTACTCTTCCACTCCTCCATGACAACATCACGGAGCTGGTGGATGTTAGAGACCTTGCACTCCTCTAGCTTCCGTTTGAGGATGCCCCACAGATGCTCAATAGGGTTTAGGTCTGGAGACATGCTTGGCCAGTCCATCACCTTTACCCAGCTTCTTTAGCAAGGCAGTGGTCGTCTTGGAGGTGTGTTTGGGGTCGTTATCATGTTGGAATACTGCCCTGCGGCCCAGTCTCCGAAGGGAGGGGCTCATGCTCTGCTTCAGTATGTCACAGTACATGTTGGCATTCATGGTTCCCTCAATGAACTGTAGCTCCCCAGTGCCGGCAGCACTCATGCAGCCCCAGACCATGACACTCCCACCACCATGCTTGACTGTAGGCAAGACACACTTGTCTTTGTACTCCTCACCTGGTTGCTGCCACACACGCTTGACACCATCTGAACCAAATAAGTTTATCTTGGTCTCATCAGACCACAGGACATGGTTCCAGTAATCCATGTCCTTAGTCTGCTTGTCTTCAGCAAACTGTTTGCGGGCTTTCTTGTGCATCATCTTTAGAAGAGGCTTCCTTCTGGGGCGACAGCCATGCAGACCAATTTGATGCAGTGTACAGCGTATGGTCTGAGCACTGACAGGCTGACCCCCCCACCCCTTCAACCTCTGCAGCAATGCTGGCAGCACTCATACGTCTATTTCCCAAAGACAAACTCTGGATATGACGCTGAGCACGTGCACTCAACTTCTTTGGTCGACCATGGCGAGGCCTGTTCTGAGTGGAACCTGTCCAGTTAAACCGCTGTATGGTCTTGGCCACAGTGCTGCAGCTCAGTTTCAGGGTCTTGGCATTCTTCTTATAGCCCAGGCCATCTTTATGTAGAGCAACAATTCTTTTTTTCAGATCCTCAGAGAGTTCTTTGCCATGAGGTGCCATGTTGAACTTCCAGTGAACAGTCAGTATGAGGAAGTGTGAGAGCGATGACACCAAATTTAACACACCTGCTCCCCATTCACACCTGAGACCTTGTGACACTAACGAGTCACATGACACCGGGAAGGGAAAATGGCTAATTGGGCCCAATTTGGACATTTTCACTTAGGGGTGTACTCACTTTTGTTGCCAGCGGTTTAAACATTAATGGCTGTGTGTTGAGTTATTTTGAGGGGACAGCAAATTTACACTGTTATACAAGCTGTACACTCACTACTTTACATTGTAGCAAAGTGTCCTTTCTTCAGTGTTGTCACATGAAAAGATATACTCAAATATTTACAAAAATGTGAGGGGTGTACTCACTTTTGTGATATACTGTATATATGTCATTACAGTGGAATGACCATATTATGACAGGTCATGACAAGTTATGTCAGCTGCAATGACATTATGACATGGTTATGACTGTGTCATAACATGTAATGATGCTTGGTGTCAAGTAAAGTGTTACCAATTTAAGTACATTTTTTCATCATATTTGTACTATGTACTGTATTTGAGCTTGTGTCCTCAAAAGTGAGTACACTGCAGCAAATTAATAACAATTTTGTACCAGAAAAGTGATTTCCAGATCTTTCTTAAAAACTATGCAACATTACCAGTTATTATACTGAACACAAATATAAACGCAACATGCTACAATTTCAAAGATGTTACGGATTTACAGTTCATATAAGAAAATAATTCAAATCAATTAATTGGGCCCTAATCTATGGATTTCACATAACTGAGAATACAGATATGCATCTGTTGGTCACAGATAACTTGTGGAATATTGTCCTACTCCACTTGTCCAACTCCAGCATGGTGCCAGGGGTTTCTATTACAACTGGACCTATACCTGGCCACCGTTCACCCAGCTCCCTCAGGAAGGGAGAGGGTGTCCGCCCTCGTCTCGTGCCTCTTGGGGAGAGCTCTGGAGTGGGCAAACGCCGTGTGGGGAGGAGGAGACGCGGCGTTGGACCACTTCGAGTTCACCCGCCGCTTTCGGGCCGTCTTCGACCATCCGCCCGAGGGTAGAGTGGCGGGGGAAAGACTTTTCCACTTGGGGCAGGGGACGAGGAGTGCACAGGAATTCGCTCTGGAATTCCAGACTTTGGCCGCTGGATCAGGATGGAACGACAGGGCCCTGATCAACCACTAAAGATGCAGCCTGCGTGAGGATGTCCAACGGGAGTTGGCCTGCAGGGATGCCACCATCACTTTTGACCAACTGGTGGATGTTTCCATCCGGTTGGATAACCTGCTGGTCACTCGCGGACGTCCAGAGAGGGCTCTGTTGGTTCCATCCTCTGGACTGCACGTAGGGACTGCACGTAGGGAGGCTGGAGGAGAAATCTTCACGTGCACCATCTGTGGCCGCAGAGGGCACACTGCCGGTCGGTGCCGGGTTGGTTCCTCTGGGGTTCGAAGCGGCAGGCAGGGCACTCTGGCGTCACCCCAGGTGAGTTTGCACCACACTCATCCAGAGTCCTCTGTTGCTCAACTGTTTGTACTTGTTTGTTTCCCTGAGTTATCCCCGCATTCCCAGCATAAGGCGCTCGTCGATTCAGGCGCGGCTGGGAATTTTATTGACAGAGCGCT
>QNTS01000240.1:781457-794002 GCA_003317085.1 Hucho hucho
GACAAAACCGTTACCTTGTGAAGGTTCATACTCTGCTGCAGTGGGAAAGGAACAGTTACAACAATTTTCAAAGACAAAACCGTTACCTTGTGAAGGTTCATACTCTGCTGCAGTGGGAAAGGAACAGTTACAACAATTTTCAAAGACAAAACCGTTACCTTGTGAAGGTTCATACTCTGCTGCAGTAGGAAAGGAACAGTTACAACAATTTTCAAAGACAAAACCGTTACCTTGTGAAGGTTCATACTCTGCTGCAGTGGGAAAGGAACAGTTACAACAATTTTCAAAGACAAAACCGTTACCTTGTGAAGGTTCATACTCTGCTGCAGTGGGAAAGGAAGTTCATTCAAACTGTGAAATCTGGTTGAAAGGAGGGGCTAAAGAAATTGGCGGGTAAAATTCACATATTAAAGAACGCCTTAAATTAGCGTATGTAGGCATATATATTTAGCAGCTGTGGACGATAATTTGACGTGTGCAGGGCCGCTTGCAGCCGTTTATTTAGCACATGTTGGACAGCCTGAAAGCACTCACTTATCTGAAGCGTGTAGGAGTTAATTTAACTTAACTTGTGAACACGTTCATTTAGCGCCTGCACCTGCTTACTTTACACGTGTAGCATTACAAAGATTGCGCTTTGATCACGTGCTTGATGACCCAAACGGCGTTCCCTATTATTTATAACCATCCAGTGCAATATCGGCCTCATTGTTCTATCTGTTGTTACAGGGTGTGTTAAGTGGTGGTGTCCTATCCTTTCAGGCTGTAGATTAGATTTAAACAGCGTGGCCTTTTCTTGTGAGAGTAGTGTTAGATGGTAGGGTATTTGTTGTATTTTTGTGTTGATAGAAATCAGAATTAAGCAAAGTATAAGGGAGTTATACTCCAGTCTAGTAGGTGGCGGTAATGCAACAATTCATTGGATGCCAGTCGCTGTTAAACCTCACCGAAGAAGACGCTTTATCCTAGTAGTAGTTAGTATTTATGCCTAATGTTAGAGAGCATTGGCTGCATTTCCAATGTCTTCACCACAGCGACGCTGCACTTAGCTTGTTAGGTCGCTGTTGTCAAAGTGTGTGTGACTTCACGGGGTGTCTGGTTGCCTGATATCACATTACGGACACGTCAAGGTAAACAAATGTGATAGCTAGTCCATTAGCCACTCGCTAGCATGACAGGGTTAGTACATTGTCAGTTACGTAAACAGCTTGCTACAATAACCTTCTTCAGATACATTTTGATTTTATTTCAAGCATTTGGTATCTAATGTAGCTAACTATATAACTAGCTGTACATGGTCGATGAATTAGCCAGCTAGCTAACGTTCGGTGTGTGAACGTTAGTTAGCTTTCTGGTCAACCCGGACGCCATACCCTCCACCCCCTTTAGTTTTTAGCACAGTTTCTGTTAGCTAACGTTACTGATTCAATATAACGTTACATTTTCAATCATAGTGGGATTTAGCTAGGCACTGTAATGTTTCTGCTTTCATTTGCTATCTAACTAACATTAGAGACATTAGTTGCCTACATCAATGTTCTCCACTACAGAAGGATACCTTTTTGGTATGATTTACAATAAATGCAGTGTAACGCAATACAAATTGACGTGACGCTAGCAAACTACATTGCTATGTTGTAAATTAAATGTTGTTTGGTGTGCTTTTAATCTACAATAGCTAGTAGCTACTAACGTTTGCTTGTTAGCACGTTATTATAATTTTTTTACTGCTTTTGTGATGTAACACTGACCCTTGTCCTTTGGTTAGCTAGAATAAGTCAACACCGTGTAACTTTAACGTTAATGCGATCACTGACATTAAATCAGTACAGTACAATAAATCAGTCACGTCAGATATGATTGTTAGCTAGCTAGCAAGATGGCTTAATATGAACCCTTATTCATTATTGTCTTTACTTCCCATATGTCATTCACATTAGGTCCCCATCAGAATCTTAATTTTGGCGACTGTAATGTCAGAGCCCAAGACCCCCCCTCCAACCCCTGCTGGAGACACTTACAAAGGCTGGGTGTTCAAATGGACAAATTACATTAAAGGATACCAGCGAAGGTGGTTTGTCCTGAGCAATGGCTTGCTTTCCTACTACAGGTAAGATTGGATATTATGCAGCATTTTATCTCTGTGAGACTCCAGATATTGTAGCGCAGTTCAGGGAAGCGAACCCTGGTGTCAGGCGTGAAAGGCAAACACGCCAATAGGGTTAACCCACATGGTTTGGTTTTGCAACGTGGCTCCTATACCGAGGATCACTACACTTCCCCTACGAACGGCAGCCCCCTCACGCATCCGGTCCGTGCTTTCCGATGGCCTCACAGCCGCCATTCCACTTCTGACACCAATGTAGCGAACAGCGGGGCAGGGAAGTGAACCTGTGTTTCTGGCATGAAAAGCAAACACACAACACTTTGCACAAATAGGGTTAACCCACTTGGTGGGAATTGTAACGTGGCTCATATAGCGAGGTTCGCAACCATATTGATGATGCAGTAAGTGTAGTGGCTTTTGTAATTACTATGGCATACGTTATTTGTCCCAACCTACTGGTTGTTGCTCTCACAGTGCTTCATTGCAATCTAGCCCTTATTCATTGCTCATGTAATGCAATGGAATGTGAGTAATTGAATGACCCCTTTAGCCTGGTGAGGGAAATGCCCTGACGCTGCTCAAATGCTCTGTCTAAATGCAAATACGCCTTGCACTCGAATACAGTTTTAGAAACATTTGGAACTTTAATATGAATGAGGGAAAAAAAAAGTGAATACAGAAGATACACATACTGAATGCTGTTTAGCAAAGTTGCACCCGGCTGTGTTTTGAGTTGCACCTGTTGCGGACAGGAAATGTTGAATGGAAGGGTGTGGTCTAATGGAAATCCGAGCACAAGGTTATAGGATGTGTCCTACCTCGGCCGGAGGCTGTGTTGCGGCCGGGTGCAACGTTGTTAAACTGCGTACAAGTAAATATGTTTTAGTATTTGAATGATTGTTTCTCATTGGTATGAAAGTTAAGTTCCAAAGCATGCTACCCATAGACGTCCAGTCATTGCGCTAATGCAAATTAGCATTGGCGTGCGAAACTAACTTCCTTCATACTTGACAGAGACTTAATGGTATTCACCAGTTCATTTGACTCTGACTCATTGCCAAAATCCTGAAGTTTAACGTTTGTAAACATTAAAACAGAGTGTTGGTATTTGTAGTTAACATAGATCCAGCTGTGGTAGATACCTTCACCTGAGAACCCAAAATGGGGCTCGGCTATAAGCCCTCCTCCTGGTGCTCCTTGGGTTTCCGAGAGCTGATTGCAAACCAGTCTATAGATTCAACGGTAGGAGTCAAAGCGCAGTAATGTTATTGGTACCAAACGCACACATGTAGATTATAAAGCTTGTAACTTTGGAGACTTCAGCACATTTTGAATGATGCCTTGTTTTCATGCTTTCCAGAACCCAGGCGGAGATGGGGCACACTTGTCGAGGCACTATCAACCTGGCCACGGCAACCATCGCTGTGGACGACACTTGCAACTTTGTTATCTCCAATGGCGGGGCACAGACGTACCATCTGAAGGCCAGCTGTGAGGTGGAGAGGCAGCGTTGGATCACTGCCTTGGAGCTGGCCAAAGCGAAGGCTGCACGAATGCAGGCTGAGTCTGGTAAAATGCTGAACGAGAAAGTCATTGTTCAAGATCTCTTACAGGGGAGATTTATTGGGATGTAGTGGAAACTGCATGTTTTTAGCTGCTATACTGGACATGTAACTTTTGCTGGTAGAAGCAGAGAGTGACTTTATCAAGTGTTCTTGAGCGGAAGCCGTGGGTCAAATTATTGAAAGTGGAACTGCGAGATTCTCTCATGGAGCTGTGTGACATATGCCCAGGTTTAATTGAAATGAATTGGAGTGTCTCAGGCTCTGCAATAGTACACGTCCAGTGTACTACTGTTACACTTATCTTTTGTTTTATATGTAATGTAAGTGCCTTAATGTGTTTGGACCCCAGGAAGAGTAGCTGCTGCCATGGCACAGGGACTATCACTAATAAATACAAATAGCCCATCATAGGATAGGAGTTAGTATATCACAGTACTTTATATGCTTCATAATAGCCATATTAGTTCTATTAAAATTTTATTTATCACATGCTTTGTAAAAACAACGCGTGTAGACCGTAACCTAACATAAACCTAAATAGAAACTGATAATTGTGCACAACTTCAGTATTACTTACTAAAACTGTTGTTACTCTAAAGTTTGAATTTTATTTTGTTAGGATTATTTTGGTTTTACTATAGTACTGTAGGCCACTCCCGACTGGTCACATTGTACAGCGCCTGAGTGGTGCAACGGTCTGACACTGCAAGCTGGTTCAATATCTGTGCCGGCCTCGACTGGGAGACCCATGAGATGACTAAGATTTCTCCCTCTAAAAACATACATAAATATTTGTAAATAACAAACTGGCTTTTCACCCCATGTTCAATAATGGCCTTTTTCTCTCTCATTTTACATTATTTAAAAAATACATAATCTCTAATATATTTAAGGTGCATTGCACTAATAATGGCGCTGACTAAGGAAACGTTCCCGCTGTTCTGTTCTTAGTGCCAGTCTGCACGTTCAAACTAAAACAATATAGCTAATAATGGCATATTCATGCTTTCATTAATAAAATGAAAAAAAATACTATTTCAAAATGCTTATGTTTATTTAGTTATGGATCCATAACGAATTACTATGGGAATAAATATCACTGAATTACAGAAATATCCTCCAATCCTTTATATGTAATTATTGGCAGAGAGTCACATTTTTCGATATACTGTAGGCCTACCGCAGGCAACATGAATCTCACTAGTGTTGAGCAATGTGCTGTTAAAAGTGGTGTATTTATTTAAAGAGAATATTGAAGTTAGAAGCAATCGGATTTGAAGCAAAAGCCTACAACCATTTTAGCACTGTTTCGCGCTGCCCTGAGACAAGCATGGGGACTGGTCTTGATAAATCAATGAGATTTTTATTTTCACTTAATCACTGTTTGGGTATTGGTTAGACTATATAATAAAAATATTTGGGTGCAGAAATGGTATGTTCTTTGTGTAACCTTTATTTAACTAGGCAAGTCCGTTAAGAAGACATTCTTATTTACAAGGACAGCCTACTCCTTCCTCCCGTTGTACAGCGCCATATTTTCCGTTCCATCCTGACGGAAACCCAGAATGTTTTTCGTTTTTTCTTGGAAAATAATGATTAAAATACTCTTTCAAAATGCAGATGTTGATTTAGTTACGAATTACTATGGGAAAAAATTCCACTGAATTACAGAAATATTGGAACAAAGTTGTATAATGAAGGCAAACAAAGTTTTGCTTACTGGAAAATACTCTTTCAAACACACGGTCACTAGCAGGGCTATATTTTGGCCTTTAAATTCAGATTACAATTACTCCCTGTTTTTTATTAAACAAAATAATCTCCAAAATATCGTTTTATTTATTTATATATATATATATGCCTTCCCGCTGTGGACGTCTATTTCAGCAACGTTTCACGCTGCTCTGAGACAAGCATATTCTTAAGATATGTGTTGACTGAATATAAGCAAGTGATGTCTGCTAAATAATCAAGTTGTTTCTCCAGAAATAAATAATTCTAAATACAAACTGGCTTTATTTACAAATTAGTGAGAATGTCTCACCCCATGTTCAAGAATTGCCTTTTTCTTGCCCACTCTAGGTTAAATGAAAACGAAATCTCAAATATTGTTACTTTTTAAACAAAGCTATTATTATTAATTAATTTAGAATTATATACAAGCAGCTTAGGATCTGCCCCATAGATATTATTTTTGAGTCCCCCATTCCTCGAAATGTAGTTATTGGCAGAAAGTCACGTAATTGAAAAATATTTTTAGATATACTGTAGGCCTACCTTAGGCGAAATCAGTATTGGTTACACTACAATTAGGGTGTGGAAATGTTTTGCCCCTTAGATATTAATTTAGCATCCTCCAATCCTCTTATGCTGTAGCCTACTCCCGATCGTCACGTTGTACAGCACCATATTTTCCAATCCCATCCTAACGGAAGCCCTGAGGGTTTCTTTTTTCATTTCTCGGAATAGAAACCCCATAATATTAATCAAATTAATTAAGCCAATTAATCAATCCCATGTACTATGTTATTACAAATGTTTTAAATTCTCTAGTAATGCCAATATGGGAGACTATCAAATGCTTCTCAAAGTTGCCCTCTGCTGGTCAAACTAACACTAACTTGCATTAATGTAAAAAATGGCTGACAATTTAAATAATGGCCACAGAATGCTGCAGCAGCCTGCAAGGTGTGCTGCAGTATGACACAACTTTTAAAGGGGGAACAGGATAGACAGTAGTATCAGCAGCATGTGTGTGTAGCGTCTGTGTGTATGTGTACGCGTGTGTGTGTGGTGTGGGTAGAGTTCAGTGCAAAAAAAAGGTCAATAAAGGTAGTCTGGGTAACCATTTTGATTAGTTATTTGGCAGGCTTATTTAGTAGTTTTATGGCTTGGGGGCGGAAGCTGTTCAGGGTCGTATTGGTTCCAGACTTGTTGCTTCGCTTGTGGATCAGTCTTTATAACAGTATCTAACTACACTGAACAAAAATATTATCGCAACAATTTCAAATTACAATTCATATAAGGAAGTAAGTCAATTGAAATAAGTTAATTAGGCCCCAATCTATGGATTTCACATGACTGGGAGTACAGATATGCATCTGGTCACAGATACGTTTAAAACAAAAAAAATAAGTAGGGACGTGGGTCAGAAAACCAGTGACCTCAATTTGCCTCATGCAGCGTGACATCTCCTAAGCATAGATTTGATCAGGCTGTTGATTGTGGAATGTTGTCCTGCTCCTCTTCAATGGCTATGCAAAGTTGCGGGAACTGGAACACGCTATCGTACATGTCGATCCAGAGCATCCCAACATGCTCAATGGGTGACATGTCTGGTGAGTATGCAGGCCATGGAAGTACTGGGACATTTTCATCTTCCAGGAATTGTGTACAGACATGGGGAACTCTGTTCACAACATTGACATCAGCAAACCGCTCGCCCACAAGACACCATATGCGCTGTCTGCCATCTGCCCGGTACAGTTGAAACGTGAAGAGCACACTTCTCCAGCGTACCAGTGAGCATTTGCCCACTGAAGTCTGTTATGACGCTGAACTTCAGTCAGGTCAAGACTCTGGTGAGGACCATGAGCACGCAGATGAACTTCCCTGAGAAGTTTTCAGACAGTTTGTACAGAAATTATTTTGTTGTGCAATCCCACAGTTTCATCAGCTGTCCCAGTGGCTGGTGTCTCAGGTAAAGAAGACAAATGTGGATGTCCTGGACTGGCGTGGTTACATGTGGTCTGCAGTTGTGAGGCGGGTTGGTTGTACCGCAAAATTCTCAAACGACGTTGGTGGGAGCTTATGGTAGAGAAATGAACATTCAGTTATCTGGCAACAGCTCTGGTGGACATTCCTGCTGTCAGCATGCCAATTGCACGCTCCCTGAAAACTTCAGAATTCTGTGAAATTGTGTTGTATGACACCGGCATGTTTTAGTGGCCTTTTTATTGTCCCCAGAACAAGGTGCACCTGTGTAATCATGCTCTTTAATCAGCTTCTTGATAATCCATTCACCTGACAGGTGTGGCATATCTTGGCAAAGGAGAAATGCTCACTAAAAGGGATGTAAACAAATTTATAGACACAATTTGAGATTGTTTATTTTTTTTGTGCCCTTGATTTTTTTGGGGGGGATCTTTTATTTCCACTCATGAAACATGGGATCAACACTTTACTTTTTTATATTTTTAAGTATAATTAGACCATTCATAAACTTTCATTGTTTTTAAAAGTTTCTTTACTGTCATCAACAGAATACTTGAGGAAATATGGAGGAGTTTATGTTAAAGCTGCAATACAGTGCATTCGGGGGGGGGAATACCAAGTCTGGAAAATATTCAGACCCCTTGACTTATTCCACATTTTGTTACGTTTATAGCCTTCTAAAATTGAATAAATTATTTTTGTTCCTCATCGATCTACACACAATACCCCATAATGACAAAGGGAAAACAGGTTTTTAGAAACGTTTGCTAATGGATTAAATATAAAAAACAGATTCAATATTTAGACCCTTTGCTATGAGACTTGAAATTGAGCTCAGGTGCATCCTGTTTCCATTGATCATCCTTGATGTTTCTATAACTTGGAGTCCACCTGTGGTAAATTCAATTGATTGGACATGATTTGGTAAGGCACACCTGTCTATATAAGGTCCCACAGTTGACAGTGCATGTCGGAGCAAAAACCTAGCTATGAGGTCGAAGGAATTGTCCGTAGAGCTCCGAGACAGGATTGGGTGGAGGCACAGATCTGGGGAAGGGTATTAAAACATTTCTGCAGCATTGAAGGTCCCCAAGAACACAGTGGCCTCCATTCTTAAATTTAAGAAGTTTGGAACCACCAAGACTCTTCCTATAGCTGGCCGCACCAGCCAAACTGAGCAATCGGGGGAGAAGGGCCTTGGCCAGAGAGGTGACCAAGAACCGATGGTCACTCTGACAGAGTTCCTCTGGGGAGATGGTAGAACCTTCCAGAAGGACAACCATCTCTGCAGCACTCCACCAATCAGGCCTTTATGGTAGAGTGGCCAGGCGGAAGCCACTCCTCAGTAAAAGGCACATGACAGCTCATTTGGAGTTTGCCTAAAGGCACTTAATGGACTCTCGGAACATGAAAAACAAGATTTCTGGTCTGATGAAACCAACATTGAATTCTTTGGCCTGAATGCCAATCGTCACGTCTCTCTGAGCTCTACGGACAATTCCTTCGACCTCATAGCTTGGTTTTTGCTCTGACATGCACTGTCAACTGTGGCACCTTTTTATATAGACGTGTGTACCTTTCCAGATCATGTCCAATCAATTGTATTTACCACAGATGGACTCCAATCAAGTTGTAGAAACATCTCAAGGGTGATCAATGGAAACAGGATGCACCTGAGCTCAATTTTGAGTCTCATAACAAAGGGTCTGAATACTTATGATAAGGTATTTCAGTTAAAAAAAAACAAATTATATACATTTGCACCCCCCAAAAAAGCTGTTTTCGCTTTGTTGGAATTGGGTACTGTGTTTAGGAAGGGGTCTAATTATTTTCCGAATGCACTTTAAGTATGTAATTGTTGTTTTTGTTCCCTTTATCTAATATTAGGTTTTGGTTGAAGATCTGATAACACTGAGTATAAAAAATATGCAAAAATTGTGAATCTGAAAGAGGGCAAATACTTTTTCACAGCACTAACTTGAGCTCTTCCTCCATCTCATTTTCCTCAGATGACTCTGGGGATGACTTCCCTCTAAACTCGCCACCGGGACAAGTCTGTAGTGCCCAGAGCTTGGATGTCCAGTCCACTCTCAGGACACTGGGCAGCAAGGTGGACGATCTGAGCACATGCAATGACCTCATCTCTAAACATGGCTCGGCACTGCAGAGGTCCGTACACGTTCTTCTCCTGATTGGTCAAACGGTTGCGCTTTTGAAGTGATGAGTTTCTCTTCTCTGAGTGTTAAAGTATATATGTTTTTTGTATTTTACCCATAATTTCAATTTCTTCATGTTTTCTTTAAGGACATTGCTTAGAGAAAGACCTTTGCTTAGTACTGCTTCTTACTTTATTTATTATCCCAAAAAGTGTTGTGTGCTATTGTCAACCTTGTGAACGCTAACCAATCACAATACAGGAAGTAGTCACAGTAAAAAAGCACATTTCTAGTGTCACACAGCATTCTATAAGCCATGTTTCACTTTTGTGGATTGCCTTTCCATTACATCTAGTATATAGTTGACATTTAGCACTAGTTGCAAGTGGAAATGTCTGTTAAATGCATAACATTTAACACTAGACTCGCCACAGAGGTTGGAGGCATCAGGTGATTTTAAGAAATCTAATAACTCTACCATTGCGAAAGATAAGTGTATTTATGACACTGACATTGTTTGATTTTTAATATCACTGACCGTAGCCTATTTTTTTGTTTTGAGCTCTTTTAGGAGGACATGTAATTTTGAATGTTTTTTCCCCCCTCTGCCCCTTCTCCTGACCGTTGCATGCCCAGTGGATAATACCCCAACAAAACTACACCTACCAAAACCAATTTCACACTTATAATAGATTGAGAAATTAAATTGAGAAAAAGCTGATGGGTGAGAATTTTTAACAATTGTCAAATTGTGAATGAAGAGGCCAGCGTGTTTAATTGACACTGGTGAGGCAAGGTTTTCTATATATACTACATGACCAAAAGTATGTGTGCTCATTGAACATCTCAATCCAAAATCATGGGCATTAATATGGAGTTGGTCCCCCCCTTTGCTGCTGTAACAGCTTCTACTAAGGCTTTCAATTAAATGTTGGAACATTGCTGTGGCGACTTGCTCCCATTCAGCCACAAGAGGATTCGGGAGGTCTGGCACCGATGCTGAGCTTGGTAAAGCTTTCATAGTGTCCGTTGAGTTTTTTTACTCTGAGAATTAGAACCTAACACACAGAATCGTCTAGAATGTCATTGTATACTGTAGCGTTATTTCCCTTCACTGGAACTAAGGGGCCTAGCCTTGTATCATGAAAAACAGCCCCAGACCATTATTCCTCCTCCAAAAAACTTTACAGTTGGCACTATGCATTGGGGCAGGTAGCGTTCTCCTGCCATCCGCCAAACCCAGATTTGTTCGTCATACTGCCAGATGGTGAAGCGTGTTTCATCACTCCAGAGAACGCATTTCCACTGCTGCATAGTCCAATGACGGCAAGCTTTACAACACTCCAGCCGACACTTGGCATGGTGATCTTAGCCTTGTGTGCAACTGTTCGGCCATAGAAACTCATTTCATAAACCTCCCGATTTACAGGTCTTGTGCTGACGTTGCTTCCAGAGTCAGTTTGGAACTCTCTAGTGAGTATTGCAACTGAGGACAGACTATTTTTACATGCTTCCGCACTTGGCGGTCCCGTTCTGTCAGCTTGTGTACCACTTTGCGGCTGAGCTGTTGTTGCTCCTAGACTTTTCCACAATATCAGCACTTACAGTTTACCAGGGAAGCTCCAGTAGGGCAGAAATTTGACGAACTGACTTGTTGGAAAGGTGGCATCCTATGACGGTGCCACGTTGAAAGTCACTGAGATCTTCAGTAAGCCATTCTACTGCCAACGTTTGTCTATAGAGATTGCATGGCTGTGTGCTAGATTTTTATACACCTGTCAGCAACAGGTGTGGCTGAAAAGGCAGAATACACTAATATGAAGGGTTGTCCCCATACTTTTGTGTATATACAGTTGAATTCTGAAGTTTACATACACCTTAGCCAAATACATTTAAACTCAGTTTTTCACAATTCCTGACATTTATTCCTAGTAAAAATTCCCTGTCTTAGGTCAGTTAGGAACACCACTTTATTTTAACTTCTTAGGGAGTAGCGCACGAGGTGACCGTTTTGGAGAGCCTGGTGTGCCCAAAGTAAAATGCCTCCCATTCAGGCCCATAAAATAGGATATGCACATATTTATTGGATAGGAAACACTCTGAATTTTCTAAAAGTGTTAACCATTTGTCTGTGAGTAAAACAGAACGGATATGGCAGGCGAACCCGCGAGGAACTTTTGTCCTGGAAAAAGTGGTTTTGACAGAGTGCCTCATTTGGAACCCCTCCCTTATGAAAATGCCCAGGGCATATGAATGCAGTACCTATCGCTTCCTCTGGATGTCAACAGTCTCGAGACACTGTTCAGATTTTTATTAGATGCATTAGAGCAGAGAAGAAGAGGAATCAGGAAGTGTCCCCTCAGATGTCCTAAACAAGACAACGCGCGCTCCCGCCAGGCTCATCCTTTGTTTTTTTTCCGTTCTTAT
This sequence comes from Hucho hucho, assembly GCA_003317085.1. Taxonomy (NCBI): domain Eukaryota; kingdom Metazoa; phylum Chordata; class Actinopteri; order Salmoniformes; family Salmonidae; genus Hucho; species Hucho hucho. The sequence goes on from QNTS01000240.1 coordinate 793,427, forward strand.
CGCCCAGTTTATATTCCGGTTGAATTATTATAGTAAATATACATAAGTGTTCCTAAGGATACATTAAAAAGGATGTTTGATTGTTCTTGGACAAGTTTATAGGTATAAGTTGAACGAGTTCTCTTCACGTTTCAATGGAGGAGTGGAGGCTGTAGTTTCTGAATATAAACGCGTGAACCAAACGGAGATTTATGGATATAATACATTACTCCTTTCTAACAAAAGAACCATGTATTGTCTTCGTTGGACACTTGGGAAGCCATCAGCAGAAGTTCTTCAACAGGTAATTGATTTGTTTTCGCTGTGAAATGTGTTTTGTGTGAACCGTGAAGGCTAATGAATTCATGGTAATGGGAAAAATAGTGAAGGTGCTACCCTCAAACAATCAAATGTGGTGCTTTCGCCGTAAAGCCTTTTTGAAATCTGACAACGCTGTGATATTGCCAAGAAACAGAGCTTTTGATGAGTATGAAACACTTGTATATTGGTGCATGTTTAATAATTCAACTTTTGGATTTTGAATTTGGCGCCTTGCATTTCCCCTGGTAGTGTCGGGAGTGGGGCGCTAGCGCCCCA
>QNTS01000240.1:801659-873333 GCA_003317085.1 Hucho hucho
CTATAAACTTGTCCAAGAACAATCAAACATCATTTTGAATGTATCCTTAGGAACACTTTTACGTATATTTACTATAATAAATCAACCGGAATATAAACTGAGCTCTACAGACGGAGGAAAACACAGTGCGCGCTTCCCAAGAGCGCGCGCCCACTACTATAGACTTCCAAAGAGGCACTTCCTTATTCCCTCTTCTTCTCTGCTCTAAAGCATCTATACAGCATCAAAACACTGTCTCGAGACTGTTGACATCTAAAGGAAGCGATAGGTATGGCAGGCAAAACGGAACGGATATGGCAGGCAAAACCCCGAGGAATTTCTGTCCTGGAGAAAGTGGTTTTCACAGAGTGCCTCATTTGGAACCCCTCCCTCATGAAAATGCCCATATAAGGGCATATGAATCTAAGGGCAGTTTTACAAAATTCAGAGTGTTTCCTATCCAATGGTACCAAATATGTGCATATCCTATTTTCTGGGCCTGAATGGGAGGCATTTTACTTTGGGCACGCCAGGCTCTCCAAAACGGTCAAGTTGTGCAGTGATCCCTGAGAGGTTAATTTGTACTATTTTCTACATTGTAGAATAATAGTGAAGACATAAAAATTATGAAATAACATATGGAATCATGTAGTAAGCAAAAAAGCTATAAACAAATTGAAATGTATATTTGACATTCTTCAAAGTAGCCACCCTTTGCCCTGATAACAGCTTTGCGCACTCTTGGCATTCTCTCAACCAGCTTCATGAGGTAGTCACATAGAATGCATTTCAATTAACAGGTGTGCCTTGTTTAAAGTGAATTTTGTGGAGTTTCTTTCCTCAATGCTTTTGAGCCAATCAGTTGTGTTGTGACAAGGGGTGGTATACAGAAGATAGCCCTATTTGGTAAAAGACCAAGTCCATATTATGGCAAGAACAGCTCAAATATGCAAAGAGAAATGACAGTCCATCATTACTTTAAGACATGGTCAGTCAATGCGGAACATTTCAAGAACTTTGAACGTTTCTTCAAGTGCAGTCACAAAAACCATCAATCGCTATGATGAAACTGGCTCTCATGAGGACCGCCACAGGAATGGAAGACCCAGAGTTATCTCTGCTGCAGAGGATAAGTTCATTAGTTACCAGCCTCAGATTGCAGCCCAAATAAATGCTTCACAGAGTTCAAGTAACAGACACATCTCAACATCAACTGTTCAGATGAGATGGTAAATCAGGCCTTCCTGGTCAAATTGCTGCAAAGAAACCTCTACTAAAATACACTAAGAAGAGACTTGCTTAGGCCAAGAAACACGAGCAATGGACATTAGACCGGTGGAAATCTGTCCTTTGGTCTGATGAGTCCAAATTTTTGGTTCTCCGCACGCGTGGTAACTGCATTGTTGGTTAAGGGCTTGTAAGTAAGCATTTCACTAATGTCTACACCTGTTGTATTCGGTGCACGTGACAAATAAAATATAATTTTTTAGATGGACAATAAATTGCTGAGTTACCAGCCCATTAGTGACTGACAGTTAGCAAGTTTGGTTGGCTACTAATGAGCAGCAGCATCAGAGTGCAGTTTTGGAGAAGCCTACAGGTACCGTAACTAAACGGTCAGGTGGAATTTGACTACAGTCATGACTCGTTACTCCTGGTGTGTCGGTAATACGGTCAACATAACAGCCCTAGTGTCAAGTTATATGGCTACAATTTGATTGAAGTGTGAATAAAAAAATGTGATGTATGATAGCTTTCATAAGCTATTGTTTAAACACTCTAAAAAGCAATTTTTAAAAACCTTTTTTATATTTCTAAATACATAATGTCTGTTCGGCCCTCCACTCAGATTATATTTTTGAAAAAAATAATTTTGAGCTCCCCTGGTCTAGACTCTACAGCCTACCCGCTTACGGTCAGTTCCGTGTGAAGTTCATTGGCGCATGTCAAATGAAACCTAAGTCTTTTTATTTTTGAGAAATTAAGGCATATATACAATTTTCAACCATTTTCCATCCTAAAAATGAGGAATAAGCAAAGGCTTTGTTGTCCAAAGGCTTTGTTGTCCAAGAGACAGATAAGGGGTCTTAGTAAACATCTACCAGAAAGTCTTAAGGTATTAGAAAATACATCACAACACAATAATGTTGACGTAAAGACCCCTGCCAACTAATATCAACAGTTCTATTTAGTTTAGAATTTCTGCCATCTCTAAGTTTCAGAAACATGCCCCTGTGCCTCAATTCCGTGACACGAGGGAGGATAATGAAGGTTCACGGAAGTAACAAGGAACGGTAGACATCAATTAGTTAGTTTTTACTGATATGCATTTTGTTTATGAATTAAGTGATTTAAAACTTGAAATCATGTTTCAATATCAGTGACGGATTTTCCAAAAAATGAATTGTCTACAATTGTAACTCATAATAGTCACAAACCACAGTTGGGTCACCTGCTACTGTTCTGCCTAAGTGTGCCAGTGTAATGTTCAGCTGGTAACGTTTTTTTCTTTTTCTATCGTCTGGTGGTTAAAGCAAGTGTGAAAAGTCTGGACAACCTCTCGCTCTCGCAGACCAGAATAAATATGAACCAATCATAGATTGGTTCAGATTTATGTTTCACAAGTTTGGGACAACACAGTAGAGTACAGTAAAAAAGTTGAGTATAGTACAATCATGTACAGTAGAGTTCAGTATGGTACACAATAGAGCACACGAGTTGAGTACACTAATGTACTGAACTACAGTGTATTCGGGAAAGTATTCAGACCCCTTGACCTCCACATTTTGCTATGTTACAGCCTTATTCTGAATTTGATGAGGGAAATATTTTTTTAAATCCATCTACACACACTACCCCATAATCACAAAGCGAAAACAGAGGAGTGGCTTCCGTCAGGCCACCAAAAAGGCCTGATTGAAGAAATGGTTGTCCTTCTGGAAGGTCCTCCCATCTCCGCAGAGGAACTCTGGAGCTCTGTTAGTGACCATTGGGTTCTTGGTCACCTCCCTGACCAAGGCCCTTCTCCCACGACTGCTCAGTTTGGCCGGGCGGCCAGAACTAGGAAGATTCTTGGTGGTTCCAAATTTCTTCCATTAAAGAATGATGTTCTTGGAACTTCAATGCTGCAGAATGTTTTTTTGGTACCCTTCCCCAGATCTGTGCCTCGACACAATCCTGTCACGGTCAACAATTCCTTTGACTTCATGGCTTGGTTTTTGCTCTGACATGCACTGTCAACTGTGGGACCTTATATAGACAGGTGTGCCTTTCCAAATCATGTCCAATCAATTGAATTTACTACAGGTGGACTCCAAGCCAAGGATGAGCAATCTTTATGGGGTATTGTGTGTAGATTACTGAGTATTTTTTTTATTCATTTAATCAATTTTAGAATAAGGCTGTAACGTAACAAAATGTGGAAAAAGTCAAGGTCTGATACTTCCCATGGCACTGTATATAGTTATACTAAAACGTGCTCAAGTTAGTCAGTTTCCAGCAATCTCTCATCTGGAAAAATTATCACTCACATGTTCCACGCTGCCTAGAAAGCATATTGACTTGAACAGTGAATAGAGAAAATACATGTTTTAATACTTTCACACCACCCTTGATGAGAAAGCGATTGGGGCAAGGACCGTCCATCCGTTCTGTTCTATTCCAATGGGATGCTAGATCTTCACTGGGCTCCTATGACAATTTGTTCCCTGTTGGTTATCCTACTCACTTTTACCCGTTCTTCATCCTCATCCTCAGCCCCTACTATCAATGTCCCAATTACGATTAGCCCAAGCTACCATCTAGTGGGTTCTCTGATAACCTCCCTCTCGGGGGACACAAAAAGATGAGGTTTCCTCGGAGGAAACCCTCCCTATACTCAATGGATTCTGACATATGTAATTATTTTCAGAAACCACATGCAGGGTGAGCAGTGCACCCTCCCCTCACTTTGTGCTCTCCTCACAGCTTAGGGGCAGCGTTCGCCCTCCTTTCCAAATCATAATTAAAACTATTGATAAATTATCCAACCCAAATTTAGAATGACAGTGCTTCATGTTGAGTCTAAGGACTATCACTCGAATTCAAGACTCAACTTAGCACACACAGAGACTGGCAGAATTTAAATTTGCAGATGGTGAATTACGTTTGTGTGTGTGTGTGTGTGTGTGTATACATACATACATACAGTTGAAGTCGGAAGTTTACATACACCTTAGCCAAATACATTTAAAATCCGTTTTTCACAATTCCTGACATTTAATCCTAGTAAAAATTCCCTGTCTTAGGTCAGTTAGGGTCACCACTTTATTTTAAGAATGTGAAATGTCAGAATAATAGTAGAGAATAATTTATTTCAGCTTTTATTTCTTTCATCACATTCCCAGTGGGTCAGAAGTTTACATTCACTCAATTAGTATTTGGTAGCATTGCCTTTAAATTGTTGAACTTGGGTCGAACGTTGCGGGTAGCCTTCCACAAGCTTCCCACAATAAGTTGGGTGAATTTTGGCCCATTCCTCCTGACAGAGCTGGTGTAACTGAGTCAGGTTTGTAGGCCTCCTTGCTCGCACATGCTTTTTCAGTTCTGCCCACAAATGTTATATAGGATTGAGGTCAGGGCTTTGTGATGGCCACTCCAATACCTTGACTTTGTTGTCCTTAAGCCATTTTGCCACAACTTCGTCAATTTGGAAGACCCATTTGTGACCAAGCTTTAACTTCTTAGGGAGCAGCGCATGAGGTGACCGTTTTGGAGACCCTGGCGTGCCCAAAGTAAAATGTCTCCCATTCAGGCCCAGAAAATAGGATATGCACATATTTATTGGATAGGAAACACTCTGAATTTTCTAAAAGTGTTATCCGTTCTGTTTTACTCACAGACAAATGGTTATGGCAGGCGAAACCCCGAGGAATTTTTGTCCTGGAAAAAGTGGTTTTGACAGATTGCTCATTTGGAACCCCTCCCTTATGAAAATGCCCATATAAGGGCATATGAATGCAGTACCTATCGCCTCCTCTGGATGTCAACAGTCTCGAGACAGTGTTCAGATTTTTTTTAGATGCTATTAGAGCAGAGAAGAAGAGGAATCAGGAAGTGTTCCCAGAGATGTCAATAGAAGAGGACGCGCGCTCTCGCCAAGCGCGCTCTGTGGTTTATTTCCTTTCTTATAGCCCAGTTTATATTCCGGTTGAATTATTATAGTAAATATACATAAGTGTTCCTAAGGATGTTTGATTGTTCTTGGACAAGTTGAACGAGTTCTCTTCACGTTTCAATGGAGGAGTGGAGGCTGTAGTTTCTGATTATAACGCGCGAACCAAACAGAGATTTATGGATATAATACATTACTTCTAACAAAAGAACCATGGATTGTCTTCGTTGGACACTTGAAGCCATCAGCAGAAGTTCTTCAACAGGTAATTGATTTGTTTTCGCTGTGAAATGTGTTTTGTGTGAACCGTGAAGGCTAATGAATTCATGGTAATGGGAAAAATAGTGAAGGTGCTACCCTCAAACAATCAAATGTGGTGCTTTCGCTGTAAAGCCTTTTTGAAATCTGACAACGCTGTGATATTGCCAAGAAACAGAGCTTTTGATGAGTATGAAACACTTTTATATTGGTGCATGTTTAATAATTCAACTTTTGGATTTTGAATTTGGCGCCTTGCATTTCACCTGGTAGTGTCGGGAGTGGGGTGCTAGCGCACCACCACTCCCTAAGAAGTTAACTTCCTGACTGATGTCTTGAGATGTTGCTTCAATATATCCACATTTTTCTTTCTCATGATGCCATCCATTTTGTGAAATGCACCAGTCCCTCCTGCAGTAAAGCACCCCCACAACATGATGCTGCCACCCCCGTGCTTCACGGTTGGGATGGTGTTCTTCGGCTTGCAAGCCTCCCCCTTTTTCCTCCAAACATAACGATGATCATTATGGCCAAACAGTTCTATTTTTGTTTCATCAGACCAGAGGACTTTTCTCCAAAAAGTACAATCTTTGTCCCCATGTGCAGTTGCAAACCATAGACTAGCTTTCTTATGGCTGTTTTGGAGCAGTGGCTTCTTCCTTGCTGAGCAGCCTTTCAGGTTATGTCGATATAGGACTCGTTTTACTGTGGATATAGATACTTTTGTACTTGTTTCCTCCAGCATCTTCACAAGGTCCTTTGCTGTTGTTCTGGGATTGATTTGCACTTTTCGCACCAAAGTACGTTCATCTCTAGGAGACAGAACGCATCTCCTTCCTGAGCGGTATGGCGTCTGCGTGGTCCCATGGTGTTTATACAGATGAACGTGGTACCTTCAGGCGTTTGGAAATTGCTCCCAAGGATGAACCAGACTTGTGGAGGTCTTGGCTGATTTCTTTTATTTTCCTATGATGTCAAGCAAAGAGGTACTGAGTTTGATGGTAGGCCTTGAAATACATCCACAGTACCCCTCCAATTGACTCAAATTATGTCAATTAGCCAGACGCTTCGAAAGCCATGACATCATTTAGTGGTGGTCTTAACTGACCTAAAACAGGGAATTTTTACTAGGATTAAATGTCAGGATTTGTGAAAAACTGAGTTTAAATGTACGTGGCTAAGGTGTATGTAAACGTCCGACTTCCAACTGCCGGGGCGGCAGGGTAGCCTAGTGGTTAGAGCGTTGGACTAGTAACCGAAAGGTTGCAAGTTCAAGTCCCCGAGCTGACAAGGTACAAATCATTTCCCAGTGTGCAAACCCCCACAATCAACTTGATACCCCAAATAAAAAATAATAACAGTTTAGGGCAACTCTAAGTCAATTACGAGCACTGTTGACCACCCCCCTTTTTCCAGACACTCATTCTTCTGGTGTCTCTTCATTTTCTTCAGATAGCATTACAGTTCATCCTCCCAATGGCACACGTAACTCATACCTGTCAAAGTTGATCGACCTTGATAATGTCCCAATTTTCCATATCTGGGGAATAACCTGATTTTCCCAAGCAAACATATCTCTCACCTGAGCCTCCACCACCATTTTGTACGGTCCATTCTCCGACCAGTGCACCAGCAACATGAGAGGAGTTTGGACTTGATCTCTCTCCATGCTCACTCCACATGCACGATCTCAGGACTCATGCCACACTCCTGCCTCTCTTACACAGGTTGCTGGTTCCGACTCAGGTCTCCGATAAAGTGGTGCATGTCTTGGCCGTAGTGAACGTCATTGTCGCCATTATTTTTGACGGTTAGAGGGGGTGAGGCTCTCACTGTTCTATGTCAAATGATCCCTTCCATGCATATAGATACCATCTGAAGTCACTATCGCCATAACTTCGAGAGAGGACAGACAACAGTTTAGGGCATTTCTGATTCAGGAAATCCAGACCAACTATTCACCGTATGACAAAACTATTTAGCAAATTGGCTTCTACTCCCATATCATACTGGCAACCTCACTGCAGAGTTACAGGGTCAGGGAGTTGGAGGGCTAACCCCTAGGGTTAATCCCTTCCATACAGCAGAACAATCTGGTGAGATTTGTATTGAAGCAAAGACAAAAACAAAACAACCAAAACAACAACACTACTTCATATTATACTTAAATCTCACCCAATGTCTCTAGCCTTTCTGGCAAGGGTGTTCAGGCCTCACCAGAAAGTCAGAACAGAGGTCATTTAACACCATTTAATTCTTAAGGACTTGGTGGGTCACAGGCCCGGAAAAATGCAGAGCGCCAAATTCAAAATACAAAAATAGTAATATTAAACATTCATGAAAATACAAGTGTTGTACACCATTAAAAAGCTTAGAATCTTGGTAATCTAACAGCGTTGTCAGATTTCAAAAAGGCTTTACGGCGAAAGCATAGCATTTGATTGTCTGAGGACAGCACCCCGCGTACCTCCGCCATTAGCATAATAATATAACCAGCACAGGTGTCAAACTCAAAAATAGTGATAAAATAAATCGCTTACCTTTGAAGATCTTCCTCTGATGGCAATCCAAAGGGTCCCAGCTACACAAAAAATTGTCCTTTTTGTTCGATAAAGTCCCTCTTTATATCCCAAAAGCACCATTTGGTTGGCGCGTTTTGTTCAGTAATCCATCGTTCCACTCCAGTCAACATACATACAAACAAAACCGAAAAAAGATACCTATAAACTTTGTCCCTAACAAAATTTCTAATCAAACCTCAGGTACCTTTAATATTTATATAAACGATAATATTTCAGACGGAAAATAACCTGCTCAATAGAACAGTAAAAAAACAAAGAGCGCACTCTCTGTCACGCGTGCCAAATAGTAGAGTCCTCTCCAGAGTCCACTGGCAAAAACAGCTCTTGTTGGTTTTTCAAAAACAAACCTGAAACCTTGTCTAAAGACTGACATCTAGTGGAAGCCATAGGAACTGCAATCTGGGAGCTAAATCCCCCTGTATTGAATAGCTTGTCAAATGGAAAAGTGTCACATCACAAAATCACATTGTCCGGATAGATTTTCCTTGGGTTTTCGCCTGCCAATTCAGTTCTGTTATACTCAGACATAATTTTAAGTTTTAGAAAACACTATGAAGTTTCTATTCAATACTACTAATTATGTGCATATCCTAGTTTCTGGGCCTGAGTAGTAGGCATTTTACTTTGGGCACGCCAGACTCTCCAAAACTCTGAACACTGATGCCGCTCCCTAAGAGGTTTTAACTACTTAGGGAGCAGTGGGGCGCTGGCGCTCCCGACACTACCCGGTGAAATGTGAGGCGCCAAATTCAAAATCCAAAAGTTGAATTATTAAACATTCATAAATATACAAGTGTTGCATAGTCATCAAAAGCTCTGATTCTTGGCAATATCACAGCGTTGTCAGATTTCAAAAAGGCTTTACGGCGAAAGCACAACTATTGAATGTTTGAGGGTAGCACCTCTAATATTTATGCATTAGCATAAATTCATAACCCAACACTGGTCTCACAAAACGCATAAAATCGCAATTATAAAATCGCTTACCTTTGAACTTCTGCTGAGGGTTTCCCAAGTGTCCAATGAAGACAATCCATGCTTCTTTGGTTAGAAAAAGTAATTTATTATATCCATAAATCTCCGTTTGGTTGGTGCGTTATGATCATAAAATCCACCGTTGAGTCGCCCATTGAACCGTGAAGAGAACACGTTCAAATTATACCTATACACTTTCTACAAACAAATCAAACATTTTTAATGTATCCTTAGGTATCCTTTTGGGTATATTTGACGAGCAGGTGTCCTTGTTTACAAAAGTGGTCGCCTGACAATTTCCTCTCCCTATCCGTTCTGGTCACTGCTAGATTTCCCAGTCTTTGACTGTTGACATCTAGTGGAAGCCATAGGTACTGAAGTCTCAGTCCTACATAAGATTGTATGCAATAGGCACAGTGGAGAAGATGGGCATTTACAAAAAAACTGCAAATCCGGATGGATTTTCCTCGGGTTTTCGCCTGCTATATCACTTCTTTTATACTCGCATACATGATTTTAACACTCTTAAACTTCAGTGTTTCCTATCCAATAGTACTAATTATGTGCATATCCTATTTTCTGGGCCTGAGTGGCATGCATTTTACTTTGGGCACGCCAGACTCTCCAAAACCATCACCTCGGGAGCCGCTCTCTAAGAAGTTAAGCAAGGAGACATTGGCAGGGCTCAATATCTTGCTTGATCGATTAAAGACAGTCAGTCCCGTGAGTTCTGGGACCATGTGAATGGTCCCTTCTGCCTCTGATAGTCGTTTCTTCTTACCCCGTCGGGTGCGGCATCTCGTTGGTGCGCGTTCCTGCGGCCACCTCCGCCCTTCCGTCGGCCCAGTCTCTTGTTGAATAAAAAACTGCCACTGGAAGCCGATGAGGCGCTGGTTGTAGAGTGTTGATCAGACTGGGGCGGATCGAAGTAAGTGGCATTCCTCCTGCGTCTGTCATGGAGAGGAGGAGCAAGACCTCTTGTCAGGGTTTCTCCAGAAGTAGACTTTGTCCTCGGCCTTGTCTCTTTTGTCTTGGTTGAATTTCTTGATTTTAAGTTCCTTTATTTCTGTAGACAACTTGTCCTGGAGCGCATGGTTAGTTTTCATCAGTTCATTGAATATGCCGTCATCATTAACAGCTCCTCGCAAAGCTGTGCGTTTCTCTTTTAATCGTGTTATCCATTTCAATAAAATCCTTTTTCAACTGGTCAATAATTAATGTCATTAAATCAATAGAGCATTTGTTCAGGATGGCACACCAGCGCTCCCAGAAATCATCTGTGCGCTGTCCCAATGATGGTTATTTTTGCCACCTGAGTCCCGGTGGAATAATGCCTTGACGCACATAATCACAAAGAGTGACTGTATGTAGATGCGTTCTCGTCTGGCGCTTAGATAAATGTAACAGTTCTTTCAAGAGGTCAGAATTACCCCCCGGCATGTCAAAAAGGGACTCTGATACAAAAAAAAGGGACCCTTTGGCTATATTCAAAGGAATCTCATTTGGGTCTATGACCAGTGTCAGGAAAATAATTATCATTGGGCATCGTTTTAGAGCTTTTTGTCGGTAGGGTGCTGTTTACTGGGTAACAGCTCCTAGAGTGTGCGGCTCTCATTTATTTTCAACTTTACGGAAGAGTGGCCAGAAAAAAGCCATTGCTTAAACATAAAAATAAGCAAACACGTTTGGTGTTTGCCAAAAGGCGTGTGGGGAAACTCCCCAAACATATGGAAGAAGGTACTCTGGTCAGATGAGACAAAAATTTAGTTTTTTGGCCATCAAGGAAAACACTGCCTGGTGCAAACCCAACGCCTCTCATCACCCCGAGAACACCATGTTTTTCATCGGCAGGGACTGGGAAACTGGTCAGAATTTAAGGAATTACGGATGGCACTAAATTACAGGGAAACCTGTTTGTCTTCCAGAGATTTGAGACTGGGACGGAGGTTCACCTTCCAGCAGGACAATGAACCTAAGCATACTGCTAAAGCAACATTTCGAGTAGTTTATCTTGTTAGGGATGCGCGCTAGCGTCCCACCTACAACAATATCCGGTTAAATGCAGAGCGCCAAGTTCAAATGACAAAAATAGTTATTAAACATTCATGAAAATACAAGTGTCATACACCATTCTTTAGCTTAGAATCGCGTTGTCCGATTTACAATAGGCTTTACGGCGAAGCATAGCATTTGATTATCTGAGGACAGCGCCCCGGATACTTCCTGCATATAAATATATTTCAAACCAGCACAGGCATTACAAAATCAAATTTAGCGATTTAAAATAAATCACTTACCTTTGAAGATCTTCCTCTGGTTGCAATCCCACGGATCCCAGGAACACAGAATGGTCGTTTTGTCTGTTAAAGTCCCTCTTTATATCCCCAAAACTCAGTTTGGTTGGCGCGTTTTGTTCAGTAATCCACCCGTTCCGCTCGTTCAATATACAGACATAGAAAACCTAAAAAAGTTACAGAAACTTTGTCCAAACAAGTCAAACAACATTTCTAATCAATCCTCAGGTACCCTAATATGTAAATAAGCGATAATATTTCAGACGGACAATAGCCTGTTCAATAGAAAAGAAAAATTTACGGCAAAAGCACATTTGATTGTTTGAGGGTAGCACCTCCAATATTTTACCATTCGCATAAATTCATAAACCATCGCGGTTCACACAAAACACATTTCACAGCGAAAACAAATCCCTTACCTTTTGAAGAACTTCTGCTAAGGGCATCCCAAGTGTCCAAAGAAGACATCCAATGGTTCTTTTGTTAGAAAAGGTCATTTATTATATCCATAAATCTCAGTTTGGTTGGCGCGTTATCATAAAATACAGCGTCCACTCGCCCATTGAACCGTGAAGAGAACTCGTTCAACCTATACCTATACACTTGTCCAAGAACAATCAAACATCATTGATAATGTATCCTTAGGAACACTTTTGTATATTTACTATAATATTTCAACCGGATTATAAACTGGACGATAGGAAAGGAAAAAAACACAGCGCGCACGAGCCTGGGAACGCGCATCCTCTTCCGTTTACATCCTGTGACTAGTTCGAAATTCTTCTTCTATTACCATCCAGAGCAACCTAACATCACCAAACACTGTCTAGAGACTGTTGACATCCAGTGGAAGCAATAGGTACTGCAATCTTACTCCCAGAAATGGCTGTTTTCAATAGGGAGGGGTTCAAAATGAGGCTGTATGTCAAAAACACTTTTTCCAGGACAGAAATTCCTCGGGTTTTCGCCTGCTATATCCGTTCTGTTATACTCACAGACAATATTTTAACACTCTTAGAAACTTCAGTGTTTCCTATCCAATAGTACTAATTATGTGCATATCCTATTTTCTGGGCCTGAGTGGGAGGCATTTTACTTTGGGCACGCCAGACTCTCCAAAACCTTCACCTCGGGAGCCGCTCCCTAAGAAGTTAAGAACAAATGCTTAATTACAATGACAGGCTACCCTGGTCAAACCCTAACTCGGACGACACTGGGGCAATTGTGCGCCGCCCTATGGACTCCCAATCACGTCCGGTTGTGATACAGCCTAGAATCAAACCAGGATCTGTAGTGACACCTCTAGCACTGAGATGCAGTGCCTTAGACCGCTGCGCCACTCGGGAGCACATCTAGACAGCCAATACATATCTGTTGCTTGTCAGGAACTTAACTGGTTCCTCTCACTGGTGTAGTGGCCGTGGAAAAATATGTATGACAGGACTGACTTCCTCCTCACTTCAACTGACCTGACCTTGGACCGAATTCCTCGCTCCTCCGTAATCCACAGCTGTCTTACCTTTCGGTGTCTGAAACAAGACTTGCCCTTTGCCTGACCTTAGGAGTCATGAGATTTAACAATATAATGTTTTAACAGAATGTAAACTTTCTGCACTCCCCCTTCCTCACTCAGTAACTTTCCATACACCAGGTTCTTATCCACCCTCTATTGATACACATTCATTATACATGTAAAGTAATCAACTAGTTATTGTATGGTAACATGAATAATTATATTTCAAACTAGAATCGAAAACACAAACTGCATTATTATAATTTTCACAATTTGTCTCAACCTCATCAGCTAGGTTTCCATTTTCCCACCAGTGGTGTGTTTCCATCAAACGGACTGGTTGCGGATAACAAATCAGTGCGTGATGAGGTAGAGCACACAATGTACTTTTTGCTCAACTTTTCATGTACCGAATAAATATCTAAATATCTAATTTAAATTTGTTTCCATCGGGTTTTCAACTCTACTGAATGGTTTGTCACAAACTTCTGCGTTTATATAGCAAATGTGCCTACTCGGGTCTTGGCACGTGCGCTCTAACCAACAGCTCGCAGATAGTGTGGTTAGGCTAGTATGATGAGATTTATTATGGATAAGAGCGAGAATATTTGTCAAACCGCAGTAAAATATTGATCATGTCACCAGAATAAGACCCTCGATCAATTGGAAAGGAACATCAAGCTCATCACTGTGCACTTTCACCACCCTGTGAAGTTCATGATAACATACACTACATGACCAAAAGTATGTGGACACCTGCTCGTCAAACATCTCATTCCAAGTCATGGGTATTAATAGAGTGTTGGTCCCCCCCCCCTTTACTGCAACAACAGCCTCCACTGTTCTGGGAAGGCTTTCCACTAGATGTTGGAACATTGCTGTGGGGACTTGCTTCCATTCAACCATGAGCGTTAGTGAGGTCGGGCACTGATGTTGGGTGATTAGGGCTGGCACACAGTCGGCGTTCCAATTCATCCCAAGGGTGTTCGATGGGGTTGAGCTCAGGGCTCTGTGCAGGCCAGTCAAGTTTTTCCACACTGATATCGATAAACCATTTCTGTATGGACCTCGCTTTGTGAACGCGGGCATTGTCATGCTGAAACAGGAAAGGAAAACTGTTGCCACAAAGTTGGAAGCACAGAATCGTCTAGAATGTCATTGTATACTGTAGCGTTATTTCCCTTCACTGGAGCTAAGGGGCTTAGCCCGAACTGCTCCAGAGTCTAATGGCGGCGAGCTTTACACCACTCCAGCCGATGCTTGGCATTGTGCATGGTGATCTTAGGCTTGTGTGTGGCTGCTCAGCCATGGAAACCCATTTCATGAAGCTCCCGACGAACAGTTATTGTGCTGATGTTGCTTCCAGAGGCATTTTGGAACTCTGTACTGAGTGTTGAAACTGAGGACAGACTATTTCTACACACTTCAGCACTTGCCGGTCCAGTTGTGTGAGCTTGTGTGGCCTACCACTTCCAATGCAGACAGCCAGTACTCCTAGATGTTTCCACTTTACAATAACGGCACTTACAGTTGACCGGGGCAGTTCTAGCAGGGCAGAAATTTGACTAAATGACTTGTTGGAAAGGTGGCATCCTATGACAGTGCCACGCTGAAAGTCCCTGAGCTCTTCAGTAAGACCACATTCTACTGCCAATGTTTGTCTATGGGGATTGCATGGCTGTGTGCTTGATTTTATACACCTGTCAGCAATGGTTGTGGCTGAACTAGCCGAATCCAGTATATTTGAATGTGTCCACATACCTTTTGTGTGTGTGTGTGTGTGTGTGTATAGTTTATTACGCTACAGTTGAAATACACTACATGGTTTCCTGAGTCATAGTGGGAGGACCACACAGTCATTGCGTGACTCCAAGTGTACTTTGATATGATTGCCTTTTCTTGCTAAATGTATTATACAGACACAAAAAATCCCACAGTGTCGAACAAACAAATGATCTGCTGTTATTTATAAAATTGGATCTTAACTTCCTGTTTCCATCACAGCCGTCTTGGGTTTTTAATAATACAGTATAACTTTACTTGCATAAAATCTCTGGATTGAAACGTGGTTAGTGAGTGGAAATATAATATTTTTTTAAAATAAGGAAATCACATTTTTGACTGCACTGCCCCTTTAAATAACCTTGTAACCCTGATCTGTCAGAGCAGTATGTCAGTGACACCACCATAGTCTGAAGAGTTCAGAGTAGAAATCTGGAGAAGAAGACAGGGAAGGGGGAAAAGCCAGTTATGGATGAAGGTAATTGGAATGTATCATGGTATTGACATCTTAGTGATCTGCCCCTTTCCTCTCAGGTTCTGCCACAGCCAAAGGAGAAGGGAGCGATGAGGACGATGAAAACGAGTTCTTTGACGCCGTGGAAGAGGCCCCCGAGTTCATCACTGTGCCTGCAGACCCCCAGTTCCACAAGTCCGTGTACTCTTACATCACTGTTTTCACTCTCCTCTACTTCTGATTGGTCAACCCGGTTGCTCTTGAAGTCATCAGTTGTTCATGTCTCTTATTAATGGAGAGAACTGAAGCATCTCTGATCAGCATATTCACAGGCAAATAAACACCATACCAGGTTCCCGGAACTTGCTGAGATCAATTCACTACGGTAAAGGTGCATGAAGACGTCAGAATTCATATATGAAATCATTGTTTTAGCACTATCGTCAGGTTTTACTACATGGTTCAATGCACCAATACATTAGAACAATCAAATGTTTTTATTTTTCAAATTTCCGGCGTTTTGTATATAAAATTGGGATCATGTGGGGTGGCAGGTAGCCTAGTGTTTAGAGCGTTGGGCCAGTAACCGAAAGGTTGCTAGATTGAATCTGACAAGATTGAGCTGACAAGGTAAAAATCTGTCGTTCTGCCCCTGAACAAGGCAGTTAACCCACTGTTCCTAGGCCGTCATTGTAAATAAGAATCTGTTCTTAACTGACTTGCCTAGTTAAATAAAAGTAAAAAAATTCTAATGCCAATACAAAAAAAGAGTAAAAGGAGAGCAATGTACAGTCGTGGCCAAAAGTTTTGAGAATAAGTCTGCTGCCTCAGTTTGTATGATGGCAATTTGCAAATACTCCAGAATGTCATGAAGAGTGATCAGATGAATTGCAATTAATTGCAAAGTCCCTCTTTGCCATGCAAATTAACTGAATAAAAAAAAAACATTTCCACTGCATTTCAGCCCTGTCACAAAAGGACCAGCTGACATCATGTCAGTGATTCTCTCGTTAACACAGGTGTGAGTGTTGACGAGGACAAGGCTGGAGATCACTCTGTCATACTGATTGAGTTCGAATAACAGATTGGAAGCTTCAAAAGGAGGGTGGTGCTTGGAATCATTGTTCTTCCTCTGTCAACCATTGTTACCTGCAAGGAAACACTTGCCATCATCATTGCTTTGCACAAAAAGGGCTTCACAGGCAAGGATATTGCTGGCAGTAAGATTGTACCTAAATCAACCATTTATCGGATCATCAAGAACTTCGAGAGCGGTTCAATTGTTGTGAAGAAGGCTTCAGGGCGCCCAAGAAAGTCCAGCAAGCACCAGGACCGTCTCCTAAAGTTGATTCAGCTGCGGGATCGAGGTTCCACCAGTACAGAGCTTGCTCAGGAATGGCAGCAGGCAGGTGTGAGTGCATCTGCACGCACAGTGAGGCGAAGGCTTTTGGAGGATGGCCTGGTGTCAAGAAGGGCAGCAAAGAAGCCACTTCTCTCCAGGAGAAACATCAGGGACAGACTGATATTCTGCAAAAGGTGCAGGGATTGGACTGCTGAGGACTGGGGTAAAGTCATTTTCTCTGATGAATCCCTATTCCGATTGTTTGGGGCATCCGGAAAAAAGCTTGTCCGGAGAAGACAAGGTGAGTGCTACCATTAGTCCTGTGTCATGCCAACAGTAAAGCATCCTGAGACCATTCATGTGTGGGGTTGCTTCTCAGCCAAGGGAGTGAGCTCACTCACAATTTTGCCTAAGAACACAGCCATGAATAAAGAATGGTACCAACACATCCTCCGAGAGCAACTTCTCCCAACCATCCAGGAACAGTTTGTTGATGAACAATGCCTTTCCAGCATGATGGAGCACCTTGTCATAAGGCAAAAGTGATAACTAAGTGGCTCGGGGAACAAAACATTGATATTATGGGTCCATGGCCAGGAAACTCCCCAGACCTTAATCCCATTGAGAACTTGTGGTCAATCCTCAAGAGGCAGGTGTGTCACGTTCAGGCCTGATATTTATAGGCTGGCGTGTTTAGTTTCGTTTTGGTGTAGGGTTTTTTTGTTCTAGGTGTTGTGTTTCTATGTTGGGGTAANTCATTTACCTTTTTGACTGTATTCCTGATACAGCACTGCCTCACGTGCCTTACTGCTTTTATAGAACTGTTACCAACATAGAATAACAATGAATTGCATATTTTAAGTAAATCAATGCAATTTCATTTTTCCTTCAGAAGATATAGTCCGGACAAAAATCTGGTTCTTTTGGACATGTTGCTACAGACGCAACCCAGTCCTTAATTATTTTGCTTAGTTGCTATGCGAAAGGACTGATTGTCCATTCCAAACAAATGGTTAACGTTGTCGCTTATTAGCTAACTAGCCAGCCAACTTCAGCTAACTCAGTCATGTCTAACATTGAACCTGGAATGACAGTACACTAGCTATATATTTATTTGGCAATGTAAAACATTATACAACCATATGTGGATATACAACCATATGTTTTAAATCATTGAGGATGACACAAGTTTGGAAAACTTATTTTCAGTGTTGCCCTCTTAATTGTTTAAAAAATTTACGAACAACATCGTAGGCCTACGCTACACAGTAGACCTACCCTAATAGGTATACTTTGGTAAATGTGTTGACACACAACAAATGTTAGGAAGACATTGTCATAGCCTTAGAGTATGACTCCCTCAGGAGATCAGCAATCTCAGGCTGCTAAACTGAGTTAGATGATGGTGATGCAGTTGATGCCAGATGATGGTGATGCTCGGCCTCTCTGTAGTTTGTGATGGGGTTGGCTTGCTGGGCCTGATGTCGTCCTCCGATCAGTTTCTCTGTTAGCCTGGACTTCATACTCCTCTACAACTAACGTGTAGCACCCACTTGGGTGATGCCTCTGCTGCTGCTACAGCGCAAAAAAGCCCACCACACATCTGCCCAGAGCAGTAGTCATCCTCACTACGACCTCGCTGACATTTTCATAATGCAGTCAGGTCTCATTGATCAAGGTGCTGAGATGCAATTTTTAAATGCAAACTTTAGCCAGCTAGCTAGCTAGCCAAACCAGACAAATAAAATTTGATTGGTCGCATACACATATTTAGCAGATGTTATTGCGGGTGTAGAGAAATGCTTGTGTTCCTAGCTCCAACAGTGCAGGAATATCTTAACACTACACAACAATACACTAATCTAAAAGTAAAAGAATAGAATTAAGAAATATCGAAGTATTAGGACATGCAATGTCTGAGTGTAAATGTATGTATGAGATGTACAATTGAAGTCGGAAGTTTACATACACTTAGGTTGTCAAATGTCTTGTTAACAAACTATTGTATTAAAATATGCAAATGAGGACATAGATTACTTTCCAGACAGTTCTTGATTATGGTGACACCATTTACCAGATTGCAGCAGCCACTACTCTTAAACCTTTGGATGCAGTCTACCATAGCGCCATTCGTTGTATCACCTAGTGACAGTTTTAATACTCACCAATGCATCAAAAAAGTTGGCTGGTCCTCATTGAAGTCTTGTAGATCAATTCATTACTCCCTTTTTGTTTACAAAGCCCTACTACACAAGCTTCAACTTACCCAACTCAAAAAAGAATCAGATACCAAACCTGTTCACAACTTCTCAGGTTCCTCTGGTCTCTACGGAATTAGGTATTTCCACTTTTAGTTCACGCTCCACATGTTTGGAATCACTTACAAAATTAGGGCATTTAAAAATCTTGATAAATGAGTTCAAAGAGGTGTGCAATTGTTTTATTTAATAACTTGTTTATGACAGTGATGTTCTAATGTAATTGACTTGTTATTGTATCTTGTTATTTATATATACACAGTTGAAGACAGAAGTTTACATACACTTAGGTTGGAGTCATTAACTCGGTTTTCAATCACTCCACAAATTTCTTGTTAACAAACTATAGTTTTGGCAAGTCGGTTAGGACATCTACTTTGTGCATGACAAGTAATTTTTCCAACAATTGTTTACAGACACAGTGAATTATAAGTGAAATAAGCTATCACAATTCCAGTGGGTCAGAGGTTTACATTCACTAAGTTGACTGTGCCTTTAATCAACTTGGAAAATTCCAGAAAACTATGTCATGTCTTTAGAAGCTTCTGATAGGCTAATTCACATAATTTGAGGCAATTGGAGGTGTACCTGTGTATGTATTTCAAGGCCTACTTTCAAACTCAGTGCCTCTTTGCTTGACATCATGGGAAAATCAAAAGAAATCAGCCAAGATCTCAGAAACAAAATTGTAGACCTCCAAGTCTGGTTCATCCTTGGGAGCAATTTCCAAACGCCTGAAGGTACCACGTTCATCTGTACAAACAATAGTACGCAAGTATAAACACAATGGGACCACGCAGCCGTCATACCGCTCAGGAAGGAGACGCGTTCTGTCTCCTAGAGATGACCGTACTTTGGTGTGAAAAGTGCAAATCAATCCCAGAACAACAGCAAAGGACCTTGTGAAGATGCTGGAGGAAACGGGTACAAAAGTATCTATATCCACAGTAAAACGAGTCCTATATCGACATAACCTGAAAGGCCGCTCAGCAAGGAAGAAGCCACTGCTCCAAAACCGCCATAAGAAAGCCAGAATACGGTTTGCAACTGCACATGGGGACAAAGATTGTACTTTTTGGAGAAATGTCCTCTGGTCTGATGAAACAAAAATAGAACTGTTTGGCCATAATGACCATCGTTATGTTTGGAGGAAAAGGGGGAGGCTTGCAAGCCGAAGAACACCATCCCAACCGTGAAGCACAGGGGTGGCAGCATCATGTTGTGGGGGTGCTTTGCTGCAGGAGGGACTGGTGCACTTCACAAAATAGATTGCATCATGAGGTAGGAAAATTGTGGATTTATATTGAAGCAACATCTCAATAGTTGTGGCAAAATGGCTTAAGAAGAACAACAAAGTCAAGTTATTGGTGTGGCCATCACAAAGCCCTGACCTCAATCTTTTATAAAATTTGTGGGCAGAACTGAAAAAATGTGTGCGAGCAAGGAGGCCTACAAACCTGACTCAGTTACACCAGTTTTGTCAGGAGGAATGGGCCAAAATTCACCCAACTTATTGTGGGAAGCTTGTGGAAGGCTACCCGAAACGTTTGACCCAAGTTAAACTATTTATAGGCTAATTGAGTGTATGCAAACTTCTGACCCACTGGGAATGTGATGAAAGAAAAGCTGAAATAAATAATTCTCTCTTATTCTGACATTTCACATTCTTAAAATGAAGTGGTGATCCTAACGGACCTAAGACAGGTCATTTTTACTTGGATTAAATGTCAGGAATTGTGGAAAAAGAGTTTAAATGTATTTAGCTAAGGTGTATGTAAACTTCCGACTTCAGCTGTAACTACCCTCCAGGGCACCTACAGCAACCGTTGTCACAGGAAGGCCAAAAAGATCATCAAGGACAACAACCACCCGACCACTGCCTGTTCATCCCGCTACAATCCAGAAGGCGAGGTCTGTACAGGAGCATCAAAGCTGGGACCGAGAGACTGAAAAACAGCTTCTATCTCAAGGCCATCAGACTGTTAAACTGCCTTCATTAACACAGAGGCTGCTGCTTACGTACAGACTTGAAATCATTGGCTACTTTAATAAATAAATCACTAGTCACTTTAATAATGCCACTTTAATGTTTACATATCTTGCATTACTCATCCCATATGTAAATACTGTGTTTTTATACCATATATTGCTCTGTCATCGCTCATCAATATATTACTATGTATACATTCTTATTCCATTCCTTTACTTAGATTTGTGTGTCTTAGGTAGTTGTGGAATTGTTAGATTACATGTTAGATATTAATGCACAAGCATTTCGCTGCACTCGCAATAACAGCTGCTAACCATGTGAATGTATACAATTTGACTTGATTTGAACCTGCTATCAGTCCTGCAACTCTGGGGGTAAAAACATCCAGATATTTCCATTCAACTACTTAACAAAAAAGCAGATTTTAGAAACAAGAAAACATCTAAAATAACATCTTAAATAGGTACAGCATTCTCAGAGATCTTTGTTTAGTCTGCTTTACAGTGCCATGGCAACCACCACCAGCTGCATTTTCATTTTGTTTGAGCTTTTTTTTCTATTGGCATTTACTAAGATCGACATCCGTGATTGTGATGTTGTTTGGTTTCGCCCGGCAATTTCGAAACATTGTTTCCAAGATCAGACAGGCAGACAGCGAGGCTTCTATTATCCCACGCTGTACCAATTTAAATGCTACGCTGAAAGCAAGGGGAAATAATGTGCGAGTTGCGATCAGTACAAGTGATGATTCGGACAGCAACATGAAAATGATATTCTTCTGAGGCGCAGTGATAATTTTCTGATGGAACTGTTAGCAGGCATAGTGTGCCTGTGACTGCCAATACAGCAAGGCTTGGAACGCTTCTTGTCCAATCAGCATTCAGGATCCAAACAACCAGTTTTATAATACACAATAATGTGGTAATTTTTTCTTGTTGCACTGTATACTTATTCAGAATCCCCCGTTTTTAATGGGATTTCTATTTTCTCTGTCTCTATCAGAAGGTCAAGCAGTAATGTCAGCGGCTTCAACAGTGAATTCTGTCCTGATGATCAGTCGGTACGTCTCTCTATTCCGTCTGATTCTGTTGAGTCAATATCTGATAGTCTAGTTTTACTGTCCACACATTGTTTTGATTCATCGTCCCTTTCCCGTTCTCTCACCATTTATTTGGTTATTTACAGCTTGACGAGCAGCCGCTAACAATCAATCTCGAGTCTCAGTCCCAGGAGTTGGAGCCAGTGAGAAAGAGGCGCACCCAGATCCCAGACAAGCCCAACTATTCGCTCAACCTGTGGAGCATTATGAAGAACTGCATTGGAAAGGAGCTGTCTAAGATCCCCATGCCTGTAAGTACAACTCACTTTGTTTCTTATCCGTCGTATGGCCTCCAGTCTACAGAATGCTAACAACAACCTGACATCAGCATTAATAGACTTTGTAAGAGGTATTATAAATGAGCACAGCATCTTTAGCGGTGTTAGACCAACTGTAGTACTTTTAGTTGGGGATTTCCATTGCATATTCTTTTTTTATGGTCCGTACACATAGCATGCGGCAAACACACAGAGAAGTCATTTTTATTGGAGCCAGTGAAAGCCAATTGGAGCCACTGAACATCCCGGCGTTTTCTGTGCATGTGATGTGACGGGTTTCAAGACTCAGTATATTTGTGAAATTAGTTTTAATTTAGAATGGACCACTATCATGCACGTGTCAGAACAGGGCCAGGGGAAAAAAATAAATGTTGTCTATGCACTTAAATAGCGAATGGAGGATGCTTTTCCCGCGGGTTCATTTTCATGCCAGCCAAGTAGGCTGTGCTCTTGTTGTATGTCGAAGCAATGTGCTTAATATTAGGAAAGTTGAGAAATACATTTAGTAGGCCTAGCATGTAGACCTCTGATGATATTTTTAACAAAGGCCATCAAAACTCCAGTTTTCTCACACAATTGCATAGTCTGTTGCACAACATGAGCTTATGATTTTCGATTGCATTTGCATTGATGTCAGAGTAATCACTGAGTACCACGCCATTAGCGAATGGCACACAAGTTTGGTAGGCTGTTAACTAGACAGGGAGCGGTGGGTCGCACTCCCGACACCACCAGGTAAAATGTAAAGCGCCAAATTCAAAATCCCAAAGTTGAATTATTAAACATGCACCAATATACAAGTGTTTCATACTCATCAAAAGCTCTGTTTCTTGGCAATATCACAGCGTTGTCAGATTTCAAAAAGGCTTTACGGCGAAAGCTCTACATTTGATTGTTTGAGGGCAGCGCCTCACATACTTTCTCATAGCCATGAATTCATTAGCCAGCGTGGCACACACAACACATTTCACAGCGAAAACAAATCAATTACCTGTTGAAGAACTTCTGCTGAGGTCATCCTAAGTGTCCAACGAAGACAATCCATGGTTCTTTTGTTAGAAAAAGTAATGTATTATATCCATAAATCTCCATTTGGTTCGCGCGTCATAGTCAGAAACGACAGCCTCCACTAGTCCATTGAAACGTGGCGCGAACTCGTTCATCTTATACCTATAAACTTGTCCAAGAACATTCAAACATAGTTTTAAATGTATCCTTAGGAACACTTTTACGTATATTTACTATTATAAATCAACCGGAATATAAACTGAGCTCTAAAGACGGTAAATAAGACACTGCGCGACTTCTCGGGCGCGCGCCCTGGGTACTGTNTTTTTCCAGGACAGAAATTCCTCGGGGTTTTGCCTGCCATATCCGTTCTGTTTCACTCACAGACAAATGGTTAACAGTTTTGGAAAATTCAGAGTGTTTCCTATCCAATGGTACTAAATATATGCATATCCTATTTTCTGGGCCTGAATGGGAGGCATTTTACTTTGGGCACGCCAGGCTCTCCAAAACCGTCACCTCGGGAGCTGCTCCCTGAGAATTTAATGACCATCAGCAGCATCAGAGCGCAGTTTTGGAGAAGCCTAGTTACCGTGACAAAACAGTCACGTGGAATTTGACTGTGGTCATGACACGTAACCGCCGGTGTGGCAGTATTGCGATCACTGTAACAGCCCTAGTCTCAGTTAAGATAACTTATGCTTAATATTACCCCCTATCTGTCCCCAGGTGAACTTCAATGAGCCCATCTCCATGCTCCAGCGTCTCTCTGAGGACTTAGAATACTATGAGCTCCTGGACAAGGCAGCGAAATGCCAGAGCTCTCTGGAGCAGCTGTGCTACGTGGCAGCATTCTCCGTTTCCTCCTACTCTACTACAGTCCACCGCACCGGCAAACCCTTCAACCCCCTACTGGGGGAGACCTATGAACTTGACCGCCGGAGAGAGAGCGGCTACAGGTCACTGTGTGAACAGGTGAGAGGGAGTGCAAGGTGGAGGGATGGAAGGAGTGAAATGGGGTGGGGTGAGATGAGATAGATGGATACATAGGGGGTGAAAATGTGTTCACTACTTAGGGAGCAGTGGGGCGCTAGCGCCACTCCCGACACTACCCGGTGAATTGTAAGGCGCCAAATTCAAAATCCAAAAGTTTAATTATTAAACATTCATCAATATACAAGTGTTGCATAGTCATCAAAAGCTCTGATTCTTGGCAATATCACAGCGTTGTCAGATTTCAAAAAGGCTTTACGGCGAAAGCACAACATTTGATTGTTTGAGGATAGCCCCTCTCATATTTTATGCATTAGCATAAATCCATAACCAAAGCGGGTCTCATAAAACGCATAAAATTGCTAATATAAAATCCCTTACCTTTCGAAGAACTTCTGCTGAGGGCTTCCCAAGTGTCCAACGAAGACATCCAATGGTTCTTTTGTTAGAAAAAGTCATTTATTATATCCATAAATCTCCATTTGGTTGGCGCGTTATGTTCATAAAATACAGCGTCCACTCGCCCATTGAACCGTGAAGAGAACTCGTTCAACCTATACACTTGTCCAAGAAGAATCAAACATCATTGATAATGTATCCTTAGGAACACTTATGTATATTTACTATAATATTTCAACCGGATTATAAACTGGACGATAGGAAAGGAAAAAAACACAGCGCGCGCGAGCCCGTGAATGCGCCTCCTCTTCTGTTTACATCCTGTGACTAGTTCGAAATTCTTCTTCTATTACCATCCAGAGCAACCTAACATCACCAAACACTGTCTAGAGACTGTTGACATCCAGTGGAAGTAATAGGTACTGCAATCTTACTCCCATATATGGCTGTTTTCAATAGGGAGGGGTTCAAAATGAGGCAATGTGTCAAAAACACTTTTTCCAGGACAGAAATTCCTCGGGTTTTCGCCTGCTATATCCGTTCTGTTATACTCACAGACAATATTTTAACACTCTTAGAAACTTCAGTGTTTCCTATCCAATAGTACTAATTATGTGCATATCTGAGTGGGCCTGAGTGGCAGGCCTTTTACTTTGGGCACGCCAGACTCTCCAAAACAGACACCTCAGCTGCCGCTCCCTAAGAAGTTAACTGACTTGCGTAGTTAAATATATTTTTTTAACATTTTGTGATTTTTTTGCTATTTTGGTCCCTTAGTATTAGTTACTTTAAAAAGTGAACATAAAAATGTCGAACTTGATGTAAATGTACACTACTGGTCAAAGGTTTTAGAACACCTACTCATTCAAGGGTTTTTCTTTATTTTTTACTATTTTCTACATTGTAGAATAATAGTGAAGCCATCAAAACTATGAAAAAACACATGGAATCATGTAGTTACCAGAAAAGTGTTAAACAAATCAAAATATATTTTATATTTTGATATTCTTCAAATAGCCACCCCTTGCCTTGATGACAGCTTTGCACACTCTTGGCATTCTCTCAAGTAGCTTCACCTGGAATGCTTTTCCAATAGTCATGAAGGAGTTCCCACATATGCTGAGCACTTGTTGGCTACTTTTCCTTCACTCTGCGGTCCGACTCAAAGCTGGGGCCGAGAGACTAAAAAACAGCTTCTATCTCAAGGCCATCAGACTGTTAAACAGCCATCACTAACACGGAGGCTGCTGCCTACATACAGACTCGAAACCATTGCCACTTTAATAAATGGATCACTAGTCACTTTAATGCCACTTTTTTAATAATGTTTACATATCTTACATACACATCTCATATAAACAGTTGAAGTCTGAAGTTTACATACACCTTAGCCAAATACATTTAAACTCTGTTTTTCTTTAGTTTTTCACAATTCCTGACATTTAATCCTAGTAAACATTGCCTGTCTTAGGTCAGTTAGGATCACCACTTTATTTTAAGAATGTGAAATGTCAGAATAATAGTAGAGAGAATAATTTATTTCAGCTTTTATTTCTTTCATCACATTCCCAGTGGGTCAGAAGTTTACATACACTCAATTAGTATTTGGTAGCACTGCCTTTTAATTTGTTTCACTTGGGTCAAACGTTTTGGGTAGCCTTCCACAAGCTTCCCACAATAAGTTGGGTGAATTTTGGCCCATTCCTCCTGACAGAGCTGGTGTAACTGAGTCAGGTTTGTAGGCCTCCTTGCTCGCACATGCTTTTTCCGTTCTGCCCACAAATTTTCTATAGGATTGAGGTCAGGGCTTTGTGATGGCTACTCCAATATCTTGACTTTGTTGTCCTTGGCCATTTTGCCATGATTTTGGAAGTATGCTTGGGGTCATTGTCCATTTGGAAGACACATTTGCGACCAAGTTTTAATTTCCTGACTGATGTCTTGAGATGTTGCTTCAATATATCCACATAATTTTCTTTCCTCATGATGCCATCTATTTTGTGAAGTGCACCAGTCCCTCCTGCAGCAAAGCATCCCCAACCTCCCCCGTGGTTGGGATGGTGTTCTTCGGCTTGCAAGCCTCACCCTTTTTCCTCCAAACATAACGATGGTCATTATGGCCAAACAGTTCTATTTTTGTTTCATCAGACCAGAGGACATTTCTCCAAAAAGTACAATCTTTGTCCCCATGTGCAGTTGCAATCCGTATTCTGGCTTTTTTATGGCGGTTTTGGAGCAGTGGCTTCTTCCTTGCTGAGCGGCCCTTCAGGTTATGTCTATAGGACTTGTTTTACTGTGGATATAGATACTTTGTACCTGTTTCCTCCAGCATCTTCACAATGTCCTTTGCTGTTGTTCTGGGATTGATTTGCACTTTTCGCACCAAAGTACGTTCATCTCTAGGAGACAGAACGTGTCTCCTTCCTGAGCGGTATGACGGCTGCGTGGTCCCATGGTGTTTATACTTGCGTACTATTGTTTGTACAGATGAACGTGGTACCTTCAGGCGTTTGTAAATTGCTCCCAAGGATGAACCAGACTTGTGGAGGTCTACAATCTTTTTTCTGAGGTCTTGGCTGATTTCTTTTGATTTTCCCATGATGTCAAGCAAAGAGGCAATGAGTTTGAAAGTAGGCCTTGAAATACATACACACCTCCAATTGACTCAAATTATGTCAATTAGCCTATCAGAAGCTTCTAAAGCCATGACATAGTTTTCTGGAATTTTCCAAGCTGTTTAAAGGCACAGTCAACTTAGTGAATGTAAACTTCTGGCCCACTGGAATTGTGATACAGTGAATTATAAGTGAAATAATCTCTGTAAACAATTGTTTGAAAAATGACTTGTCATGCACAAAGTAGATGTCCTAACCGACTTGCCAAATTCTATAGTTTGTTAACCTGTTACGGATCCAATCCCGTGAACGGCAATGATTTTGACAACATCCGGTGAAATGCAGAGCCCCAAATTCAAATTACATAAATTCTAATTTCAAACATTCATGAAAATACAATTGCAGCACACCCTTCAAAAGCTTAGACTCTTGTTAATCTAACAGCATTGTCAGATTTTAAAAAGGCTTTACGGCGAAAGCAGAACATTTGATTGTCTGAGGAGAGCGCCCCACTCAAACTCAATTAGCATAATAACATAACCAGCAGAGGTGTCACAAAACTCAAAAATAGCAAAAAATAAATTGCTTGCCTTTGATCTTTCTCTGATGGCATACCCAAGCGTCCAGGTTACACAATAAAAGGTCCTTTTCGATAAAGTTCTTTATATCCACATAGCTCCGTTTGGTTGGCGCGTTTTGTTCAGTAATCCACCTGCCCAAAGGCTTTCATCCATGCAGACAAACGATATCCTAAAAGTACCCGTAAAGTTTGTCGAAAAAAGTCAAACAGCATTTGTAATCAATACTCAGATACCCTGAAATGAATATAAACTATAATATTTCAGACGGAATATAACCTGCTGATTAGAAGAGAAAAAGAACTGAGCGCGCATTCCCTGTTACACGCAAAATCCAAAACAGTACATATGACGTGAACTCAGGAACAAGTGGTCTTACTCCCTTGATTTTCATGATTGAAGCTTCCAACCTTTTTCTAAAGACTGTTGACATCTAGTGGAACCCATAGGAACTGCAATCTGGGGGTTAAACTTTGAATAGCTGGCCTATTGAAAACCATGTGACATGACTGATTGACATCCCGGATGGATTTTGCTCTGGTTTTTGCCTGCCATATCACTTCTGTTATACTCACAGACATTATTTTAACAGTTTTAGAAACTGTGTGTTCAGAGTGTTTTCTATCCAAAGCTACTAATTGAATGCATATCCTAGCTTCTGGGCCTGAGTAACAGGCAGTTTACTTTGGGCACGTTTTTCATCCGAACTTTAAAATACTGCCCCCTAGCCCTAAGAAGTTTACAAGAAATTTGTGGAGTGATTGAAAAACGAGTTTTAATGACTCCAACCTAAGTGTATGTAAACTTCTGTCTTCAACTGTATATATATATATATATTACAAGATACAATAACAAGTACATTTTGTTAGAACATCACTTTCACAGCCATCATAAACAAGTTATTAAATAAAACAATTGCACACCTCTTTGAACTCATTTATCAGGATTTTTAAATGCCCTAATTTTGTAAGTGATTCCAAACATGTGGAGCGTGAACTAAAAGTGGAAATACCTAATTCCGTAGAGACCAGAGGAATCTGAAGTTAACCAACCCTGTGAACAGGTTTGGTATCTGATTCTTTTTTGAGTTAGGTAAGTTGGAAGCTTGTGTAGTAGGGCTTTGTAAACAAAAAGGGAGTAATGAATTGATCTACAAGACTTTAATGAGGACCAGCCAACTTTTTTGATGCATTGGTGAGTATTAAAACTGTCACTAGTGATACAACGAATGGCGCTATGGTAGACTGCATCCAAAGGTTTAAGAGTAGTGGCTGCTGCATTCTGGTAAATGGTGTCACCATAATCAAGAACTGTCTGGAAAGTAAACTATGGCCTCATTTGCATATTTTAATACAATATTTCAGAAATTGTTAATGCAAAAAGTATTATATTTGTGTCTACATTCAACTGGTAAAAGTTAATTGTGATAAAGGTGCAACCACGGACGCAAAGCCATGCTTAATTTTTTTTTTTCTATGGCAGAGGCTGTGGTAACGTTAAGCCTTATCAGACCTGCCTGTGTTAATTTTCTCACAGGAAAAGTCAAATGATACCAATGAATGATACAACAGCCTGAACGCACTGGACCTAAAGCAACGATACAGATGTAATCATGTGCAATTCAATGTATTATCTGAATCCAAATTCCATGTGCATTACACAGGTCACGTTTTATAATTGTGTTAAATGTTTTATAAAGATTGGGAAAACTTTCGCTGCACACCTTAGTTCTTCATGGCTATGGTTGCAAAATTCCGTGAACTCCCGATATCCCGGTTGGAGAATTCCTGGAATCGGAATGAAATAAGCAGGAAATCTGGAATCCTCCAACCAGGATTTTTGGAAAACCAGGGAATTTATTGAAAGGAATTTTTAAACCTTAGTCAATTTGCTGCGACCCACCGGGTTGAAGACCACTGCCATCGAGTTTTGTTTGCTTAATGTTTTCTTTTTTGCCATGACAAATCGAATGTTGTATTGTGATGCTGGTATCGTAACAACCCTAATGCTAACACCTAGCCAATCCTCTACAGAATTGCCTAGGGGGGTAGGGGATAGTGGTTAAAATTCTAGAAAAGGGGAGTAGTGATTTAAGAGGGATCAGAGGTTCCTCGAGGTAGAGAGAGCGAGAGACTGACTTACGTGACTCACTTGACTCACTCCTGTAAGGAGCATATGTATGTCCTCCATCTCAATCAATTCGAGGAACATTCTTCCAGGTCGCAGTGGAGACCTCTTTCCATCATCTCAGTCTGGACGTCTCTTCTCCAGGTGTTTCTAGATTGATCCCTCTTTTCTCCCGAGGGTTCCATCTCAGTGACTGGCGAGTGCTATTGTTGGCTGGTTTTCGTAGGGTCCAATACCCCCAAAATTATTATTTAATTTTTTTTTGTAATTCAGTAGGTTCCTCTCCAGTTTTTCCCCCACCGTTCCAAGTTTTTGACTGTCAGTCCATGTTTCTGATCCATTGTTTTTTGAGCCCCAGAATTTTTTGTAAGGGTGTAGATCACCCTGGCTTTGTTTTCTGCTTCATTTGTCAGCATCTGTGCCTCCAGCAGTGTCCACCACTCTTCCTAGGTACATGAATGACTGCACTTTCTCTAGGTTAGTGCAGAGCATCAGGATGGGGTTGTTCTACTTGCAGTGGATCTTAATCACTTGGGTGTTTGTTGTGTTGGGTGTTAGTCCTACTTTTATAGCTGATGGTGTGACACTGTCTGGGTATGTGTATGTGACAGGAGGTTAATGTCATCTGTTTAGGTCATCAAGTTGGTTCCATATTCTCCACTGGAATCAATTCCTTTCCCCCCTCTGTTGTTCCTTGCGTGACCCAGTCTATTGCTAGGAAAAATAGGAATGGTGACAATAGGCAGCCCTGTTTGACCCCTGTCTTCACAGTGAAGCTCCTGGATAGTTGGCCTGCTTGGCATTAAGTTTTCTCATGGCGCGGGATGTTCCCCAATGATGGAAGGGGGACCTGAGTGAAAACAGTTGGGAACCACTGGGGTACATTATCGGTCTTTCCTGAACCCGGAGAGAGAAGAAAAATGTTTGATAATCCAGTACCATCTATGAAATTATCTAGTCCTGTGATGGTAAAGATAATCATAAAGCCACTGCTAGGCTATGGCATCAAGCTAGCTGAGTTCTACTCAGACAGTAATTTGTCTGAGATGAGATTGACATCTCTCCACTCCAAGCTGCTGGATTTGATTTTGTTTTTGTATGTTTATCTCTGTTCAGGTGAGTCACCATCCCCCAGCAGCTGCACATCATGTGATCTCTGATCGAGGCTGGATCCTGAGGCAGGAAATCGCTGTAGCCAGCAAGTTCAGGGGCAAATACCTGTCAATCATGCCTTTAGGTAAGATATAGTGGTGTTTATATAAGACAATCATGCCTTTAGGTGAGAGTGGGGTTTAAATCAATCACGCACGCCTAGGGTTGGAAAATTATGGTAACTTTCCCAGGTTTCCCAGAAATCCTGGATGGAGTATTCCAGATGTCCTGCTTATTGCCTCCAGGTTCTGGAAATCCTTTTTTTAGATAACCAGGAAATTGAGAATGTTACTGGAATTTTCCAACCCTAATCAAACCTTTAGGTGAGAGAGGGTGCGGTGTATACCCGTCAATCATGCCTGTAGGTAAAAGAGAGAGTGGGGTCTTTACCTATCAACTAGGCATGGGCATGGTTATTCAAATATCTAAACAGACCTTTCTTGGTGATTTGTGATGTTTTATTTACTTCCCATGACTTTGTTTTTGTATTTTAATGTATGTGTATATTTAGGGCACATTTGTAAAGGAGACCTAGCTCTCAATATGTCTTCCCTGTTAAAATAAACGATAAATCAATTAAATAAATACAAATTGTACTCAAAGCCTTTAGGTGAGAGAGGGTGGGGTTTATTAGTGATGGGGGGGGGGGGGAGTATTGAAATTTTCATGTCGCAATATTATTATATAGATTTGTATAGATTTGTGAAAAATGTAAATATTTTTTGCTACTGTAAAGGTACAGCGCTAGTCAGCTGTCTGTGCCTAAATTCTTGTATTTTTCATACTATAGATTGTACTCCGTCTTTTTAAATAGTGAGAACATATTTTCACCCCTGACTGATAAACTTGTTTTCTCATCCTCTCTCTTGTCCCTCTGTAAGCAATATGTTTGGAACAACAAATCGCAATAAAATCGTATGGAATCACAATGCATGTAGGACCATGAGAATGCATATCATATCGTGAGGTCTTTAGCAATTCCCAGTCGATCATTCAGTGTAGTATCAATTTGCCTTTTAGATCATCATGAATACGATGACATGGACATTTAGTAAATTGTTAATGGATATTTGAATGGATTGAGTTCTGGGGCCGTATGTATCAATCGTCTCAGAGTGCTGATTTAAGATCAGGTACCCCATGTCCATGTAATCCTATTCATGATTATCTAAAAGGCAAATTGATACACAACACTTTAAAACTACATTGGAGGCGGCTTATAGTTGAGAAATTAACATTCAATTATCTGACAACAGAACTGATGAACATCCCTGCATGTTTCAAAACTTGAGACATCTGTGGCATTGTGTTGTGAGACAAAACTGCACATTTTAGTGGCCTTTTATTGTCCCCAGCACAAGGTGCACCTGTGTAATGATCATGCTGTTTAATCAGCTTCTTGATATGTCACACCTGTCAGGTGGATTATCTTGGCAAAGGGGTGTAACAGGGATCTGTCATGACTGTCCACAAGAATCCAAATAGGTCAGATCAGGTTTGCAATGAATAACTTCAATCAGTCCCCCTCTCACCCGTAGAGGAGGGAGGAAATAACTAGACGGGATTAACTCACGTCCTGTTGTAAATCAAGGACAGTTGATTCAGGACTCCCTCTCCAAATTCACCAAAGGAATGTGCTTTGTCTCAACAGACCTTTTTCCCGACAAACTCCAACACGTTCAAAACCGAATACTGGAAAAAATATTTCTAACATAGAACGTGGGGAATGGTCAGAGGCGATCTATAGAACACTAAATCAAATCAAATTTTAATGGTCACGTACACGTATTTAGTAGATGTTATTGCGACAGTGCAGCAATATTGAACAAGTAATATCTAACAATTTCACAACATATACCCAATACAAACAAATCTAAGGAATGGAATTAAGAGTAAAAATATGAACGTGCAATGAGCGGCATAGACTAAGATACAGTAGAATAGTAAACAATACAGTATATACATATGAGATGAGTAATGCAAGATATGTAAACATTACTAAAGTGACTAGTGTTCCATTTATTAAAGTGGCCAATGATTTCAGGTCTGTATATAGGCAGCAGCCTCTCTGTGCTAGTGATGGCTATTTAACAGTCTGATGGCCTTGAGATAGAATCTGTTTTTCAGTCTCTCGGTCCCAGCTTTGATGTGCCTGTATTGACCTTCGCCTTCTGGATGATAGCGGGGTGAACAGGCAGTGGCTCGTATGGTTGTTGTCCTTGATGATCTTTTTGGCCTTCCTGTGACATCGGCTGCTGTAGGTGTCCTGGAGGGCAGGTAGTTTGCCCCCGGTGATGTGTTGTGCAGACCGCACCACCCTCTGGAGAGCCCTGCAGTTGTGGGCGGAGATACAGCCCGAACAGGGCTGTATCCTTTCCTGTACCAGGCGGAGATACAGCCCGAACAGGGTGCTATCAATTGTGCATATGTAAAACTTTGAGGGTTTTAGGTTAAAGCCACATTTCTTCAGCCTCCTGAGGTTGGAGAGGCGCTATTCCGTGATTGTCTGTAGACCCTTCCACATACGTCTCTTGTCTGAGCCGTTTAATTGCTTTGTCTCTATACTGACGTTTTGCCTGTTTTGACTTCCTTGCGGAGGGAATGACTACTCTATTTGTATTCTGCCATATTCCCAGACACCTTGCCATGGTTAAATGCTGCCATCTATCCACGGTTTCTGGTTAGGGTAGGTTTTAATAGTCACAGTGGGTACAGCATCTCCTATACAGTTCCTGATAAACTCAGTTACCTTTCAGTGTATTCGTCAATATTATTCTCAGAAGCTACCGAAACATATCCCAGTCCGGGTGATCAAAACAATCTTGAAGCGTGGATTCCAATTGGTCAGACCAGCGTTGAATAGTCCTTAGCACGAGTACTTCCTGTTTGAGCCTATAGGAAAGGAGGAGCAAAATGGAGTCGTTGGTTGGACGAACAGTGGTCTAGTGTTTTAGCAGCCCGAGTACTACAGTCAATATGCTGATGGAATTTGATAGCTAAAGAGTTTAACCTCTTACGCGCCCCGCTCCCGACACTACCCGGTGAAATGTAAAGCGCCAAATTCAAAATCCAAAAGTTGATCCAAAACCCGGGTCTCACAAAACGCATAAAATCGCTAATATAAAATCGATTACCTTTGATGAACTTCTGCTGAGGGCTTCCCAAGTGTCCAACAAAGACAATCCATGCTTCTTTGGTTAGAAAAAGTCATTTATTATATCCATAAATCTCCGTTTGGTTGGCGCGTTATGTTCATAAAATCCACTGTCGTGTCACCCATAGAACCGTGAAGAGAACGCGTTGAAATTATACCTATCATATTTCTACAAACAAATCAAACATTTTTAATGTTTCCTTAGGTATCCTTTTATGTATATTTACTATAATATTTCAACTGGATTGTAGCCTGAACGAAAGGAAAAAACAGTGGAGCGCGCACTCGGTTGCGCGCCTGCAAAAGCTTGCTGACATCTGAGCTCCCTGGACCATATTCTCTCCCTATCCATTCTGGTCAGTGCTAACATTTCCTGGTTTTGTATAGAGACTGTTGACATCTAGTGGAAGCCATAGGTACTGAAATCTCGGAGCTGCTTGCCTTTGAAATAAATAGGGAGACTGTCAAACAGAGCCAATGTGACAAAAAACAGTAATTCCGGATGGATTTGTCTCGGGTTTTCGCTTGCTATATCTGTTCTGTTACACTCACAGACATTATGTTAACACTTTTAGAAACTTCAGAGTGTTTCCTATCCAATAATACTAATTATGTGCATATCCTATTTTCTGGGCCTGAGTGGGAGGCATTTTACTTTGGGCACGCCAGACTCTCCAAAACCGTCACCTCGGGAGCCGCTCCCTAAGAAGTTAATTGGGGAAATGGTAACTCTTTAAAGAACCGCTCTCGTGGTGCCCCAGATCCTAATGAGTTAATTGTTACATGATTAATTTAATCGGGTAACAATTAAACATAGTTAGGTAATTAGATAAATAAGTGTTCAGATCAATGTTATAGTCAAGTCACGACAGATGTAAATACATTTGTGCATAACATTTGAGAGAAACTTATCTGGGGTCTTTTATTTCAGCTCATGAAACATGGGACCAACACCTTACATATTGTGTTCATATTTTTGTTCTGTATAAATTGGCACTCCTTCTCTGAGACACTTGATACATATGGCCTTTGATTTCAGCACAACAGGTTTTTTTATTTGTTGACCCTCTCCCGTAGGGACGATCCATGCCATCTTTGAGAAGAGCAACAACCACTACACATGGAAGAAGGTCACCACCACCGTGCACAACATCATAGTCGGCAAACTGTGGATCGACCAGGTGAGATGAACTTGGAGGAAAAAAATACACAGCCTACACTACCGGTCAAAAGTTGTAGAACACCTACTCATTCAAGGGTTTTTCTTTATTTGTACTATTTTCTACATTGTAGAGTAATAGTGAAGACATCAAAACTATGAAATAACACATATGGAATCAAAAAAACAAAGTGGTAAACAAATCAAAATATATTTTATATTTGAGATTCTTCAAATAGCCACCCTTTGCCTTGACAGCTTTGCACACGCTTGGCGTTCTCTCAACCAGCTTCATGAGGTAGTCACCTGGAATGCATGTCAATTAACAGGTGTGCCTTCTTAAAAGTGTGGTTTGTGGAATTTCTTTCCTTAATGCGTTTGAGCCAATCAGTTGTGTTGTGACAAGGTAGGGGCGTATACAGAAGATGGCCCCATTTGGTAAAATACCAAGTCCATATAATGGCAAGAACAACTCAAATAAGCAAAGAGAAACGACGGTCCATCGTTACTTTAAGACATGAATGTCAGTCAATACGGAAAATGTCAAGAACTTTGAAAGATTATTCAAGTGCAGTCACAAAAACCATCAAGCACTATGATGAAACTGGCTCTCATGAGGACCACCACAGGAATGGAAGACCCAGAGTTACCTTTGCTGCAGAGGATAAGTTCATTAGTTACCAGCCATTGCAACCCAACTAAATGCTTCACAGAGTTCAAGTAACAGACACATCTCAACATCAACTGTTCAGAGGAGACTGTGAATCAGGCCTTCATGGTCGAATTGCTGCAAAGAAACCACTACTAAAGACGACTAATAATAAGAAGAGACTTGCTTGGGCCAAGGAACACGAGCAATGGACATTAGACCGGTGGAAATTTGTCCTTTGGTTTGGAGATCAAATTTGAGATTTTTGGTTACAACCTCCGTGTCTTTGTGAGACGTGCTGTGGATGATCGGATGATCTTTGCATGTGTATTGCCCACCGTAAAGCATGATTATTTAGAATTCAAGGCACACTTAACCAGCATAGCTACCACAGCATTCTGCAGCGATACGCCATCCCATCTGGTTTGCGCTTAGTCCCACTATCATTTGTTTTTCAACAGGACAATGACCCAACACACCTCCAGGCTGTGTAAGGACTATTTGACCAAGAAGGAGAGTGATGGAGTGCTGCATCAGATGACCTGGCCTCCACATTCCCCCGACCTCAACCAAATTGAGATGGTTTGGGATGAGTCGGACCGCAGAGTGAAGGAAAAGCAGCCAATAAGTGCTCAGCATATGTGGGAACTCTTTCAAAACTGTTGGAAAAGCATTCCAGGTGAAGCTGGTTGAGAGAATGCCAAGAGTGGCAATTTGAAGAATCTCAAATATCGAATATATTTTTTTTTGTTTAACACTTTCTTGGTTACTACATGATTCCATATTTATTTCATGTCTTCACTATTATTCTACAATGTAGAAAATAGTCAAAATAAAGAAAAACCCTTGAGTAGGTGTATTTGTTTCATGATTATTTGCCAGTGGGTATTGGTTTATTCCCAATTTTCTCTCTTCAATTCTAGTCTGGAGATATTGATGTGGTAAACCACGAGACGGGAGATCGCTGCCATTTGAAGTTTGCTCCTTACAGCTACTTCTCTAGAGATGTGGCCAGGAAGGTAGGAGGTGTACACATTTGACGATTAAGTGACAGACTAAAAAGAAGACATAAATGCCTTTTCTCTATCTCTCCCTCTCTCCGTCCAGGTGACGGGTGTGGTGATGGATAAGGATGGGAAGGCCCACTATGTCCTGTCCGGGACCTGGGATGAGAAGATGGAGTT
The DNA here is from genome assembly GCA_003317085.1 of Hucho hucho. Lineage (NCBI taxonomy): Eukaryota > Metazoa > Chordata > Actinopteri > Salmoniformes > Salmonidae > Hucho > Hucho hucho. The sequence continues at coordinate 838,634 of QNTS01000240.1, forward strand.
CTCCAGGGTCATGCAGAGCAGCAAGGGAGAGAACGGCACCGAGGGCCAACAGAAGACTGTCTACCAGACGCTCAAGGCCAAGCAGCTGTGGTGGAAAAACCCTCTACCGTGAGTGTCTGACTTGTTTTGTGTGTCCTCTTTTCCTGCCAGCCACCATAAGTTACAGCACAATACAGTACTGATATTTAGCTGTAAATGGAATGTTTAGAAAGTCTCCACACAAATTTCACCAATTAGAGACAATTGTCTCTCCCGCTTTTTTCCGAACAGCAAATAACTTTCTGTATTGTAGTCCAATGGCACTGCATAACATAACCCAAAACAAACTGAAGATGCATCCAATGAGTCACATGCTTGATGTAGTCATTTGCTAGGAATATGGGACCAAATGTTAAACTTTTGACTACACTATAAGTGAATTTGTCCAAATACTTGTGACTTCTTCTCATGCGGGGACTAGATCCATAAAGTCGAATCGAATAGCCCCCGCGATATGCAACTTTTCAGGGAAGTCAGGAACCAATATACACAGTCAGTTAGGAAAGCTAAGGCTAGCTTTTTCAAACAAAAATGTGCATCCTGTAGCACTAAGTCCAAAAAGTTTTGAGACACCACCAAGTCCATGGAGAATAAGAGCAACTCCTCCCAGCTGCCCACTGCACTGAGGCTAGGAAACACTGTCACCACTGATAAATCTACGATCATCGAGATTTTCAAAAAGCGTTTTTCTACGGCTGGCCATGCTTTCCAACTGGCTACCCCTACCCCGTCCAACAGCTCTGCACCCCCCACAGCAAATTGTCCAAGCCCCCCACGCTTCTCCTAAACCCAAATTCAGATAGCTGATGTTCTGAAAGAGCTGCAAAATCTGGATTCCTGCAAATCAGCTGGGCTGGACAATATGGACCCTCTCTTTCTAAAATTATCAGCCAAAAATTGTTGCAACCCCTATTACTAGCCTGTTCAACCTCTCTTTCGTATCGTCTGAGATCCATAAAGATTGGAAAGCTGCCGCGGTCACCACCCTCTTCAAATGGGGAGACACTCTAGACCCAAACTGTTATAGACCTATATCCATCCTGCCCTGCCTTTCTAAAGTCTTTGAAAGCCAAGTTAAAAAACAGATCACCGACCAATCCGAATCCCACCGTACCTTCTCCACTATGCAATCTGGTTTCCGAGCTGGTCATGGGTGCACCTCAGCCAAGCTCAAGGTCCTAAACTATATCATAAACGCCATAGATAAAAGACAGTACTGTGCAGCCATTTTCATCGACCTGGCCAAGGCTTCCGACTCTGTCAATCACCGCATTCTTATCGGCAGACTCCATAGCCTTGGTTTCTCAAATGACTGCCTCGCCTGGTTCACCAACTACTTCTCAGATAGTTCAGTGTGTCAAATCGGAGGGCCTGTTGTCCGGACCTCTGGCAGTCTCTATGGGGGTGCCACAGGATTAAATTCTCGGGCTGACTCTTTTCTCTGGAAATATCAATGATGTCACTCTTGCTGCTGGTGATTGTCTGATCCACCTCTACGCAGACGACACCATTCTGTATACATCTGGCCCTTTCTTGGACTCTGTGTTAACTAACCTCCAAACGAGCTTCAGTGCCATACAACACTCCTTCCGTGGCCTCCAACTGCTCTTAAATGCTAGTAAGACTAAATGCATGCTCTTCAACCGATTGCTGCCCACACCCGGCCGCCTGCCTAGCATCACTACTCTGGACGGTTCTGACTTAGAATATGTGGACAACTACAAATACCTAGGTGTCTGGTTAGACTGTAAACTCTCCTTCCAGACTCACATTAAGCATCTCCAATCCAAAATTAAATCTAGAATCCGCTTCCTATTTCGCAACAAAGCCTCCTTCACTCATGTTGCCAAACATACCCTTGTGAAACTGACTATCCTACCGATCCTTGACTTTGGCGATATCATTTACAAAATAGCCTCCAACACTTTACTCAGCAAATTAGATGTAGTATATCACGGTGCCATCCATTTTGTCACCAAAGCCCCATATACTACCCACCACTGCGACCTGTATGCTCTCGTTGGCTGGCCCTCGCTACATATTCGTCGCCAAACCCACTGGCTCCAGGTCATCTATAAGTCTTTGCTAGGTAAATCCCTGCCTTATCTCAGCTCACTGGTCACCATTGCAGCACCCATCCGTAGCACGCGCTCCAGCAGGTATATTTCACTGGTCATCCCCAAAGCCAACACCTCCTTTGGCCGCCTTCCAGTTCTCTCCTGCCAATGACTGGAATGAATTGCAAAAATAGATAGATTTTAGATTTTTTTAGATATAGATTTTTCTATTGTGTTATTGACTGTATGTTTGCTTATCCCATGTGTAACTCGTGTTGTTGTTTCTTGTCGCACTGCTTTGCTTTATCTTGGCCAGGTTGCAGTTGGGAAGGAAAACTTGTTCTCAACTGGCCTACCTGGTTACATATAAGGTGAAAAAAAAAAAAAAGTGCTTTCATTTCTAAACGGTAGAACAGATATGTATGGAATAAATAAAAGATGACATTCTGTAATGTCGCCCCAAATGAAACATTTAATCTTTAATCCAAAATGCTGGAGCATAAAGACACATTTTTAATGTTAGCTTCACTGTCCAAATATATACAGTTGAAGTCGGAAGTTTTCATACACCTTAGCCAAATACATTTAAACTCAGTTTTTCACAATTCCTGACATTTAATCCTAGTAAAAATTCCCTGTCTTAGGTCAGTTAGGATCACCACTTTATTTTAAGAAGGTAAAATGTCAGAATACTAGTAGAGAGAATTATTTATTTCAGCTTTTATTTCTTTCATTATATTCCCAGTGGGTCAGAAGTTTACATACACTCAATTAGTATTTGGTAGCATTGCCTATAAATTGTTTAACTTGGGTCAAATGTTTCGGGTAGCCTTCCACAAGCATCCCACAATAAGTTGGGTGAATTTTGGCCCATTCCTCTTGACAGAGCTGGTGTAACGGAGTCAGGTTTGTAGGCCTCCTTGCTCGCACATGCTTTTTCAGTTATGCCCACAAATTTTATATAGGATTGAGGTCAGGGCTTTGTGATGGCCACTCTAATACCTTGACTTTGTTGTCCTTAAGCCATTTTGCCACTACTTTGGAAGTATGCTTGGGGTCATTGTCCATTTGGAAGACCCATTTGCGACCAAGCTTTAACTTCCTGACTGATGTCTTGATGTTGCTTCAATATATCCACATAATTTTCCTTCCTCATGAGGCCATCTATTTTATGAAGTGCACCAGTCCCTCCTGCAGCAAAGCACCCCCACAACATTATGCTGCCACCCCTGTGCTTCACAGTTGGGATGGTGGTCTTCGGGTTGCAAGCCTCCCTCTTTTTCCTCCAAACATAATGATGGTCATTATGTCCAAACAGTTCTATTTTTGTTTCATCAGACCAGAGGACATTTCTCCAAAAAGTACGATCTTTGTCCCCATGTGCAGTTGCAAACTGTAGTCTGGCTTTTTTGGGTGGTTTTGGAGCAGTGGCTTCTTCCTTGCTGAGCGGCCTTTCAGGTTATGTCGATATAGGACTCGTTTTACTGTGGATATAGATACTTTTGTACCTGGTTCCTCCAGCATCTTCACAAGGTCCATTGCTGTTGTTCTGGGATTGATTTGCACTTTTTGCACCAAAGTACGTTCATCTCTAGGAGACAGAATGCGTCTCCTTCTTGAGCGGTATGATGGCTGCGTGGTCCCATGGTGTTTATACTTTAGTACTATTGTTTGTACAGGGGAACGTGGTACCTTCAGGCGTTTGTAAATTGCTCCCAAGGATGAACCAGACTTGTGGAGGTCTACAATCTTTTTTCTGAGGTCTTGGCGGATTTCTTTTGATTTTCCCATGATGGCAAGCAAAGAGGCACTGCGTTTGAAGGTAGGCCTTGAAATACATCTACAAGTACACCTCCAATTGACTCAAATTATGTCAATTAGCCTATCAGAAGCTTCTAAAGCCATGACATCATTTTCTGGAATTTTCCAAACTGTTTAAAGGCAGGGTCAACTTAGTGTATGTAAACTTCTGACCCACTGGAATTGTGATACAGTGAATTATAAGTGAAATAAGCTGTCTGTAAACAATTGTTGGAAAAATTACTTGTCATGCACAAAGTAGATGTCCTAACTGACTTGCCAAAGCTATAGTTTGTTAACAAGAAATTTGTGGAGTGGTTGAAAAACGAGTTTTAATGACTCCAACCTAAGTGTATGTAAACTTCCGACTTCAACTGTACCTAACAGCTGGCAGATAAAGTTAAAACACTTGAGAGCTCTCAGCTAAAGTTTTAAAAACAATAAAAACCTTGGGGCTCCCCAGAAATAATATAATAAATTCTGGTCCTTGTCTTTGGACAAAGAGGGGTTAAAACACGAACATTACCGTCCATCCAGTGAAGAGAGGATAACCGGACAGAGGGAGCATAGGAAGCTAGCATCCGTCAACAAGAAGGCCAAGGTTTCCACGGGATTTAACAGGTGGAAGAAACAACCGGAGAGCTCCATCGGTGCCGAGAGGTTACTTGTAGAACAACTGGAGGCAGCCGGTGATGATGAAGTGGTAGAATGCTGCTGGTAGAATAGCTAGCAAGCTTAGCTACCTGAACCGACTAGCCAGCAGTTTGTTTGTCTGTCCTTCAGGGATGATGACGTATCCAGTGAATCACATAATTAAAAGAGAATAGCAGGTGAAAAGGAGCTGACTACACTCATACTGACTATTTAACAAAAAGCAAATTGAACAATAAACTTCGGTGTCACAACACTCTTAGCGAACTCTGTCGTTGTTCCCCAAGATCACCTCAGACCAATCGTGTACTCGGCCAATCTACTTTGCGCCACACTGTACATGGACCGTTTCAGAATGCAGACATTAGCATTACCACACATAAAGAAAAAAACTAAATCCAGTCTTTACAGGAGGTTACATTTGCATTTAATGTTTGAATTTCAGCGAGGGAGCAGAGACTATGTACTTCTTCACCGACCTGGCACTGACGCTGAACGAGCCTGAGGAGGGTGTGGCGCCCACGGACAGCCGTCGACGACCCGACCAGAGGCTTATGGAGGTGGGCCAGTGGGACGAGGCTAACGCAGAGAAACAGAGGCTGGAGGAGAAGCAGCGTAGTGTCCGCCGTGAGAGGGAACGGGAGGCCGCCAGCCAGCGTACCGCCAGCGAGTCAGAGGAAGGTAACTGAGAGAAGGCTTTTCCTCGAGTCCCTTAATTTTACATCTGTCTCAATCGGAACAAGTGTTATACTGTAAGACTTGAAACTGAAGGCCACTTTCGTGACCCTTTTTCTTCTCCCACAAGCTGTCGATGAGGACTCTCTTACTGACCCTTCTCTGAAAAGCAAGTATCCCTCTTTTGCCTGTTTTTTTTGTGCTTCTATGTCTGTTTTTGTCTCACACTTTCAACATTGTTTTCAATTAAACACGTTTCTTGGAAGCAGTTTAACTGAGTGGTCACTTTCTAAATCAGCTTCTCTTTTTCACAGGTCCAAATCACTAAATATCTCATTCATTTTTCCATCAGGCACTCACCAAGATAACTACACGGCGCAGTGGTTTAAACGCTGCGAGGACCCCGCCACGGGTGAATCCACTCACATTTATAAGGGAGGCTACTGGGAGGCTAAGGAGAAAGGCAGCTGGGAGTCCTGTCCCGAAATATACTGACCTCATAATGGCTGTCTTTGACTAGAAAGTTTCCCCGGATGTAGCCTACTTCATTGGACCCTACTAATGAACAGCTACACTCCTCCCCTTGAGTGGATGTTTCACTCCACTGGCTCTCTGTTCTAAGAGATCTAGAGGCTGCGGTCTGATCCAATTGGTGAATGGGGTATTCCTAAGACTTGGTTCCATTTTAGTCCCTAGCCCCTCTTTCCTCAGCTTCTACCCCGTCAGTGTTCACAGATCTGAAGGGTATCCTAGGTGAAGGCAACATGGCGGAAACCTCAGTCCTTCTATAAGAGGGCTAGGATGAGCATTCATCATACTGTGTACTCCTATCCAATCCCTTCACATTTGCAAAAAGTCATAGGGTGTGAGGAAAAGGGACTAGAAACTGAAATGGAACTGGGCATAAGTTTTGAATAAAAGTAATCTCCTCTGTCTTTGTGGCGTGGGCCCAGAGCAGATTAAGTTAGATTGACAGTGACACCTCTACCTACCATATTGTGCCGATAGCGCTCTCTGTGAAGCTATATACTAATGTTCCTCTCTTCATCAAGAGCCTTGTGGTTGGGGGAAAATGTTTTTTTATTAAATGGAATGAAGCTCTGTTAATATAGTCATTAAAACAGTGATTGGTGGCCTTCAAGAAGTTGAAGAAGGTTTCTTATTTTTTATTTTCTGTTGATTAGTTTATTTAACTAATGAACTAAAGGTTTCGGGGTGTCTGCATGTATGATTGTATTTGTTCATCTATCGGAAGCTTTATGAAACGCGTCGTTGTGCAGTACTGCCATCATGCAGTATCAACACAAATCAAGAAGTGGGTGCCCAGAATACTGTGTCCCTTCTCTTAAATAGTAGTTCATGTACTGTATCGGTTTTCTTACCATGGCCTTGTCTTTCTCATAGTCTATGGTCATGGAAATTATGAAATGGTGAAATGAACTTGCTTTATTTCATAGTGGTGCTCTTGGGTTGAAGTTGTTAGAAGTAGACCTCATGTCTGGTTCTTGGCTGGCACTCTTAGTGCCCTTTCCTGTCATCCCTACTCTCATCTCCAATGAGTGGACACACTCAGATAATGTAAGATTTCTTGAAAAACAATCAGCAGAACATAATCAAATCTACTGAACGACAAACTCATTATCCCGAAATGAATGAATAGCATTACTTTTTTTTTTATAGCAGTTTAGGAGCAATGGTTTCTACCCACAGTATGTGTTTGATGGGAAATAATAGTAGCCATGAGCTACACATGGTATTCACAGTTGTTAAAAATAGTTATCTGGTAAATGCTTAGTGTCTATTTGTGTAGTTAAGCGAGCAAGTCTGACATCAAAGGGGAAATCAATTGAGGTGAAAAACTATCGCTTAACTGTATACATTTCTGTTCTGAAGAGTACATATGCAAGTGTGTTGACACCAAAAAATATGGGATTTACTTTGTTAACAATTTTGTTTAAGAGTACTTAAAATGAGGAATAAATGAAGACTTTAAAATATTTGCAAATAACTATGATTTATATATGTATAGAAAATGGATTACTATATAGTAATGATGATAATGGTATGGTTGTTGTATTTGGTTTTGGTGTTATTTTTGTCCTGAAGCGGAATGTCTTCATTTTCATGAAAGGGAGGTCCCTTTCAAAACAGTAATTATCATGTGTGTGAAAGGACATATGCCACTATTGTTTTTAAGATAAAACAATCTGTCTAAAGCAATTACTACCAGAATGTCAAACAGGTTGCTGTAATGTGTTTTTCATACTTTTGTCCCTCATTTATTTAGTTCTATTTGGAATATTTTTCACTGTTATTAATTGGATAACAAAAAAGGAAAGTTGGTTGCCAAATAAATTCAATAGAAAATAAGACATCTGTCTTGTTTAATGCAAAGTGTGCAACATTGATGGAGATTAATTAAGATTTTGACAATGAAATAAAGAAAAGTTACATGAAGTCGTTTGTGTGCATCTGGATATATTTATTTGCCATTTGGATCAAGCTTGATCTTAATATACCTGGTTCCTCAGTCTCAATCTCTCTCAGGGTGTAGCCCCGCCCTTTTGTTTGTTTCACAGCGTTTCAATTGATGGGTGTTGTGCTAGTTGCATCAACCATGTGTGGTTATAATGGGAAGACCTCAAATGTTGGTACTGTTCAAATGGGTTGGATGCTGGGATGTGTGATGTCAGTCTTCTCTGCTCATACACTAATGATTGTTTGTGTTGTATTCCTCACACTTACACGTCTCTCCAATTATACAACTGACCTGAGAATCGGTTATCCCCCCTCCATGGTCTGGTGGTTGGCAAAAAAAGCTATTTGTTTCTATTTCATTTTATTGAACATGATTATAGTAATTAACTTGATTTTTACGTATTTTTAATTAATGTCCACTGTCCACAACCTTTAAAAAAACACTTGATTAAGACACCATTTATTTAGAGGTGTGTAGCCTTTGCAAAGATAAGTTATCACCTAAAACAATTTAATTCTTCAGAATGAACTTTGAATGACTATTCTCTATTAATTTTCTTTTTACAGGCTCACACCTATGTCTTTGTATTTAAATTACACTTTATGATAAAAAGCTAGCAATCTCTCGCGACGTGTACTATACAGTATGTAATTCTCGCCTCGGTCATGCCAATGGAGCAGATTTGCTTTGAGCCAACATTTGAAAGGGCTGACTGGAACCTACCATCCTATACATTGGACAGTGTGTGAGAGACCCTGCTTGGCGAGGGGCTTTGGAGCAGGCTGACTGGACAGAGCCGTTGGGACCGAGGCTGTGTGAAAGGAAGGGTGGAGTTTCCACATCGCATTGAGTACACACTGCTGTCTGCATCACTGTGCAGTATCGCCAGTCCACTGGAGAGGAGTGACATAGAAGAGGGGGGGTGGGGGGTTGCACAACAGCATACAGGCCGGCACAGGCTACATTACTATTGAGAGGGAGGGATGAGAATGCTGAATCAGTGAAACTGCATGAAAGCCAGGGAGAGGGTGGGAGAGGGTGAACCGCAGGAGAGAGGGAAGGGAAAGATAGCCGTAAGGGTAAGAAGTGTGATATCCTTTTAAAAAAAGAGTAGTTAAGTGTACCGTTGTGAAGGGCTAATCTAAACACAGGTTTACCTTGCATCTAAGGTTTCAATATCTGTAAATCTCAATCAAGGTCCAGATGTTCAGTTAATTTCCAACCATTCAGTGAAGGTGTGTTTGGTGTTTTTTTGTATAGGGGAAAGTTCAAAGGTTAAACGTTCACGGTGAGCTTGAGGGGGCTGTACACCTTGCTGCAGACCAGGAAAGGAAGCCAAGGTAAGAATTTGACAACATGATTTCTTATGGATTTTTGCCGCAATGGTGTTTACTGGTATTGTTTACCCGCTGTGTCAGCAACCGGAAGTCTTTGATACCTCCCATTAGAGAATGGATGAGAGCTGGGAATGACCGAACTAGACATCACTATGGGGTGTGGGTACAATATGCGTCAAGGCAGCCAAGTTTATTTGAACTCGTCATAATGTTAAAGCTAAGCTAGTGAGCTACTGTATCAAAAAACAGAATGCTAGTACAGGTGACACTGTTACAATTACATACTGTTATGCTGTAACTCGGATTGCCATCCCATAGATAGATGGAAGGAAGGGAGGTGGTGTTGCCGACTGTGTCCCGCGTTGCACTGTGTGGTGGTACCCATGGCAATGAGCTGTCAGGAGTGTACCTGGTGAGAGAGCGGCTGAAGAGGAAGGTGGAAGAGGAAGAACACATCTCCGTGGTGACCGTGATGTCCAACCCGCGTGCCGTCCAGCAGTGTCGGAGATACACAGAGACAGACCTGAACCGCTGCTTCACCCATGCCACCCTCAGGTTTGATGATGATGATTATATGATAAGGTAAAAGGGAGAAGGTATGGTGGTGATGATAGTGAGTATGAGTAATGTAGTAGAAAAGAGACATGACCATGATGACATTTATGTCAAAAGGTATAATGTTGTTGATCATGATGATGGTCTATGGGTCTTGTGTTGGTAATGGTGAAAGTGAGGAAGGAGATGATGAGAATGAGCGGGATAAAGAGCATGATGATGAAGTTGGAGACAAAAGTTGTATTAGTGTTGATGGTAACGACCATCCATTCATCCTTCTCTCTCTCCCTATTAGTGGGCCTGTGACAGACAAAACTCCCTATGAGATAGTCCGGTCCCAGGAGCTGAACACCCTGCTAGGTCCTAAAGGCAGTCCAGAGGCCATGGACCTGGTGTGTGACCTCCACAACACTACCGCTAACATGGGCCTGTGCCTCATTGCCTACTCGGACTGCGACTGGATCTCTCTTCACATCTACAGATACCTGCAGGCAAGAGAAAACAATCATCACAGAGACTCATCATTTTGGATGCATTTTCTCATTAGAGTAGAGTTGCGCTGATTGAAAATATGGGATAGTTCTATTCTTAAAGACCAATATGGATGAAGGAAAGTTAACGAGGTATACAATTACTTTTTATATTTTCAATTAATTTAGGAACTTAGTAGGGTAGAAAATTAGGTTGGCCTTAACTAGTCTGCTTCCAACAATTTGGAATGATCTTGGAATAGTAGCCTAAATTGTGCTAAGAACTTTGAACCAGATATATTTTGAGGATACACACAATCATGGTGAAAAAAAGATCTGAGATTCCCATGATCTCACCCACATTGTTATCTTGAGATGATTTCTGTCAGGTTACCACTGGGGGAATTTACCTTTTTTTTGTTTTCCAGAGACAAATGTCTGACATACCTGTGAGGTTCATTCACTTCGACCTTCCCCTCAATGAAGCATATTCCCTCGATTCTGTAGGCAAACATGGCTTTGGTGAGTTAGTAGGGAGGTGGGCTTCTTTACTACCAGTAAATGTTTCTGTTTTTTTGCCATTGTAGTCAAACATGCTTAGTAGTCTGATGATGCACATCTCTCTGCATTTAGATTTAGTTCAGACTTTCAAAATGGAACCTTCTTTTCCATTTTTAACAGTGCTTAGTTGATTGAGTTTGTTTTGACAATTTAAAAAACACATATACAGCCAGTACATACTGTACATGAACAAATATATATCAAGGATAGCGCAATAAAGTCAGTCACGTATTTCCATTGTGGTCATTTTGGCAAGATTAAGGCAGGAATTGTAAAACTAATGTTGCAATACATGCTATAATTGCATACAATGTAAAGAAATCATATATCATATGTATATTTGAAATGCAATTCATGTAAATGTGTCTTTTTTCCTCTGCAGCGATTGAGATTGGTCCTCAGGCCCATGGAGTAGTCAGGTCCAATATTTTATCCACAATGCAAGAAGGGGTCCAGCAAATGCTAGAATGGGTCCGCCTCTTTAACTCAGGTACATGGCCTACAGAATCCTTTCCAACATTCAATTCAGATTGAAATAATTCACTGTCCCACATGCTTGCATTGTAAACCCTCATTCAGATTCCTCCCACAGAGCTTTCTCTTCCCCTCTTTCTCTTCCCCTCTCACTGTCTCTCTCTTTCACAGGTACCCCGTTTGAAGGAGGAAAAGTGGACGTGTACACCATGGTGAAAAATGTGGACTACCCAAGAGACTTTGAGACCCGCGGTATTACAGCCGCCATTCATCCTCAACTCCAGGTATACAATGCCCTTGAAACTTTAACAACTGGACACTCAGTATGGGATGCACAATAGTTCCTTGCTAAGTAACAGCAAAGCAATCTCTGGGTCAGGATTTGGTATACCCACACGTGGAACCCTCCTCCACTCTTCAACTCCTCTGTCTCTCTCCCTCCCTCTCTCTCAGGATCGTGACTTCTGCCTCCTCCGCCCCAATGACCCTGTGTTCCAGACTTTCTCTGGAGAGACACTAAAGTACACAGGGACTGAACCACTCTATCCATTCTTCATTAACGAATGTGCGTACTATGAAAAGGGCATAGCTCTCTCCCTTGCAAGACAGAGGAGTGTGGGGATACCATCCATCCGATCGGAGAGAGAAGGAGAACAGGGAAAGAGGAAAAGTTCAGCAGAAGAAATGGAGGAGGAAGAAGAAATTAAAGGGGAAATGGAGGAGGAAGGCTATCAGAAGCTAATGGAATATGGAGAGGAGAGTGATTCACTAAATGGACAATACAAATGAGAGCTCATTTCAAGTTCCTGGTATGAATGGTGGATTTAAAAAAAAGAAATGTAAAATGAGACACGTTGATCAAATGTTATGACCTTCAAATAATAATAAAAAATATACCTCACCTTGTGAGGATAACGGCACTGAGCCTTTTTCTAAAATCTTTTATGAGATTGGAGAACACATTGGGAGGGATCTTATACTATTCGTCCATACAGACTCTTTCCAGATCCTTGATATCCTTCATCTGCGCTTATGGACTGCCCTTTTCAATTCAAGCCACAGGTTTTCAAAGGTTTTCAAGTCTGGAGACTGAGTTGGCCATTGCAAAATGTTGATTTGTGGCCAATTAACCCCACTGACATGAAAATAGAGCTCTTTGGCCAGACACCAGTGGTGGGTTTGTTATCGTAATGAGAATTCATAAGCAGAAAATAACCCCATACCTACTGAAAAATATGGTGGTGAATCTTTGATGCTATGGGGCTATATTGCTTCCACTGGTCCTGAGGTCCTTGTTTAGGTCAATGGCATCATGAACTTGACGCCAATAGACATGGCGCCAATAGACATCCTAAGCAACTTTGCAGTATATATAGTCCAAAGCAAAGTCCTGTGCGCTCCTCGTCACCCTGTCATAGGTGAAACAGGCATTCACCCGCCACTCTACCCTCAGGTGGATGGTCGAAAACCGTCCGGAAGCGGCGGTTGAACTCCTCATAGTGGTCCAACGCCGCTTCGCCCTCTCCCCATATGGCGTTGGCCCACTCCAGGGCTGTCCCTGATAGACAGGAGACGAGGGCAGACACGCTCTTGCGTCCCGAAGGAGCCAGGTGGACGGGCGCCAGGTAGAGCTCCTGCTGAAGTAGGAACCCCTGGCACACGGCAGCCGTCCCATCATATTCCCACGGGAGCGCGAGTCTTATCCCACTGGGACCAGGTGAAGGAGAGGTGGACAGCGGTGGGGTTTGTTGAGGTGATGGTGGAGGTGCTGAAAGACCTCCTCTCTCCCATCGCTCCATTGTTTGCAGCACGCGATCCATGGCTGTGCCGAGACGTTGCAACATGGTCGCGTGCTGCTGGACGCGCTCCTCGACTGGCAACAGAGGGCTGTGTGCTCCTGCTGACTCCATTTCTTGGTGCGTGTTTCTGTCAAGGGTCTCAGTGTAGCAGGTAAAGCGGAGTCAGGCGCAGGACAACAGAGATGAGTAGTCATGTAACTTTACTCAAACAACTACAAGTTTCAAGTAGTTACAAAAAAAATACACGCTCACATAACAGACCAACTTCACAAATAACAAACACGCACAAAACCATGGGGGAAACAGAGGGTTTAAATAAGGAACATGTAATTATGGGAATAGAAACCAGGTGTGTATAATGAAGACAAAACTAACGGAAAATGAAAAATGGATCGGCGGTGGCTAGAAGACCGGTGACGTCAACCGCCGAACGCCGCCCGAACAAGGAGAGGGACCGACTTCGGCGGAAGTCGTGACATTTGATAACTTCTACAGTGCTATTTAGGATGTTAATTGGATTGGTCCCGCCGTTCTTGATTTCTTGTCTTAATAAATAATTGTTTGACACTTTAATGCATTGTTAGGAGCTAGTAACATAAGCATTTAGCTGCACCCACTATACCACCTGTTAAACTGTGTACACAAGCAATAAACTTTGATTTGATTTGGAACAAACAAATATTTCCATTATTGTATTACTTTATGAAGAATAATATCCACCGCACATAGAGGTTATATAAAACAATATATGAACAAATTCCAAACTATACTGGCATATTCCACAACTTCAGACTCTTTCAATGCTGACAGTGCTCTTGTATAAAAAAAAAATGTTCCTACATACGCTACCGAACCAGGATTTTAACAGTTTAGAATTTCCTAAATGCAGGACAAAATGCAATCAAAAGTAAGCTGTCTTGTCAATTACACTGGCTCAATTACACTCAATTACACTGGCGCAGTAGACCATTAGTATTGTCCATGGTGCTGGTCAACGTTCAACGTTCATAAGTAGCCTACGCCAGGGTTTTCAAACTTGATCCTGGGGTTCCCCCTGGGTGCACGTTTTGCTTTTTGCCTAGCACTACACAATTGATTAAAAAATATATGTTTTTTTATTTAACCTTTATTTAACCAGGTAGGCTAGTTGAGAACAAGTTCTCATTTACAACTGCGACCTGGCCAAGATAAAGCAAAGCAGTCCGACACAAACAACAACACAGAGTTACACATGGAATAAACAAGCGTACAGTCAATAACACAATAGAGAGAAAAAAAGAAAGTCTATATACAGTGTGTGCAAATGGCTTGAGGAGGTAAGGCAATAAATAGGCCATAGTAGCGAGGTAATTACAATTTAGCAAATTAACACTGGAGTGATAGATGTGCAGATGATGATGTGCAAGTAGAAAAACGGGTGTGCAAAAGAGCAGAAAGGTAATAAAAACAATATGGGGATGAGGTAGGTAGATTGGATGGGCTATTTACAGATGGGCTATGTACAGCAGCAGCGATCAGTTAGCTGCTCAGAAAGCTGATGTTTAAAGTTAGTGAGGGAAATATAAGTCTCCAGCTTCAGCCATTTTTGCAATTCGTTCCAGTCATTGGCAGCAGAGAACTGTAAGGAAAGGTGGCCAAAGGAGGTGTTGGCTTTGGGGGTGACCAGTGAGATATACCTGCTGGAGCGTGTACTACGGGTGGGTGTTGTTATCGTGACCAGTGAGCTGAGATAAGGCGGAGCTCTACCTAGCATAGACTTATAGATTTGTATGGTGACGAATATGTAGCGAGGGCCAGCCGACTAGAGCATACAGGTCGCAGTGGTGGGTGGTATATTGGGCTTTGGTGACAAAACGGATGGCACTGTGATAGACTGCATCCAGTTTGCTGAGTAGAGTGTTGGAGGCTATTTTGTAAATGACATTGCCAAAGTCGAGGATCGGTAGGATAGTCAGTTTTATGAGGGTATGTTTGAGGACGTGAGTGAAGGAGGCTTTGTTGCGAAATAGGAAGCCGATTCTAGATTTAATTTTAGATTGGAGATGTTTAATATGAGTCTTACAGTCCAACCAGACACCTAGGTATTTGTAGTTGTCTACATATTCAAGTCAGAACCGTCCAGAGTAGTGATGCTAGTTGGGCGGGCGGGTGCAGGCAGAGAATGGTTGAAAAGCATATATTTAGTTTTACTATCGTTTAAGAGCAGTTGGAGGCCACGGAAGGAGTGTTGTATGTCATTGAAGCTCGTTTGGAGGTTTGTTAACTTCTTAGGGAGCGGTGGGGTGCTAGCAAGGCGCCAAATTCAAAATCAAAAAGTTGAATTATTAAACATGCATCAATATACAAGTATTTCATACTCATCAAAAGCTCTGCTTCTTGGCAATATCACACCGTTGTCAGATTTCAAAAAGGCTTTACGGCGAAAGCACTACATTTGATTGTTTGAGGGTAGCACCTTCAATATTTTTCCCATTACCATAAATTCATAAGCCATCAAGGTTCACACATATCACATTTCACAGCGAAAACAAATCAATTACCTTTTGAAGAACTTCTGCTGAGGGCTTCCCAAGTGTCCAATGAAGACAATCCATGGTTCTTTTGTTAGAAAAAGTAATGTATTATATCCATAAATCTCCGTTTGGTTGGCGCGTTATAATGAGAAAATACAGCCTCCACTCGTCCATTGAAACGTGAAGAGAACTCGTTCAACTTACCTATAAACTTGTCCAAGAACAATCAAACATAATTGTAAATGTACCCTTAGGAACACTTTTATGTATATATAGTATAATATTTCAACCGGAATATAAACTGGGCGATAAGAAAGGAAAAAACCACAGAGCGCGCCAGCCGGGAACGCGCATTTTCTTCTATTGACATCTGTGTGGCCACTTCCTTATTCGTCTTCTTCTACAATCTAAAAGCAGCATTTTTCTTAGTTTTGTGAAAGAGCTCTGACAACACATCCAGAGGAAGCAATAGGTACTGCATTCATATGCCCTTATATGGGCATTTTCATAAGGGAGGGGTTCCAAATGAGGCAATGTGTCAAAACCACTTTTTCCAGGACAGAAATTCCTTGGGTTTTTGCCTGCCATATCCGTTCTGTTATACTCACAGACAAAATGTTAACACGTTTAGAAACGTCAGAGTGTTTCCTATCCAATGGTACTAAATATGTGCATATCCTATTTTCTGGGCCTGAAAGGGAGGCATTTTACTTTGGGCATGCCAGGCTCTCCAAAACCATCACCTCGTGCGCTGCTCCCAAAGAAGTTAACTACTTACGGAGTGGTGGGGCGCTAATCAACAAAAGCTCTGCTTCTAGGCAATATCACAGCGTTGGCATATTTCAAAAAGGCTTTACGGTGAAAGCACAACATTTGATTGTCTGAGGGTAGCACCTCCAATATTTTCCCATTAGCATAAATTCATAAACCATCGCGGTTCACACAAAACACATTTCACAGCGAAAACAAATCCCTTACCTTTTGAAGAACTTCTGCTGAGGGCTTCCCAAGTGTCCAACAAAGACATCCAATGGTTCTCTTGTTAGAAAAAGTCATTTATTATATCCATAAATCTCCGTTTGGTTGGCACGTTATGATCATAAAATACAGCGTCCACTCGCCCATTGAACCGTGAAGAGAACGCGTTCAACCTATACCTATACACTTGTCCAAGAACAATCAAACATCATTGATAATGTATCCTTAGGAACACTTTTATGTATATTTACTATAATATTTCAACCGGATTATAAACTGGACGATAGGAAAAAAAACAGCGCATGCGAGCCCGTGAGAGTGCATCCTCTTCTGTTTACATCCGATGACCAGTTCGAAATTCTTCTTCTATTTACCATCTAGAGCAACTATAACATCACCAAACACTGTCTAGAGACTGTTGACATCCAGTGGAAGCAATAGGTACTGCAATCTTACTCCCATATATGACTGTTTTCAATAGGGAGAGGTTCAAAATGAGGCAATGTGTCAAAAACACTTTTTCCAGGACAGAAATTCCTCGGGTTTTCGCCTGCTACAGTGAGGGAAAAAAGTATTTGATCCCCTGCTGATTTTGTACGTTTGCCCACTGACAAAGAAATGATCAGTCTATAACTTTAATGGTAGGTTTATTTGAACAGTGAGAGACAGAATAACAAACAAAACCCCAGAAAAACGCATGTGAAAAATGTTATAAATTGAATTGCATTTTAATAAGGGAAATAAGTATTTGACCCCTCTGCAAAACATGACTCAGTACTTGGAGGCAAAACCCTTGTTGGCAATCACAGAGGTCAGATGTTTCTTGCAGTTGGCCACCAGGTTAGCACACATCTCAGGAGGGATTTTGTCTCACTCCTCTTTGCAGATCTTCTCCAAGTCATTAAGATTTCGAGGCTGACGTTTGGCAATTTGAACCTTCAGCTCCCTCCACAGATTTTCTATGGGATTAAGGTCTGGAGACTGGCTAGGCCACTCCAGGACCTTAATGTGCTTCTTCTTGAGCCACTCCTTTGTTGCCTTGGTTGTGTGTTTTGGGTCATTGTCATGCTGGAATACCCATCCACGACCCATTTTCAATGCCCTGGCTGAGGGGAGGTTCTCACCCAAGATTTGACGGTACATGGCCCCATCCATCGTCCCTTTGACGCGGTGAAGTTGTCCTGTCCCCTTAGCAGAAAAACACTCCCAAAACATAAAGTTTCCACCTCCATGTTTGACGGTGGGGATGGTGTTCTTGGGGTCATAGGCAGCATTCCTCCTCCTCCAAACACGGCTATTTGAGTTGATGCCAAAGAGCTCCATTTTGGTCTCATCTGACCACAACACTTTCACCCAGTTGTCCTCTGAATCATTCAGATGTTAATTGGCAAACTTGTATATGTGCTTTCTTGAGCAGGGAGACCTTGCGGGCGCTGCAGGATTTCAGTCCTTCACGGCGTAGTGTGTTACCAATTGTTTTCTTGGTGACTATGGTCGCAGCTGCCTTGAGATCATTGACAAGATCCTCCCGTGTAGTTCTGGGCTGATTCCTCACCATTCTTATGATCATTGCAACTCCACGAGGTGAGATCTTGCATGGAGCCCCAGGCCGAGGGGGATTGACAGTTCTTTTGTGTTTCTTCCATTTGCGAATTTAGCGTGGTTGACAACAGTGGAAGAGTGGTTCGACGAACCGCTACCAGAACATCGGGTAAGGTCGGAACACATCCAGATGTTAGAACAGGGACTGTAGGAACCTCTCGAGAAACGTCTTGGCCATGGTGGAGAGTTTGGAATCTGATTGATTGATTGCTTCTGTGGACAGGTGTCTTTTATACAGTTAACAAACTGAGATTAGGAGTACTCCCTTTAAGAGTGTGCTCCTAATCTCAGCTTGTTACCTGAATAAAAGACACGTGGGAGCCAGAAATCTTTCTGATTGAGAGGGGGTCAAATACTTATTTCCCTCATTAAAATGCAATTCCATTTATAACATTTTTCACATGCATTTTTCTGGATTTTTTCGTTTTTATTCTGTCCCTCACTGTTCAAATAAACCTACCATTAAAATGATAGACTGATCATTTCTTTGTCAGTGGGCAAACGTACAAAATCAGCAGGGGATCAAATACTTTTTTCCTCACTGTATATAAGGAATTTCTGTTTTTATTTTTAATACATTTGCAAAAAAATATATGTATATACTGATTTTGCTTTGTCATTATTGGGTATTGTTTGTAGATTGCTGAGGAAAATGTTTCATTTAATCAATTTTAGAATAAGGCTGTAACGTAACAAAATGTGGAAAATAATACTTTCCAAAGGCACTGTATTTGACACATTGATGCAGAAATCATAATGCAGTTGGATGACAAAGCGATCTTCTGTCACCCCCTGATGTGTTTCACCTGTGATTGTCTCCACCCCCTCCAGGTGTCGCTTATTTTCTCCAGCGTATTTATCCCTGTGTTTCTTGTCTCTCTGTGCCAGTTCGTCTTGTTTGTTTAGTCAAGTCAACCAGCGTGTTTTTCCCGTACTCCTTTTGATATTCTCCTTTTTCTAGTCCTCCTGGTTTTGACCCTTGCCTGTTTCTGGACTCTGTACCCGCCTGCCTGACCATTCTGCCTGCCTTGACCACGAGCCTGTCTGCCACACTGTACCTCCTGGACTCTGATCTGGTATTGACCTTTTGCCTGTCCACAACCATTCTCGTCTACCACTTTGGATTATTAAACATTGTAAGACTCCAACCATCTGCCTCCTGTGTCTGCATCTGGGTCTCGCCGTGTGTCTTGATATCTTCCTGCCCTTGGTGACAGTGTGGCCCAATATAGGCACGGTGAGACCACAAGAACACAGCAAGTAAGTAGAAAAAGAAAGATGGACATCTTGGAAGTACTTAGGAAGAAAATGATAATGCGCACCAAAGAAAAGTCTAGGGAGGACTCCAGCGAAGATGAACAAGTTGAACCAGAACGAAGGAGAAGATTAAGTGTGGGAAACAAGCATGCCGCCAGGAGCACTCGAGCAGTTGAGTTAAGATGGATCCATAACGGCAAACAGGTTAGGACCAGAAGTGGTGGAGGAACCAGGATGGGGTTTAAAAATTGGTAAAGAGTTGTTTTTCTACGACGGCCATTCCACTAAAGGGCCAGAAAGTGATTTCTCCTTCAAAGTCTGGGACTTCAAAGAAAAGAGATGCCTCTTGGCAAGAATGTTGGCAACAAAAATGTATTAATTCATATTTTACTTGGCAACTGAGGACATAGATAAATACAGTAACACATCTGATGACAGTGAGGAATCAAGCTGTTCGGAGGCAGAGGAGTATGGGAAAGAGGAGAATTCTGCAGGTGAATAGGACCCTTCTGTAGAAGAGGCTTCTGTGGATGAAGAAGAGGTTTCCGCAAGTGGAGAGGAAGCTTCTGCAGATGAAGAAGAGGTTAATGCGGGTGGAGAGGAGGCTTCTGCAGGTCCCATATCTTCTGAATCATATGTAATATCTGATGATGATGGTGCAGATGAGGAGGTACAATTTGGCCCTGTAACTGATGGTGATTACACCTCCAAAACCACTGTTTAACACAAGTAACAATTATCCTCCAGACATTCCCAGGTACTCATTAGTGCAGGACCAAGACTCAGTACCTGTGTAATCGTGTCTCCAGAAGTTACAGACAGTGAAGAGTCAGAGATGGAAACTATTGTGGCAGACCAGGGGGTTTGGTCAAAACGTTTACACAGATCAGACACAGACAAGTAGGATTAGCTCAGTTTAAAGTGTGTTTATTTAAATAACAAACAAAACGAAATTAGGTCTGCCCCATGAGACCCTTTCCAGGATACGTCTTCTCGGCTCCGGGTCTTGCTGTATCCTGTGGGGAACAAAAACTGAGCTCCCTCCTTTTATCTCTGGGACTGTGCCCAACTATACAGGAGTAACCTTTCTTCCCCCAGTCCCTCCTCCCGTGTGCTGCCCTTCTGGCAGCTTTATGGGACTCGTCCAGCTGGTGAGCAATCAGCCCTTGATTACTCACCAACCACAATCAGCCCAATTAGTCCTGGCCGGAGACCCCGTCGAGACCTGGCACGTCCAGCAGAGGGACCCATTGCCTCGTGATGTAGTGGCTGACCTGCTGTACGCCACACTATGGAAAGGCCTCCATCCCAGAGTGTTAAAGAGAAACAACCTGAAACCGCCGTTCTGAAATTACGAATGGTCATCATACTGAAAGACAAACTTTATGATTTCCAAAATCCAAACCTAGTGAACAGTCTTCTGGCGGTGAGGTTTATTGACGAGAGCGGAGTGGATACATCAGGTATCACCAGAGATGCTTTTTAAGCCTTCTGGGAAAAAAAAATTCAAAACTGTTCAGAGGGCTAGATAGATAAATTTCCATCGCTGTGTCCTGACTATGGACGTGAGCAGTGGGAAGCTGTTGGCTGCATACTAGTCAAAGGATTCCTTGAAGTCAGCTACTTCCCCATTAATCTGTCTATGTCCTTCATGGTAGCTCTCATACGCGGAGAGGCTCATTTAACCCCAGAGATAATGATGGAGTCCCCCCCCCCCATAACATCCTTTCATCCCTACATACAATCATACAACCTGAAAAGTAACAATAAACCTCTTGAGTTGTTATGGCTTTCAAAACAACCTTAATGCTCTTTTTTAAAAGGTGCATCACTCAATTTGAGAGAGACACCATTTCTGCTGCTGTGTATGACGAAGATTAACAGCTAGATGTTCTTTCGAGAATGGGCAGCCATTCCATCCCAACTGAGTGAAACATGAAATAAGCCATAGTCTAGGTGGCGCTTAAGCATCTGATCCAAGAACCCAAGTATGCTTTGGACATGAAGACCACTCTACCAAGTGTAGCTGACATAAAACACATGTATGCAGTGAAAAAGCCCACTAACAAGAACATGGTCGACTTACTCTCTGCCAACGTAAAAGATGCAGCTCAAAATCACTTAATGTAGTTTCGGAAGTTGTTGGTCAGATCACCGGACAGAGGATGACAAAAATGTTGCATTTCCTTTTTGATAGTTTAGCTGACTGGCACTCTTATTCTTCCTATATGAATGCACATTAACCAAATGTTAAGTTACAGTGATGGAGGCTACACCAGGACAAACCAATAAAATCCAGGTTTCAAGCACTGTCAATGTTGAAAGATTGTGTCTGAATATGCCAGTATAGTTAGGAGGTACTCACTTTTTTTTATTCATTTAATAACAACCTCTATGTGCAGTGGGCATTCTTCTTCATACATTTATGCAAGGATGTAAAGACATGTTTGTTCCAACACTTTTATAAAGTTGTGTTTTTGCTAGTGTTTGTTGTCATTGCAGTCTCAAACAGTTAACAGAGGTAATTCCATTGTCTTTGGTAATAAAAAAATTATCTCTGTGCATTGGACGTTCTTGGCATATGAGGATGGAGAGATTTATGTTCCGACACTTTAATAAAGGTGTGTTTTTGCTATTGTCTGTTGTCTGTTGTCATTGCAGTTTTAACAAGCAAACCATGTGGCTGTAATTTGATGTAGGCTATTACTCTAATCTCATGTTATTATCATGTCACAGCTATTTTACACCGCTGTATCTCAGCAATTTGATAAGATGTGATTTGAAAGATGCTAGTGCACACAGAATCGATGGCAGTTTAAGTTTATTTGTTAAGCTTTCGGTCTAAAAGACCTCATTAGAACATACAGCACACGTACAGCACACCGCCACAGCACACTGCCACTTTCCCTGGACTCTATAACACCAGCGGCTATTTACTTTGTGTGTTTGGGATCAATTTGAATGTGATATCTTACTATATCCTATTAGTACAGTAAACAGGAATGGGTTATTCATTTTTGGTAGTTTATTCCATCAGTGCACTGGGCGTGACCTACAGGGTTTCATTATAATCCTGCAGATGGCAGTATTGACTCAAGACCTGAAGGAGTGACTCAATACTGCTTTCTGCTGGAAGATAACGAGATTCCAACATACTATTGTACTCTATTACATTTAAGTTGGGACCAGCACACAGTCCAGTAGGATAGTGTCACAAGGCTACAGTCATAGAGAGGTGGCAGGGTAGCCTAGTGGTTAGAGCATTGGACTAGTAACCGAAAGGTTGCAAAGTTCAATTCCCAGAGCTGACAAGGTACAAATCTGTCGTTCAGCCCCTGTACAGGCAGTTAACCCACTATTCCTAGGCCCCCAGTGAAAAAAAGAATTTGTTCTTAACTGACTTGCCTAGTAAAATAAATAAATAGGCTTACATTTGACCACTGCTGGAGGGAATACACAGCCATCCTTTAATGCGAGCTAGAATTAAATGTTGAATGAAATGTGTGAGACACAAGAGGTAAACAATGGTTTTCCATCAATAGAATCAAAGTAGGGAGGTCACATGATATCAAAAGGGAATTGCTTAGACCACACTTGTGCTCTGGCAGAGAAGTAGCCTATGTGAGCGCTTTAACAGTAGCCTAAACATACAGTTAAAGTATCCATCACCAACAAATTAACGAACTTCAGAGATAATAGGATGGTTTATGCTGATTTTGAACATGCTTTACCTTTTTTTGTAAGATTTTAGTAACAATATTTTTTTAACAATACAAAACGAACGCATACCCAAACAACATACAGACGCACACAAACATCCACAACATCACCCCTGCCCAGATCCACTTTCTCACACCCCCATCTCCAGCGCTTTTCACTTTTAAAACCTGCACACATTACTCAGACTGTTAGCAGTTGATGTTATTCAGGGAGAGAAAAATAGGTTCATTCGAAGAGAGAAAACATAGTTGTTATGCTGGGAAGTAGATGGTTGATGTTCATTCTTCCCTGTCCTCAATGATTCTCCACAGAACAAAGCGACAGGATATAATTTATAACCCAACCCTAGCCTGTGGTTGGACCAATTACAATTCCTTGCAGCAAAATTTCAGGCTCAATGTATAGACCATTCGAACCAATGAGAACTTGACACATGTACAGTTGAAGTCGGAAGTTTACATATACTTAGGTTGGAGTCATTAAAACTCGTTTTTCGAACCACTCCACAAATTTGTTGTTAACAAACTATAGTTTTGGCAAGTCGGTTAGGACATCTACTTTGTGCATGACACAAGTCATTTTAACAACAATTGCTTACAGACAGCTTATTTCACTGTATCACAATTCCAGTGGGTCAGAAGTCTACATACACTAAGTTGATTGTGCCTTTAAACAGCTTAGAAAATTCCAGAAAATGATGTCATGGCTTTAGAAGTTTCTGATAGGCTAATTGACATCATTTGAGTAAATTGGAGGTGTACCTGTGTATGTATTTCAAGGTCTACCTTCAAACTCAGTGCCTCTTTGTCACGTCCAGGCCTGAGTTTACAGGCTGGCGTGTTTAGTTTCGTTTTTGGTGTAGGGTTTTTGGTTCTAGGTGTGCTATTTCTATGTTGGGTTAATGGTTCCCAATTAGAGGCAGCTGAGTGTCGTTACCTCTAATTGGGAACCATATATATGTCTGTGGTTTTGCACTAGGGTTTTGTGGGTTATTGTTTGATGTTTGGTTCATAGCTTTAGTGTTTATTCTATGTTATGTTCCGTTGTTACGATCTTTGCTCGTTTATAGTTTTTCCCAGTTACGTTACGTTTAATAAATATGTATACTGGAAGCATCGCTGCGTCTTGGTCCGTCACTACAGGAGATCGTGACAGAATAACCCACCAGAAAAGGATCAAGCAGCGAGAGAACAAGGAGTCCTGGACATGGGAAGAGATATTGGCTGGAAAGGGACCCTGGAAAAAGACTGCGGAGCATCGTCGCCCCAGGGAGGAGATGGAAGCAGCGAGGGCAGAGCGGAGCATGGATAAGGAGAGATATGCTGGGACATGCCTGGCGAGGAAGCCCGAGAGGCAGCCCCCCAAAAAAATGTTGGGGGGGCACACGGGGAGGTTGGCCGTTTCAGGGTGGACTCCTGAGCTAACTCCTCGTGCTCTTTGGAGGGAGCGTCGCACTGGTAAGACGCCGTGCTATGGTGTGATGCGCACGGTGTCTCCAGTGCGCGTTCATAGGCCGGTGCGCGAAATTCCAGCTCCCCTCATCTGTCGGGCTAGGTTGAGTGTGCAGCCTGAAAGAGTGGTGCCGGCTCAGCGCTCCACCAGAGGCCACGCGGAGAAGCCTGGTCCTATAGGACGTGGCCAAGACGCACGTCACAGAGGCCACGCACAGGTGTCGGGCCACGCGCTGTAAGGTCGAGGTGAGTAGACAGTCCGATCCCACTCACACGACGGACCTTCTCACCACGGCCGAGACGCGCGATTCAGAGGTCACGTGGAAGATGGACCGAGATATCCTGCGCCGGCTTTGCGTACCCACAGCCCGGTGCGCGACATTCCAGCTCTCATCATCTGTGAGGCAAGGGTGAGTGAACAGCCGGGTAGAAGGGTGCCGGCTCCACGCACCAGGCCCCCAGTAGGCTTAGAGAGCCCAGTACGTCCAGTCCCTGCTCTGCGCACCAGGCCCCCTGTGCGCATAGAGAGCCCAGCACGTCCTGTCCCTGCTCCGCGCACCAAGCCCCCTGTACGCATAGAGAGCCCAGCATGTCTTGTCCCTGTTCCGCGCACCAGGCCCCCTGTGCGCATAGAGAGCCCAGCACGTCCTGTCCCTGCTCCACGCTCCAGGATCCCTGTGCGCGTCGTGGGCCCAGCATGTACTGTCCCTGCTCCGCGCACCAGGCCCCATGTGCGCATAGAGAGCCCAGCACGTCCTGTCCCGGCTCCGCGCACCAGGCCCCCTGTGCGCATAGAGAGCCCAGCACGTCCTGTCCCTGCTCCACGATCCCTGTGCGCGTCGTGGGCCCAGCATGTACTGTCCCTACTCCACGCTCCAGGATCCCTGTGCGCATCGTGGGCCCAGCATGTACTGTCCCTGCGCCGCGCACCAGGCCCCATGTGCGCATAGACTTATTGTGGGAAACTTGTGGAAGGCTACCCGAAACGTTTGACCCATGTTAAACAATTTAAAGGCAATGCTACCAAATACTAAAAAGAGAGGAGGACCAAGGCACTCTTCATATAATTAATTAAAATGCCTTTATTTGTATGGCATGTTCAATAGAAACAAAGTATTAAAAATCTGACGCGTTTCGGCTGTATGGTCTTCGTCAGTACTCCCTGACAAATGCCATGCAGTCGAAACGCATCAGATTTTTTAAACTTTGTTTCTGTTGAACATGTCATACAAATAAAGGCATTTTAATTAATTATATGAAGAGTGCCTTGCATGCTATGCATGCCAGTCTTTCTTGGCTAAGAGTTGAAGAGAGACTGACCGCATCACTTCTTCTTTTTATAAGAAACAATGTGTTGAAAATTCAAAATTGTTTGCATAGTCAACATACGCACAGCTCTGACACACACACTTACCACACCAGACCACCGGTGGTCTTTTCATAGTCCCCAAATACAGAACAAATTCAAGAAAGTGTACAGTATTATATAGAGCCATTATTGCATGGAACCCTTCCATCTCATATTGCTCAAATGAACAGCAAACCTGGTTTAAAAAAAAGATAAAGCAATACCTCACGACACATCGCCTCTCCCCTATTTGACCTAGATATTTTATTGTGTATGTATTGATATGTAAGCTATGTGTGTCATTTTTAAGTGTATTTAGTTCTGTTCTTGAGCTTTTCTTGTCTATTAATGTTCTGTACTATGTCATGCTTCATTTCTGTGTGGACCCCTGGAAGAGTAGCTGCAGCAATTTACATTGACCCCCTTTATTATTATTTATTTATCTTAATTGTTTTGCACTGACTTTGTGGCACTAGCTCTATGCACACTCATTAGACTCTACTCACACACACTACATACGCTCTCACACACAAAACATACACACATACATAGTGATGCCACACACTCACACATAGACACACTTTCACACTGCTCTTACTCTGTGTATTATATATCCTGATTACCTAGTCACCTTTACCCCTACCCACATGTACATACTGTACTACTTCAATTACCACAACTATCTTGTACCCCTGCACATTGACTCTGTACTGGTACTCCTTGTATATAACCTCATTATTTTTTTTGTTGTGTTACTCTTTCCATGTTTATTTTTTTTATATTTGTCTTACTTTTTATCTCTGCACTGTTGGGAATGGGCTTGTAAGTAAGCATTTCATTGTAAAGTCTACACCTGTTGTATTCGGTGAATGTGACCAATAACATTTGATTTGACCAGCCTGCAAAAAGCCTTTTATTATACACCAGCCTTCAAGGCCCCTATTTACATTGACCAGCCTGCTCGGAGCCTTTAATTATATACCAGCCTGCAAGGACCTTTAATATACCAGTAGCAAGAAAAAGTATGCAAACCCTTTGGAAATACCTGGATTTCTGCATAAATTGGTCATAAAATGTAATCTGACCTACATCTAAGTCACAACAATAGACAAACACAGTCTGCTTAAACTAATAACACACAAACAATTATATGTTTTGATGTCTTTATTGAACACACCGTGTAAACAATCACAGTACAGGGGGTGGAATAAATATCTGAACCCTTGGATTTAATAAATGGTTGACCCTCCTTTGGCAGCAATAACCTCAACGTTTTCTGCAGTTGTGGATCAGACCTGCACAATGGTCAGGAGGATTTTTGGACCATTCCTCTTTACAAAACTGTTTCAGTTCAGCAATATTCTTGGGATGTCTGGTGTGAACTGCTCTCTTGAGGTCATGCCACAGCATCTCAATCGGGTTGAGGTCAGGACTCTGACTGGGCCACTCCAGGAGGCGTATAACATTCTCATTCAAAATGTCTTGATAAACCTGGGAATACATTTTTCCGTTGATGATAGCAAGCTGTCCAGACCCTGAGGCAGCAAAGCAGCCTCAAACCATGATGCTCCCTCCACCATGCTTTACAGTTGGGATGAGGTTTTGATGTTGGTGTGCTGTGCCTTTTTTTCTCTACACATAGTGCTGTGTGTTCCTTCCAAACAACTCAACTGAAGTTTCAACTGTCCACAGAATATTTTGGAACATCCAGGTGCACTTTTACAAACTTCAGACGTGCAGCAATGTTTTTTTGGACAACAGGGTCTTCTTCCGTTGTGTCCTCCCATGAACACCATTGAGCATTCTGCGCTGTGCTCTTGCAGTCATCTTTGCAGGACGGCCACTCCTAGAGTAGCAACAGTGCTGAACTTTCTCCATTTATAGACAATTTGTCTTTCCGTGGACTGATGCACATCAAGGCTTTTAGAGATAGTTTTGTAACCCTTTCCAGCTTTATGCAAGTCAACAATTCTTAATCTTACGTCTACTGAGATCACATTTGTTTGAGGCATGGTTCACATCAGGCAATGCTTCTTGTGAATAGCAAACTCATCTCCAATCTTGTCTCATTGATTGGACTCCACGTTAGCTGACTCCTGAATCCAATTAGCTTTTGGAGAAGTCATTAGCCTAGGGGTTCACATACTTTTTCCAATGTACACTGTGAGTGTTTAAATTATGTATTCATTATAGACAAGAACAATACAATTATTTGTGTTTTATTAGTTTATGTCATGAACTGGGTGTAGCTGGTGTGAGTGAGTCAGGCGCAGGAGAGCAGAGATGAGGGAACTAAGCACTTTAATAAGGCTAGTCAAAATTACATAACGCAACCGCGTCACAAACAAATGCCCAAAAACAAGTAAGGCAGCACAAAGTCCAAATCACCCACAAAATACCAGCTGCCATGAAGCACGGGTGAAACCAACAACCCGGCGTCAACCGGCATGCCAACAAACAATTCCCCACACAGACATGGGAGAAACAATGGGTTAAATAACTGACAGTAATGAGGGAAATTATATATAGGTGTGTGGGAAAACAAGACAAAACAAATGGAAAAGGAAAAGAGGATCGGCGATGGCTAGAAGACCAGTGACGTCGACCGCCGAACGCCACCCGAACAAGGAGAGGGACCGACGTCGGCAGAAGTCGTGACAGTACCCCCCCCTTGACGCTCGGCTCCAGCAGCGCGCCGATACCGGCCTCGGGGACGACCCGGAGGGCGATCCGGATGGAGACGGTGGAACTCCCGCAGCATCGAAGGGTCCAACATGTCCTCCACCAGAACCCAGCATCTCTCCTCCGGACCTTACCCCTCCCACTCCACGAGGTACTGAAGGCCCCTCGCCCGACGTCTAGAATCCAGTATGGAGCGAACTGAATACGCCGGGTCCCCCTCGATGTCCAGGGGGCGGAGGAACCTCGATTGAGGGGGCGGAGGAACCTCTCGCACCTCAGACTCCTGGAGCAGACCAGCCACCACCAGCCTGAGAGACACATGGAACGAGGGGTTAATACGGTAATCAGGGGGGAAGCTGTAACCTGTAACAAACCTCGTTCAGTCTCCTCAGGAGATCATTTCTTTGTCAGTGGGCAAACGTACAAAATCAGCAGGGGATTAAATACTTTTTTCCCTGACTGTAGGCCTACAGAGCCCTATTATCAGCAACCATCACTCCTGTGCTCCAATGGTACGTTGTGTTAGCTAATCCAAGTTTATCATTTTAAAAGGCTAATTGATCATTAGAAAACCCTTTTGTGATTATGTTAGCAAAGCTGAAAACTGATGTCTGATTAAAAAAGCTATAAAACTGTCAGACTCCGGGATGCTGGCCTTCTAGGCAGAGTTCCTCTGTCCAGTGTCTGTGTTCTTTTGCCTATCTTAATCTTTTCAAATTTTTTTTGGCCAGTCTGAGATATGGCTTTTTTTTGTGCATCTCTGCCTAGAAGGCCAGCATCTCAGAGTCACCTCTTCACTGTTGAGACTGGTGTTGATGTTGAGACTGGTGTTTTGTGGGTACTATTTAAAGAAGCTGCCAGTTGAGGACTTGTGAGGCATCTGTTTCTCAAACTAGACACTCTAATATACTGTCCTCTTGCTCAGTTGTGCACCGGGGCCTCCCACTCCTCTTTCTATTCTGGTTAGAGCCAGTTTGCACTGTTCTGTGAAGGGAGCAGTACACAGCGTTGTACGAGATCTTCAGTTTCCTTTCAGAAGAAAGGTCTTTGTTTCTGGCCATTTTGAGCCTATAATCTAACCCACAAATGCTGATGCTACAGATACTCAACTAGTCTAAAGGCCAGTTTTATTGCTTCTTTAATCAGGACAACAGTTTTCAGCTGTGCTAACATAATTGCAAAAGGGTTTTCTAATGATCAATTAGCCTTTTAAAATGATAAACTTAGATTAGCTAACACAACGTGCCATTGGAACACAGGAGTGATGGTTGCTGATAATGGGCCTCTGTACGCCCATGTAGATATTCCATAAAGAAATCTGCCGTTCCAGCTATAAAAGTCATTTACAACATTAATAACAATGTCTACACTGTATTTCTGATCAATTTGATGTTATTTTAATGGACAAAAAAATTCACTTTTCTTTCAAAAACAAGGACATTTCTAAGTGAATAAAAGTTTTGAACAGTAGTGTATACTGAACAAAAATATAAACGCAACATGCAAAAATGTCTACGATTTTACTGAGTTACAGTTCATATAAGGAAATCAGTCAATTGAAATAAATGAATTAGGCCGTAATCTATGAATTTCAAATGACTGGGCAGCGGCGCAGCGTTTGGTGGAGTCACTTGGGAGCCAGCTCCACCCACTGGGGAGCCTTGTCCAGCCAATCAGAATTAGTTTTTTTTTTACAGACAGAAATACTCCTCAGTTTTATCAGCTGTCCGGGTGGCTGGTCTCAGACAATCCCGCAGGTGAACAAGCCAAATGAAGGGGTTCTGTGCTGGCGTGGTTACAACTGGTCTGCAGTTGTGAGGCCGGTTGGATGTCCTGCCAAATTCTCTAAAATGACGTTGGAAGCGGCTTATGGTAGCTAAATGAACATTCCATTCTCTGGCAACAGCTCTGGTGGACATTCCTGCAGTCAGCATGCCAATTGCACACCCCCTCAAAACTTGAGACATCTGTGGTATTATGTTGTGTGACAAAACTGCACATATTAGAGTGTCCTTTTAATGTCCCCAGCACAAGGTGCACCTGTGTAATGATCATGCTGTTTAATCAGCTTCTTGATATGCCACACCTGTCAGGTGGATGGATTATCTTGGTAAAGGAGAAATGCTCACTATCTTTTATTTATCTTTTATTTCAGCTCATGAAGCATGGGACCAAGACTTTTTGTGTTTATAATTTTGTTCAGTATAGTTGCGGACGTCTTTCTACATGTCGTGCCAGAAGAACCTCTGAAGGGCGAGGGAGAGGGTGCGTGGCTGACCCTGGTGACCAAACAGGTCATCAACAGCAGACAAAGCCTCCTTCCTCTTAGTCTCAGGCAGGACGTTGCTCCTTGTCAGCAGATCTTTGGAAACTCTGTACAGGATATCATTCAGCAGTGTGAGTTTCTCCCATTGCTTCAGAATCTTTAGAGCTAGCTGGTTCTCATTGTGACGCTCACGTTTGGATGATCTGCACTTCCTCTCAACACAATGGATCACTCTGGAGATGGCGGCATCATGTTGTTGGTGGGACTTGAGCTCTTCTTATGGACAAGGTGGGGAGTGTTTCTTGGCCATCTGGGGCTAACGTGCTCATGTGGTCCACTAACAAAGCAGCTCTCTGCCGAGACGCAGACTCCCAATCTTCATGAGAGGAGAGTAAAGCTGACACATCATCCTCAGACAAGGACACATCCGCTGACACACACAGGGAGGACTTGTGGCTGACACATCAACGCATCCTACACACATCCATCTTCCACATCACACACTTTCCTGAGCAGCTCCAAATATGTCTCAGACGAGTCGATGACTCAGTGGCTTCACGAACGGGTCCTTGCTCAGAGCGTCGGCCACAACCAGCACAGTCCAGGGAAACTGAATGATCTCGAAGCAGTATGGTGCAAGCTTGGAGACCTAGCGCTGCTCACATGCGTCAAGCTTGGGCTTGGTCATGATGTATGTGAGAGGGTTGTTATCAGTCCACACTGAACTTGTGACCTTTGAGCCAATGACTAAACTTGTCACAAACAGACCACTTGAGGGCCAGGAACTCCAGTCTGTGTGCAGGGTAGTTAGCTTTACTGCGGCTGAGGGACGCGGCAGTCGTCAGAAAGGTGGATGCGGTGCAAAAAGTCCCTCGCCTCTCCACATACCAGCTTGTCCTTCAAGAAGACATCTTGGTACTTCACTAAGATCTCAGCCAGCTTAGCTTTCCAATCAGCAGATCCTTCACATGTCTCGATATCCACGTTGCTCAAACCATAGTCCTTCAGCAGCTGTGTGGGATCAGCAGACCCTTGTGGAGAAGTGGCAGGACATGGGGTGTCACACTGACATTGCAGCCCCTGAGTGACGGGCAGGTTCTCCACTGCTAGGCAAGGAGAGACATCGCTTGGCGTTGCAGCACAGTGTGACCGCGTTCAGGACTTTCTTTGGGACCCAGCAATCTCCCCACATGGGTGTTATGACTTTCCCTACCAGAATGTCCTCAGGGTCTGAGCGGGCAGAGGTGGGCTCAACAATGACAGTGCTCCCAGGTGAAACACGAGCACCGTTTGGCAACTTCCCCCATACGAGGTACTCCTTCTGTGAAAGGAGAATAACAGCCGGCCTAAGCTTTACCGTGCCAATCTTGCTTGTCGACCTGGGGCCTGCCCTGTCTGAGAAACCGCTCAGGAGCTTGAGGAACTGCTCACACTCTGGGTCAATGTATTTATGCCCCAGTACTAGTTAGTGCCCCAGTACTAGTTAGCGGACAGTTAACGTTGAATGGAATGTTGGACTCAGGCTCTATGTCATGCACAAATCAGTGGAGAGGAACCGTTGAGACTTAAAGCTGCTGGCGTTCTTCCTTGTTCTCAGCTATCCCCCAGCAATGTGGTACTCGTCGGTTGTGGTGGTCTGACTACGAAGCCCAAATGTAAATATGACCTCGAAATCGAAGTTTATGAATCAAAGTGAAAGTGAATAGCTCAATCAATTGATAGTGACATAATTAGACTACCTCCCAAGCAAAGCCTGTTTTGTCACCTCTGCTATAGAAGGTTGTAGCTCAACCAAAGAAATTGGTATTGGTCTTTTCTGGGTATTTTACAGCTTTTTTTCTACCATTATCAAATCCATTTCATTTTCGGAAATATTAACTGTAACCCCCTCACCAGGCTCGAGTTTGACTCTCACGATATTAGCTTACGTAGAGTATCTCAACAGCATGGGATGCTAGGTGAGAAGGACATCTCCAATAAGAATTCCTATTGTAAACTATCTAGGGTTATGACAATAGGGTATTAACTTCAGTTGAAATGATTATAGGTTTCTGTTATTGTTTCAGGATCTATCCCATGCATTCAATTAAATTAAAACATTCAATGACTCCACCAAGACAACTTAAATAAGGTTCAAATGTGTATTATTACAATTTTTATATCACAACATTAACAGAAATAAAAATAAGAAAACCCAATGAGTGTGCACAACCCATGTCCAAATTATTTAAAGCTTGCTTGATTTACCCGTTGGCACGCGTTGGAGCTCAAAAAAAATAATGTCGACACACAAAGTCCAGAAGCACCTCAGGTTGTGGTTACTCACGAATGTAGATAATTCTCCAGCGAAGCATGACAATTCCTTGCAGGTTTTCCTCACATGGTCCACAGCAACCGACGCTCCATGGGAACATGAACTCGTCGAGCCCTCAAAAGAAATTCTCTCCAGGCGTCTCACGATGCTAGGCTAATTTCAAGGCTGGCAACCTCCACAATGACACAGTAGCTTCAGTCTTCAGAGTCCCCTCTCAACAAAAATATACAATAACTCTCCTATAAAATAAAATAGGTATTTCCCTTCATATTTTAATAGGTAGCTGTGGCTATACTTTTTGTGTCTTCTCTAAATTATTCCTCTTCACCAACGTCCAAATCCATTCTTTCTCAACCAACGATCATAATCTCAGCATCTCTTCTCAACCAACGGTCTTAACGTCTTTTTCCCTCTCTCTTTTTTATATCCCAGGCCTCCCGCTAGCCAGGTCAACTCTCCCATTGGCCACAACTTAACAAGCGACCTTATTGGTCAAAACATGAATTTGAAAGTAAACCAACTTATTCACTTATACTTTAACTAAATATTTCTTCAACATAAAAGCATTAACAATATTACAATTAATAATCAATTTAAATCACCTGTTAAAATGTAATACTAATTAATTATACAAATAACTCAATACTTGGTTTTAACCAGGGTATTACATAACCTAACAAAAATAATGGATGTGATTACAAATTGACAAGGCTTTACATCAGTATAACACATAAAAAAATGTAATTAATGGGAATTTATTGATGTGCCATAGTAACCAGCGCATGGTGCTGAAAGTAGGCATAATTCATTTCAACAGTCTTCATTTTCATTAGACTTTACTAACAACAAGAGGGCTTTGTGTTGGAGCCTATTTCTTCCTATTTAAGAAACGAGGTAGGTCTACCTGTTAGGCTATTAGGCTATGGGCTGCTATATCTATAGATTTTGTCGGTCAATTCCTCCACCCACCATGCACTCTTAAATCTCCATGCCAGTGAAGGGCTGTTAAGTTAAAACCAAGACTCGAATTGAGGGGGTATGAGACAGTATGCCATAAGCATACCTTTTATTACAGAAATTGGCAAAAACGTACAGGCCTACCCATTGTAATTGTGCTATTCCACCCCCATTTTGCCATATCTAAACCTCTGCATACTCGCACATGCGCGTTGGGCAATGTACCGGATCGCGAGGTAGGGTAGGAGAGCAGTCCTAATGGCGGAGAACGTACGGTCGCCTTTTGACTACCGGGAGCCACCGACCCTGGACAGTGACGGGGATGGGAGCAAGCCGCCGCCGCCGCCGCCGCCCCGGGGGTGAGATAAATAGCTTATCGGGAAATCCATTTGGGTTGTGTATCTGTGCTAACGTTCCTTAGTTTGAAAGTGAAGTAGAAGGCGAGCCCTGCCCGAGCGTGTGTTTGTTTAGTAGGCGTCCATCCGCCGGATGATTCTGCTGACAGAAAATGAAACACAGCAAATGTGCTTTTTCGCTTCGGGATCACTAGCTAGTTTAGTCTGTGGAGGCATCCACAACCACCGTCCCCCACTTCTCTTCACGCCGATTAGCCGTATGATTTGGAAGCTCGCCAGCTGTAACGCGCTCTCTGTTATTAAACAGCCAGCCAGCTGTAACGCACGCTCTCTGTTATTAAACAGCCAGCCAGCTGTAA
>QNTS01000240.1:885788-900520 GCA_003317085.1 Hucho hucho
GAACAGAATCAAAACACTTTCTCAAGACTGTTGACATCCAGAGGAAGCGATCGGTACTGCATTCATATGCCCTTTTATGGGCATTTTCATGAGGGAGGGGTTCCAAATGAGGCACTCTGTGAAAACCACTTTTTCCAGGACAGAAATTCCTTGGGGTTTTGCCTGCCATATCCGTTCTGTTTTACTCACAGACAAATGGTTAACAGTTTTACAAAATTCAGAGTGTTTCCTATCCAATGGTACCAAATATGTGCATATCCTATTTTCTGGGCCTGAATGGGAGGCATTTTACTTTGGGCACGCCAGGCTCTCCAAAACGGTCAAGTTGTGCACTGATCCCCTAGAGGTTAATGTTCAGACTGAGCGTTTGGGCACTTAACAAAACTCCGACATACAGAAGACTCCTTTTTCCAATGACTCTTATGTGTAATGGAACTGAGATTCATGGATAAGGGCTAAAGGAACCCCATGTGTGTTTTGTAGGCGGGTGTGTGGGAGAAAAAGGAAGGGTACACCTGTGAAGGTGTGTGACCGGGCTTACGTGACCGAGGATGAAGAGGAGGAAAGTCTGTCTGAACACAGCTACAGTCCGGGTAAACACACGCACAGACAGACACCCTATCATGTGCCTTCAGAAAGTATTCACACCCCTGGACTTTCTCTAAATGTTGTATTACAGTATGACTTTATTACTGGCCTACACACAATACCCCATAATGTCAAACTGGAATTATATTTTTTTTTACAAACTCATAAAAAAATGTAAAGCTGGAATATCTTGAGTCAATAAATATTCAACCCCTATGTTATGGAAAGCCTAAATAAGTTCAGGAGTAGAAATTTGCTTAACAAGTCACAAGATGTGGAACGCTCTTAAAGGGGGCTCCCGAGTGGCACAGAGGTGTAAAGCAGTGCATCTCAGTGCAAGAGACGTCATTACAGTCCCTAGTTCAAATCCAGACTGTTTCACATCCGGCCGTGATTGGGAGTCCCATAGGGCGGCGCACAATTGGCCAAGCGTCGTCCGGGTTTGGTCGGGGTAGGCCATCATTGTAAAGATCAAATTCTTATTAACTGACTTGCCTAGTTAAATAAAGGTTACATTTAAATAAATTAAAAATAATAATAATTGAGACTTACCTAGAAAGACTCACAGCTGTAATCACTGCCAAAGGTGCTTTTACAAAGTATTGACTCTTCATGTCAATACTTAGGTAAATTACATTTCTTTATTTAATTTTAAATGAATGTGAAAAAATGTCTAAACATGTTTTCACTTTGTCATTATGGGGTATTGTGTGTAGATGGGTGAGCAAAAATGTATGTGTAGGTACAGTGCCTTGCAAAAGTATTTATCCCCCTTGGCGTTTTTTCTATTTTGTTACATTACAACCTGTAATTTAAATTTCATGTAATGGACATATTATAATATTACATATTATGGACATGTTATATTGCATATTATGGTGAAGTGTAATGAAAAAAATAACTCAAAAATAAAAAACGGAAAGTGGTGCGTGCATATGTATTCACCCCCTTTGCTATGAAGCCCCTAAATAAGATCTGGTGCAACCTTATTACCTTCAGAAGTCACAATTAGTTAGATTGCACACAGGTGGACTTTATTTAAGTGTCACATGATCTGTCACATGATACAGCTGTTCTGAAAGGCCCCAGAGTCTGTAACACCACCAAGCAAGCGGCACCATGAAGACCAAGGAGCTCTCCAAAACAGGTCAGGGACAAAGTTGTGGAGAAGTACAGATTAGGGTTGGGTTATAAAAAAAAATCCAAAACGTTGAACATCCCACGCGGCACCATTTGAAATCCATTATAAAAAAATTGAAAGAATATGGCACCACTTCAAACCTGCCAAGAGAGGGCCGCCCACCGAAACTCACGTGACAGGCAAGGAGGGCATTAATCAGAGAGGCAACAAAGAGACCAAAGATAACCCTGAAGGAGCTGCAAAGCTCCACAGCGGAGATTGGAGTATCTGTCCATAGGACCACTTTAAGCCGTACACTCCACAGAGCTGGGCTTTACGGAAGAGTGACCAGAAAAAAGCCATTGCTTAAAGAAAGAAAATAAGCAAACATGTTTGGTGTTCGCCAAAAGGCATTTGGGAGACTCCCCAAACATATGGAAGAAGATACTCTGGTCAG
Organism: Hucho hucho; assembly: GCA_003317085.1. Taxonomy (NCBI): domain Eukaryota; kingdom Metazoa; phylum Chordata; class Actinopteri; order Salmoniformes; family Salmonidae; genus Hucho; species Hucho hucho. Next base: position 887,954 of record QNTS01000240.1, read on the forward strand.
ATGAGACTAAAATGTTGGCTTTTTGGCCATCAAGCAAAACACTGTCTGGCGCAAACCCAACGCCTCTCATCACCCCGAGAACACCATCCCCACAGTGAAGCATGGTGGTGGCAGCATCATGCTGTGGAGATGTTTTTCATCGGCAGGGACTGGGAAACTGGTCAGAATTGAAAGAATGATGGATGGTGCTAAATACAGGGAAATTCTTGAGGGAAACCTGTTTCAGTCTTCCAGAGATTTGAGACTGGGACGGAGGTTCACCTTCCAGCAGGACAATGACCCTAAGCATACTGCTAAAGCAACGCTTGAGTGGTTTAAGGGAAAACATTTAAATGTCTTGGAATGGCCTAGTCAAAGCCCAGACCTCAATCCAATTGAGAATCTGTGGTATGACTTAATTGCCGTACACCAGCGGAACCCATCCAACTTGAAGGAGCTGGAGCAGTTTTGTTTTAAAGAATGGGCAAAAATCCCAGTGGCTAGATGTGCAAAGCTTATAAAGACATACCCCAAGAGACTTTCAGCTGTAATTGATGCAAAATGTGTCTCTACAAAGTTTTGACTTTTGGGGGGTGAATAGATATGCACACTCAGGTTTTCTGTTTTGTCTATTTTTGGAACGAAGGGGAAGTTTTTGGAACGTTTGTTTCACAATAAAACATATTTTGCACTTCAAAGTGGTGGGCATGTTGTGTAAATCAAATGATACAAACCCCCCAAAATCTATTTTTATTCCAGGTTGTATGGCAACAAAATAGGAAAAATGCCAGGGTGGTGAATACCTTCGCAAGGCACTGTATACATTGGGTTAAATGTGTGCTGCTGTTCTTACCTGTGTGTTACTCTCCTAGGTGGTGGGCAGTACCCAGAGGGAGCAGAGGACCGACTGCCTCCACCCGGAAGCCCTTACTACCTTGCTGACCCCTCCCAGCTCTGGTGAGAGAGACAATAGGATTATTGAATTACACTTAAAAGTGGAAAGCCTTCCCAGAAGAGCGGAGGCTGTTATAGCAGCAAAGGGAGGACCGACTCCATATTAATGCCCATGATTTGAGATTTTCGGATAGCACAGTGCAATACAGTACTGAGTACAATTAGTCCTTTTGCATAGCATTATATGGTTTGTTCAACTTTTTAAATCAATGTTTTTTGTTTGGCATACATTTTTTAAGTAAAAAAACTGAGTCAAAGCGCAAATCCGTTACCGTAGAATAGCCCACACCTTACCAAGACCTTGATCAGTGAAATCCGGTGTGTCAGGCGGTACACTGTGTATCTCTCCAGGACCAGGCTTGGTGACGACCAATCCAATGGTGAGTGGATGGTATGTAATGTTACTGTGTTTCTCCGTACAGCGTGTCGGAGCTGGGTGAGGAGGGGGCGAGTGGGGTCCGGGGGCCAGTGCTCTTCCACCCCCCGCCCAACTGCAGAATTCGAGAGGTGCACTGTGGAAGCCAGGTGCGACTGGTCGTTATAGCGATCCACGACATTGCCAAAGGGGAGGAGATCACGGTGGACTACAGCCTGACGGACTGGGGAGAGAACGCCATGGTGATTGACTTGCTGATAACATCACCAGCTTTCCTCATCGCAAACCCATTTCAGCCATTCTTAAATATACTTGGTGAATGAGTGTTGTTAGAGGTCATGACGTCTGACTAACAGCAACCTTATCCACATAAAAATTGACATTGTTCATCTGTAGGCATTACTAGTTGCATTCATGTTGTCTCCTTGTTCTGAGAAAAAACATTGCAATGCCCAGTGTAATTGTTGTGGGACTCAGATAGTAATGCTCTGAATCCATATTGAAGCCTGTTGGTTGTGTTATGAATATTCTAGGGATTCCATAGCTCTGTGTCTTCGCGAGGGTTTGACTGCAGCTTTAACCCAGACAATAACATTAAGAAGGTAATCAAAACGGTCGTGACCCTACCTCAAGTTCATTTAATCTATTGGTTACTGAGGGTATTTACAAAGTCTCTTTTTGTCTTGTTTTGGGGTTTGTCTCCGAACAGGAGGAAGAGCCCGGCCCCCACCCTCTGTCTCTCTCCGACTACCTCACCCCCTCCTGGTCCCTCTCCCCTTCCTCCTCCCCGCTCACCCACTCTGAGCCCAGCGACTCGGACCGAGAAGAAGATGAGGAAGTCGACGACGATGATGATGACGATGAAGAAGAGATGGAGGAGCTAAGGGGCCGTATGCTCCGTCGCCGAAAGAAGCGCAAGATAGCTGTCACGGTCACCACCACCAAGAAGAACAGCGCTGCTAACCCCAGGGCGGGACCTGGCCACCCCTGCTCGTCGTCGTCCTCCCGACTGGCCGCCTCCCCGACCCAGTCTCAGCCCGCCACGACCCTGGCGCCCCCCACCACCAATATCAACAACAACATCAACATAAACATTGGCAGCTCCAGCGGGGCTACGGTCAGCCGACGGCAGCACTGTTCCTACTGCGGCCGCCACTACCGTTCGCTGGCGCGCCACCTGGAGAAACACCATGCCAACCAGCCAAAGGTCAGGGCGGCCATGGATCTAGCCACACACCACACACACTCCTCCTCTACCTCCTCCCAACCTCACCACTCCTCCTCCACCAACTCCTTTCATGGCCACACCTTCGCCTCCCCCCAGCCCTCCTCATCCTCTGCTCCCGCCCCTCCCCCTCTTTTCTCCAGGGAGAGAGAGAGGGATGCGCCGGCCACTCGAAGTTCCTCGGGGGTGGTCTCCTTTTCGCTCTCACTGTCTGCTCAGTCGGCCATGGCCAAGAAAGGCTCCAACTTATCGGTGCAGACGCCAAAGCAAGGCTTCGCCCCTGCAGTGGCACCGGTTAAAAGTCTGCCCACACCAGCCAGGAGGGGCCGCAGGTCAAAGAGAGCGAAGGAGGAACAGCAGAAAACAGAGGAGTGCAGGAGCAAGGAGGAAGAGATACCTCCACGTTCTACCCCCGAGCCGGAGGAAGAACAGCCGGGTGAGGAGCTGGAGCTGATTGGAGCTGGGGAAGAGGAGAGTCCTGAGAATAAGAGCGCCGAGATAGCTAGGTATGTGATGGATCATATGGTTCTGCTGCATTGGAAAGAAAGTCAGGCCTAACTGAAATGTCAAATATGAAGTTCTGAATCGGAACTGCTTGAGAAATGACAGCATATTCTGCAATTCTATCATTATTATTGTGATAAAGACAAAGTAAGAATATTACTTTTTGACATGTTATTGTTTTTACTCTCTCTCCCTCTCTCTGCCTCTCCCTTTTCTAGCTCTCACAGACATCACATGCCCCCTCTCCTTTCCTCCCTCTCCTGCCTGGTGCTCTACCTCCGCCGGCAGCAGCACTCTTCCTTCTTGTCCCTATCTCGCTCCCCCAGTTCGGCCGAGGCCTGGCGCCTACTTTGCCACTCCAGCCTGGCGCTACTTATCCTCTACAACCGCCACCGTGAGTGCGAAGTGGCCAAGCTCACCACCCAGGACTACCACAACCGCACCACCACCCCGAGCCCGACCCAGGCTAACTTGGCCAACAACCCCCCCACTGGCCTAGAGGCCATCCTTTCCCCCTTCGAGCGCCAGGTCCTTTGCCACCTCCCCCGGGCAGGTGTCCTGGGTAAGCGGGGGCGCATCCAGCCCCTCATCCTGCCCCCTCACTGCGAGCCCTGCATGGAGCTGCTCCTTCAGACCTCTGCCAAAGTGGGTGTGGACCCCCACAGCCCATATGTCTTCTCCCGGCCCTTCCACTCGCCCGCCACCCCGCTCCGGGGCACCGACCTGCTGCGCAACCTGGCACGTGCCAGCGGCGCCAAGAACCCTGGGGCGCTGACCCAAACGCGAGTGCGCCGGCAGGTGGCCATCCTTACCCAGTTACTGCTCCTGGAGGAAGGTGAGGGGCAGGGCCAGCCGGGCGGGGCGGCTGGAAAGCGCCTGGAAGACTTCCTGCAGCGGGAGTACCACGTGACCCAGAGCTGCACCACGATAGGCCGAGACCCTGCATTGATGGGACATGTGGGCAGGGTGGTGCTTTATGGGGAGCGGGAGGGCGTGCTGTTCAGGGGGATGAGCCTGCAGCACATTTGTCTGGAGCTGGATGGTAAGGAGACACTGCCGGGAATGATGAAACTAGCACTCACTACTAATTCATGACAGAACGCCATCCCTAAAAAAATGTAGTTTCTGTTCATGAAGGGTTTGCACCAGTTACCTTCAGAAGGGAATAAAAGAGAAAAGTTTAATTGCATTTAGATGTGAACTATTAATCTCCCCAATTTTCTCTCATTGTGATGATGGAGGAGAGGAGGAAACAAGGAGGTTCTGAGATGGATCAGCAGTAGAGTAATTGATAGCTTTGTTTAATATGAGTATGCTTGTCATGCTCACTAGGGGTATGTTTACTTGTTGTAAGTTAATAAAGCAGTAATAAGGGATGCTTTACACTGAGGGAGGTGGCATAAGGGCGATTCTTCTCTCCCTATGACACACAGCTGTGAGCAAACTAACCATAACATTTTAAATAGATGGGAGCTCTGAATACTGCACCTTGCGATTCCATTGCCTGCAGTACAACAATCTGTCCTTATCAGACATTGTTAACGGACTATGTGATATGTTACTGTTTGCTCATTACAAGTGTGTAAATTCCAGAGGAAAACTTTGCCCTGAGTCTCTAAGTCCTTTACATTGTAAACTCAGCAAAAAAAAGAAACGTCCCTTTTTCAGGACCTTGTCTCTCAAAGATCATTTGTAAAAATCCAAATAACTTCACAGATCTTCATTGTAAAGGGTTTAAACACTGTTTCCCATGCTTGTTCAATGACCCATAAACAATTAATGAACATGCACCTGTGGAACGTTCGTTAAGACACTAACAGCTTACAGACGGTAGGCAATTAAGGTCACATGAAAACGTAGGACACAAAAGAGGCCTTTCTACTGACTCTGAAAAACACCAAAAGAAATATGCCCGGAGAGCCAGGATCTCAATCCCATTGAGTACGTCTGGGACCTGTTGGATCGGAGGGTGAAGGCTAGGGCCATTCCCCCCCAGAAATGTCCGTGAACTTGAAGGTGCCTTGGTGGAAGAGTGGGGTAACATCTCACAGCTATAATTGGCAAATCTGGTGCAGTCCATGAGGAGGAGATGCACTGCTGTACTTAATGCAGCTGGTGGCCACACCAGATACTGACTGTTACTTTTGATTTTGACCCTCCCTTTGTTCAGGGACACATTATTCAACTTCTGTTAGTCACATGTCTGTGGAACTTGTTCAGTTTATGTCTCAGTTGTTGAATCTTGTTATGTTCATACAAATATTTACACATGTTAAGTTTGCTGAAAATATACGCAGTTGACAGTGAGGACGTTTCTTTTTTTGCTGAGTTTACAAGGCAGGTGTTGGTGAATGAACAAAGCATGTTGTATGTTATCTTTCTGTTGACATATGTGCCTCTTCTATCCCTATCCAACAGTGATGTCGGGTAACTCTGCAGACTCCTTCTCAGGTGACTCGGACGGGGAGGCAGAGAAGGTGGAGGTGGTGAAAAAGCGACCAGGTCGACCCCCCCGCAAGAAGAAAGGACCCCCTCCCTCTGTCAACCCTCCGCTCCCTGGTGCCCACAAAAGGAGAAGCATCCAGCCCAAGTCAGGTGTGTACTGTTGTATTGTTCGGCCTACCCAATGCTTTATGTATTCATGCATATTTTGGTGAATGTTTTTGAACAATAGCCCATTTTTGCGAGTCTGTGTGCTAGTGTCAGTTTGATCAACAACCGACTCGATTACTTCTTCCCACCTATCGATCTTTTCAAATCTAGAAATCTTAGTCACATTTTAGTCATTTCATCATTCGTTAGTTTTTGTTTTCAGTCGACTAAATCTCTGGACAATTTTTGTCTGGTTTTAGTCACAGCCATTTTAGTCACATAATAGTGTATTAAATAATGAATATTTAGGCAACCTCTAACTTCCATCATGTGCCTTGTCCAACTAGGCCTACTATCTCCTCTTATACCTTAGCTGGCAACATTGGTATTGTGGCAGATGGTAACCAATACCAGACATAATTAAACATATAGGCTATAAAGCCTTGGCTACAGGTGAAACAATTTACAGCTCTGATTTTCTCACCATCATAACCATCAAGGGGGGAATTCCAGTGGTTTCCTTGAAAAGGGGAGAATTTGAGCTTTCCGAGTATTACTTTACTCCTAATATTCAACAAATGGCATATGTTTTTCCAATTGGAAATAGTTAACTGCAACTCTCATTTGAGGACCATGGTGCGAGAGTGGCAACACAGATGAATGAAGACCAGCGCACATTGTGATCAAAGCAAAAATAGCCCACATGAAAGTGAGAGAGTAAACATAATTTAGGTTAGTTACAAGTGAAGTGTCCTGGCTTCGCATCAGTTCAAAAGATTGACGAATGACTGAAGTGACCGCCTGGGAGCTGTGTGGGAGAGCCAGGCAGATCAGCTCAATCAGACCACGCAACTGAAAGATGTAAATTCTGCCAATGAGAGGATTGCATAAAATATTTTGCATGCATGCTTATGGTTGGACAAAACAATTGAAAAGGAGCTTAATGTCAAATTAAATGTCACATGGAATTCTTCTCTGGTCACATTTTCGTACACTAAAATGAAAAGTAGTTTGTAATAGTTATCGTTTTTCCCCCCAGGGCGTCTCGTTATCATCAATAGTTTGTCAGGAAAAATAGATTTTTGATGAGTATTTTTCATCATAAAAGCTGTGCATGAAACCTCTTTAGTCAGGAGACACGTGTTTGACAGATATTTAGGACACCTCATGAGCTTCCCTAACCAGTTAAGAGTTAGTTACCAGCAGCTGTATTGATAATAGAAAAATGCAGAGAATCAGTGGTTCCTGCGCCACAAGGAATTTCTATGGCGTTATTTTTTATTATTTTTTATTATTATATGATCAATCCATAAATGATTTACATGCAACAGTGTCTCTTGTGCCTTTCACAATGATTTCACAAGGCTTATTTTACATGATATTCCTAAATACTTATAACAAATAAGCTAACAAATAAAGATGTTTTTCTATCGGTTTATTGAATTACCTACATTTTATTATTTCAAGTTATCCCTTTGGAGCGCAATATCACGCAGTTTAAGAGATCGGGCATGTCTATAAGTTGGGCAATTGAAGGCATCTAGAATTTAAGTTAATTTGATTGTGTTCGATGAAAATGTTCGATAAAAATGAGAGACCTTTCAAACATTGTATGCAGCGCTGTTTGCAACATTATCGTCAAGTGACTTGAGGCCAATTGTGCCAAAGCGATTTAGTTGTTAAAATGGGAGTGACTAGTGGGTTGATAAAACAGTAATATTGTCAAAATTCAGCTTTTAACAACCATACATGCATGTTTTATGCATGCCAACATACAGTACATAAGGAAAGTATTCAGACCCCTTGACTTTTTCCACATTTTGTTACGTTACAGCCTTATTCTAAAATGTATTAAATAGTTTTTTCCCCCTCATCAATCTAAACACAATACCCCATAATGACAAAGAAAAACTTTTTTTTTATGCAAATCTTGATAATTTATTTAAAAAAACTGATATCACATTTAGTATTCAGACCCTTTACTCAATACACCTTTGGCAGCGATTACAGCATTGAGTCTTCTTGGGTATGACGATACAAGCTTGGCACACCTGTATTTGGGGAGTTTCTCTCATTCCTCTCTGCAGATCCTCTCAAGCTCTGTCAGGTTGGATGGGGAGCGTCATTGCACAGCTATTTTCAGGTCTCTTCAGAGATGTTTCGATCAAGTCCAGGCTCTGGCTGGGAAATACATGGACATTCAGAGAATTGTCCCGAAGCCACTCCTGCTTTGTCTTTGCTGTGTGCTTAGGGTCGTTGTCCTGTTGGAAAGTGAACCTTTGCCCCAGTCTGAGGTCCTGAGTGCTCTGGAGCAGGTTTTCATCAAGGATCACTTTGTACCTTGCTCTGTTCATCTTTGCCTCGATCCTAACAAGTCTCCCAGTCCCTGCCGCTGAAAAACCTCCCCACAGCAGCATGATGCTGTCACCACCATGCTTCACTGTAGGGATGGTGCCAGGTTTCCTTCAGATGTGGCACTTGGCATTCAGGCCAAGGAGTTCAATCTTGGTTTCATCAGACCAGGGAATCTTGTTTCTCATGGTCTGCGAGTCTTTAGGTGCCTTTTGACAAACTCTAAGCTGGCTGTCATGTGCCTTTTTACTGAGGAGTGGCTTCCGTCTGGCTGCTCTACCATAAAGGCCTGATTGGCGGAGTGCTCCAGAGATGGTTGTCCTTCTGGAAGGTTCTACCATCTCCACAGAGGAACTCTAGAGCTCTGTCAGAGTGACCACCGGGTTCTTGGTTACCTCCCTGGACAAGGCCCTTCTCCCTCGATTGCTCAGTTTAGCTGGTGAGGCCAGCTCTAGGAAGAGTCATGGTGTTTCCAAACTTCTTTCATTTTGGAATGATTGAGGCCACTGTGTTCTTGGGGACCTTCAATGCTGCAGAAATGTTTTGGTACCCTTTCCTAGATTTGTGCCTTGACACAATCCTGTCTCGGAGCTCTATGGATAATTCCTTCGACATCATGGCTTGGTTTTTCCTCTGACATGCACTGTCAACTGTGGGACCTTATATAGACAGGTGTGTGACTTTCCAAATCATGTCCAATCAATTGAATTTACCACAGGTGGACTCCAATCAAGTTGTAGAAACGTCTCATGGATGATCAATGGAAACAGGATGCACCTGAGCTCAATATTGAGTCTCATAGCAAAGGGTCTGAATACTTATGTAAATATTTTTTTTTTTTTATAAATTAGCAACATTTCCCCAAAAACGTTTTTCTTTGTCATTATGGGGTATTGCATGTAGATTGAGGATTTTTATTTAATTTTATCAATTTTAGAATAAGGCTGTAACGTAACAAAATGTGGTAAAAGTCAAGGGGTCTGAATACTTTCCGAAGGCACTGTGTTAGGTGATTTAAGAAAAGTGGTCGTCAGGCGATATTACTGTATATTAAATATTTTACCATTACAACATTGTGAACTCTATAGCACACTTCAGACAACCCTAGTGAATGTGACTGTACATCTTAACTGGCGATGCCTCATTGCGATTGGTTATTCCTCATCATTTGCTACAATGTCAATGAGCGTCATCACTTTCTTTCCTTTGAGGTGCCTCAAACTGTTGTGATTACCAGCTGAGCTGCACCTTTTGATTTGCTCTTGGTACTCCAGAGTTTGTCTGGGCATGGTCTTAACATCGTCCTAAAACCTACTCTAAGATGGGAGTTTTTTGTTGCCTTAAAACCAGTTTTAACAGGATTCCCAGGACCTTTTCTGATATGCTTTGTGGATACGGGCCCTAAAATAAATATATAGAATTCATACCCCCGTATTCCAAATTTTTGTTGTTACAGCCTGAATTCAAAATCTCACCCATCGATACACAATACCCCATAATGAGTGAAAACAACATGTTTTTAGACATTTTTGAATATTTATTGTTGATCTCCTAGTTTCTGGTGGAAAGCAGACTGAACCAGCTTTTCCTCTAGGATTTTGCCTGTGCTTAGCTCAATTTCATGTTTTATTTTTTTTGAAGAACTCTCAAGTCCTTAATGAGTACAAGCATACCCATAACATGATGCAGCCAACACTACATTTGAAAATATGGAGAATGGTACTCAGTAATGTGTTTTTTTGGATTTGCCCCAAACGTAACACTTTGTATTCAGGACAAATTTTATTACATACAGCCGGGAGGAATTATTGGATATAAGAGCAACGTCAACTTACCAACATTACGACCAGGAATACGACTTTCCCGAAGCGGATCCTCTGTTTGGTCCACCAACCAGGACAATANCTTATGATTAACGAGTCGTGGTGTGATCATAACAACATACAGGAACTCAAGTCCTTTTGTTCACCTGACATAGAATTCCTTACAATCAAATGCCGACCGCATTATCTACCAAGAGAATTCTCCTCGATTATAATCACAGTCGCATATATCCCCCCTCAAGCTGACACATCGACGGCACTGAAAGAAATTCATTGGACTCTATGTAAACTGGAAACCACATATCCTGAGGCTGCATTTATTGTGGCTGGGGATTTTAACAAGGCTAATCTGAAAACAAGGCTCCCTAAATTTTATCAGCATATCGAATGTGCGACCCGGGCCGGGAAAATCCTGGATCATTGTTATTCTAACTTCCGTGACGCATACAAGGCCATTCTCCGCCCTCCTTTCGGCAAGTCTGACCATGACTTCATTTTGTTGCTCCCAGCCTACAGACAGAAACTAAAACAGGAAACGCCCGTGCTCAGGTCTGTTCAACGCTGGTCCGACCAATCTGATTCCACGCTGCAAGATTGCTTCGAGCACGTGGACTGGGATATGTTCCGGATAGCATCAGACAACAACATTGATGTATACGCTGATTCGGTGAGAGAGTTTATTAGCAAGTGCATCAGTGATGTTGTACCCATAGCAAATATTAAAACCTTCCCCAACCAGAAACCGTGGATTGATGGCAGCATTAGCGCAAAACTGAAAGCGCGAACCACTGCTTTTAACCAGGGTAAGGCGACCGGAAACATGACTGAATACAAACAGTGTAGCTATTCCCTCCGCAAGGCAATCAAACAAGCTAAGCGTCAGTATAGAGACAAAGTACAGTCACAATTCAACGGTTCAGACACGAGAGGAATGTGGCAGGGTCTACAGTCAATCACAGATTACAAAAAGAAAAGCAGCCCTGTCGCGGACCACCATGTCCTGCTCCCAGACAAACTGAACAACTTCTTTGCTCGCTTTGAGGACAATACAGTGCCACCGACACGGCCCGCTACCAAAACCTGCGGGCTCACCTTCACCGCAGCCAACGTGAGTAAAACATTTAAGCGTGTTAACCCTCGCAAGGCTGCCGGCCCAGATGGCATCCCTGGCCTTGTCCTCAGAGCATGCGCAGACCAGCTGGCTGGTGTGTTTACGGACATATTTAATCAATCCTTATCCCAGTCTGCTGTTCCCACATGCTTCAAGAGGGCCACCATTGTTCCTGTTCTCAAGAAAGCTAAGGTAACTGAGCTAAATGACTATCGCCCCGTAGCACTCAATTCCGTCATCATGAAGAGCTTTGAGAGACTAGTCAAGGATCATATCACCTCCATCCTACCAGACACCCTAGACCCACTCCAATTTGCTTACCGTCCCAATAGGTCCACAGACGACGCAATCGCAATCACACTGCACACTGCCCTAACCCATCTGGACAAGAGGAATGTAAGAATGCTGTTCATCGACTACAGCTCAGCATTTAACACCATAGTACCCTCCAAACTCGTCATTAAGCTCGAGACCCTAGGTCTCGACCCAGCCCTGTGCAACTGGGTCCTGGACTTCCTGAAGTGCTGGCCCCAGGTGGTGAGGGTAGGAAATAACACCTACACCCCGCTGATCCACAACACTGGGGCCCCACAAGGGTGCGTTCTCAGCCCTCTCCTGTACTCCCTGTTTACCCATGACTACGTGGCCAAGCACGCCTCCAACTCAATCATCAAGTTTGCTGATGACACTACAGTGGTAGGCTTGATTACCAACAACGACGAGACGGCCTACAGGGAGGAGGTGAGGGCCCTCGGAGTGTGGTGTCAGGAAAATAACCTCACTCAGCATCAACAAAATAAAGGAGATGATTGTGGACTTCAGGAAACAGCAGAGGGAGCAGTAGTGGAGAAGGTGGAAAGTTTTAAGTTCCTCGGCGTACACATCACGGACAAACTGAAATGGTCCACCCACACAGACAGCGTGGTGAAGAAGGCGCAACAGTGCCTCTTCAACCTCAGGAGGCTGAAGAAATTTGGCTTGTCACCAAAAACACTCACAAACTTCTACAGATGCACAATCGAGAGCATCCTGTTGGGCTGTATCACCGCCTGATACGGCAACTGCTCCGCCCACAACCGTAAGGCTCTGCAGAGGGTAGTGAGGACTGCACAACGCATCACCGGGGGTAAACTACCTGCCCTCCAGGACACCTACAGCACCCGATGTCACAGGAAGGCCAAAAAGATAATCAAGGACAACAACCACCCGAGCCACTGCCTGTTCACCCTGCTATCATCCAGAAGGCGAGGTCAGTACAGGTGCATCAAACCTGGGACCGAGAGACTAAAAAACAGCTTCTATCTCATGGCCATCAGACTGTTAAACAGCCACCACTAACATTGAGTGGCTGCTGCCAACATACTGACTTAAATCTCTAGCCACTTTAAATAATAGAAAATTGGATGTAACAAATGTATCACTAGCCACTTTAAACAATTTTGTATATAATGTTTACATATCCGACATTACTCATATCAAATGTATACACTGTACTCTATACCATCTACTGAATCTTGCCTAGGCCGTTTGGCCATCGACTCAAATCTCTAGCCACTTTAATAATTAAAAAGTGGATGTAATAAATGTATCACTAGCCACTTTAAACGATGCCATTTATATAATGTTTACATATCCTACATTACTCATCTCA
>QNTS01000240.1:900658-934032 GCA_003317085.1 Hucho hucho
GGCTTGTCACCAAAAACACTCACAAACTTCTACAGATGCACAATCGAGAGCATCCTGTCGGGCTGTATCACCGCCTGGTACGGCAACTGCTCCGCCCACAACCGTAAGGCTCTCCAGAGGGTAGTGAGGACTGCACAACGCATCACCGGGGGTAAACTACCTGCCCTCCAGGACACCTACACCACCCGATGTCACAGGAAGGCCAAAAAGATCATCAAGGACAACAACCACCCGAGCCACTGCCTGTTCACCCCGCTATCATCCAGAAGGCGAGGTCAGTACAGGTGCATCAAAGCTGGGACCGAGAGACTGAAAAACAGCTTCTATCTCAAGGCCATCAGACTGTTAAACAGCCACCACTAACATTGAGTGGCTGCTGCCAACATACTGACTTAAATCTCTAGCCACTTTAAATAATAGAAAATTGGATGTAACAAATGTATCACTAGCCACTTTAAACAATTTTGTATATAATGTTTACATATCCGACATTACTCATATCAAATGTATACACTGTACTCTATACCATCTACTGAATCTTGCCTAGGCCGTTCGGCCATCGACTCAAATCTCTAGCCACTTTAATAATTAAAAAGTGGATGTAATAAATGTATCTCTAGCCACTTTAACCTGTTACGAATCCAATCCCGTGAATGGGATCGATTTTGACAACATCCGGTGAAATGCAGAGCGCCAAATTCAAATTACAAAAATTCTCATTTCAAACATTCATGAAAATACAAATGCTGCACACCCTTCAAAAGCTTAGACTCTTGTTAATCTAACAGCATTGTCGGATTTCAAAAAGGCTTTACGGCAAAGGCAGAACATTTGATTGTCTGAAGACAGCACCCCCACTCAAAAACTCAATTAGCATAATAACATAACCAGCAAAAATAGCATAAAATAAATCGCTTACCTTTTGATGATCTTCCTCTGACGGCATATCAAAGTGTCCAGGTTACACAATAAAAGGTCCTTTTGTTTGATAAATTTCCTCTTTATATCCATATAGCTCCGTTTGGTTGGCGCGTTTTGTTCAGTAATCCACCTGCCCAAAGGCTTTCATCCATGCAGACAAACGATATCCCAAAAGTACCCATAAAGTTCGCCGAAAAAATCTATACTCAGATACCCTAAAATGAATATAAACTATAATATTTCAGACGGAATATAACCTGCTGAATAGAAGAGAAAAATAACTGAGCGCGCATTCCTTGTTACGCGCAGAATCCAAAACAGTACACTTGACGTGAACCCAGGAACTAGTGGTCTTACTCCCTTGATTTTCATGATTGAATGTTCCAACCTTTTTCTAAAGACTGTTGACATCTAGTGGAAGCCATAGGAACTGCAATCTGGGGGTTAATCTATTAGGCATTGAATAGCTGGCCTATTGAAAACAGTGTGACATGACTGATTGACATCCCGGATGGATTTTGCTCTGGTTTTTGCCTGCCATATCAGTTCTGTTATACTCACAGACATTATTTTAACAGTTTTAGAAACTTCAGAGTTTTCTATCCAAAGCTACTAATTATATGCATATCCTAGCTTCTGGGCCTGAGTAACAGGCAGTTTACTTTGGGCACGTTTTTCATCCGAACTTCAAAATACTGCCCCCTAGCCCTAACAATTTAAACGATGCCTTTTATATAATGTTTACATATCCTACATTACTCATTTCACGTGTATCTACTGTTCTCTATACCATCTACTGCATCTTGCCTATGCCAGTGAGCCATCGGTCATCCATATATTTATATGTACATACTCGTATTCATTCCTTTACACTTGTGTGCATAAGGTAGTTGTTGTGAAATTTTTAGATTACTTGTTAGATACTACTGCATGGTCGGAACTAGAATCACAAGCATTTCGCTAAACTCGCATTAACATCTGCTAACCATGTGTATGTGACAAATAAAATTTGATTTTGAAGTTTTTTGCAATATTACTTTAGTTCCTTGTTGAAACAGGATGCATATTTTGGAATATTTTTATTCTGTACAGGCTTTCTTTTCATTCTGTCAATTATGTTAGTATTGCAGAGTAACTACAATGTTGTTGATCCATCCTCAGTTTTTCTCCCATCACAGCCATTAAACACTGTAACTGTTTTAAAGTCACCAATGGCCGCATGGTGAAATCCCTGAGCATTTTCCCTGAGCATGGCAACTGAGTTATGAAGGACGCCTGTATCTTTGTAGTGACTGGGTGTATTGATACACCATCCAAAGCGTAATTAATAACTTCACCAAGCTCAAAGAGGTATTCAATGTCTGCTTTTTATTTTATTTTGACCCATCTACCAATAGGTGCCCTTCTTTGCAAGGCATTGGAAAACCTCCCTGGTCTTTGTGGTTGAATTCAATGTTTGACTGAGGTACCTTACAATTATCTGTATGTGTGGGGTACAGAGATGAGGTAGTCATTCAAATATCATGTTAAACACTAGGCAGAAACTCAAACAGGAAGTACCCGTAGTAAGGACTGTTCAACGGTGGTCTGACCAATCAGAATCCATGCTTCAAGATTGTTTTGATCACGTAGACTGGGATGCCTCTGATAATAACATTGATGCATACACTGACACTGTGACTGAGTTCATCAGGAAGTGTATAGAGGATGTTGTGCCCACTGTGACTATGAAAACCTCTCCAAACCAAAAACCGTGGATAGATGGCAGCATTTGCACAAAACTGAAAGCTCAAACCACCGCATTTAACTACGGCAAGGTGACTGGGAATATGGTTGAGTACCAACAGTCCAGTTATGCCCTTCGAAAGGCAATGAAACTGGTAAAACATCGGTACAGAGACAAAGTGGAGTCGCAATTCAACGACTTAGTCGTGAGAAGTATGTGGCATATTATAAAGGAAAAATCCGCCACATTGCCTTGCTCCCGGACAAGCTAAACACCTTATTCGCCCGCTTCGAGGAAAACACAGTGCTGCTGACGTGGGCCAACACCGCTGACGTAGACTATGAGCTCTCGTTCTCCGTGGCCGACGTGAGTAGGATATTTAAGCGTGTTAACCCTCGCAAGGCTGCCGGACCAGACAGAATCCCTAGCCGCGTCCTCAGTGCATGCGCAGACCAGTTGGCAGGAGTGTTTACGGACATATTCAATCTCTCCCCATCCCTGTCTGCAGTGGAGTAAAGTACTACTTAAGTAGTTTTTTGGGGTATTTGTACTTTACTATTTATATTTTTGCCAACTTTTACTTCCCTACATTTATAAAGAAAATAATGTACATTTTACTCTGTACATTTTCCCTGACACCCAAAAGTACTCGTTACATTTTGACAGGAAAATGGTCTAATTCACACACTTATCAATAGAACATCCCTGGTCATCCCTACTGCCTCTGATCTGGCTGACTCACTAAACACAAATGCTTAGTTTGTAAATGTTGGAGTGTGCCCCTGGCTATCCGTCAATAAAAAACAAGAAAATTGTGCCGTCTGATTTGCTTAATATAAGGAATTTGTAATGTTTTATACTTTTGATACTTAAGTACATTTTAGCAATTCCATTTACTTTTAAAACTTAAGTATATTTAAAGCCAAGTACTTTTAGTCAAGTAGTATTTTACTGGGTGACTTTTACTTGAGTCGATTTATATTAAAGTATCTTTACTTTTACTCAAGTAGGACAATTGAGTACTTTTTCCACCACTGCCTCTCTGTTGTCCACACTTGCTTCAAGATGTCCACCAATGTTCCTGTTCCAAGAAAGTGAAGGTAACTGAACAAAATTACTATCGCCCTGTAGCACTCACTTCTGTCATCATGAAGTGCTTTGAGAAGCTAGTTAAGGATCATATCACCTCCACCTTACCCGGCCCTAGACCCACTGCAATTTGCATACAACCCCAATAGATCCACGGATGTCACCATCGCACTGCACACTGCCCTATCCCATCTGGACAAGAGGAAAACCTATGTAAGAATGCTGGTCTTTGACTACAGCTCAGCCTTCAACACCATAGTACCCTCCAAGCTCTTTATTAAGGTTATGGTTCTGAACCACGCTCTGTGCAACTGGGTCCTGGACTTCCTGGCGGGCTGCCCCCAGGTGGTGAAGGTAGGAAACAACATCTCCACTTCGCTGATCCTCAACACTGGGCCCCCACATGCTTGGCCCCATCTACTCCGTTCACCCATAACTACATCGCCACGATCGTCTCCAACTCAATCATCAAGTTTGCAGACGACACAGCAGTGGTAGTACTGATTACTAACAACTACGAGAAAGCCTACAGGGAGGAAGTGAGGGCCCTGGCGAAGTGGTGGCAGGAAAATAACGTCTCAACGCCAACAAAATTAAGGAGCTGATCGTGGACTTCAGCAGATGGAGCATGCCCCATCGATGGGCTGCAGTGGAGAAGGTGAAAAGCTTCAAGTTCCTCGGCGTACACATCACTGACAATTTTTGAAATGCTCCACCCACACAGACTGTGTGGTGATGGCGGCGCAACAGCTCCTCTTCAACCTCAGCAGGCTGAAGAAATTCAGCTTGGCTCCTAAGACCCTCAACTTTTACAGATGCACCATTGAGAGCATCCTGTCGTGCTTTATCACGGCCTGGTATGGCAACTGCACTGTCCACAACCGCAGGGCTCTCCAGTGGGTGGTGCGGTCTTCCCAATGCATCACCAGGGATGCACTGCCCTCCAGGACATCTACAGCACCCGGTGTCACAGGAAGGCCAAGAAGATCATCAAGGACATCAACCACCCGAGCCACGGCCTGTTCACTCCGCTACCATCTAGAAGGCGAGGTCAGTACAGGTGCATCAAAGCTCGGACCGAGAGACTGAAACACTAGCTTCTACCTGAAGGCCATCAGACTGTTAAATAGTCACCACTAGCCGGCCTCCGCCCAGTACCATGCCCTGAAGTTTAGTCACTGTCACTAGCCGGCTACCACCCGGTTACTCAACCCTGCACCTTAGAGGCTGCTGCCCTATATACATAGTCATGGAACATTGGTCACTTTTAATAATAATTGCATACTGTTTTACCCGTTCCATATGTGTATACAGTGGGGAAAAAAAGTATTTAGTCAGCCACCAATTGTGCAAGTTCTCTCACTTAAAAAGATGAGAGAGGCCTGTAATTTTCATCATAGGTACACTTCAACTATGACAGACAAAATGAGGAAAAAAAATCCAGAAAATCACATTGTAGGATTTTTAATGAATTTATTTGCAAATTATGGTGGAAAATAAGTATTTGGTCACACACAAACAAGCAAGATTTCTGGCTCTCACNCCCCCTGCTTAAGCCAGTACATGTTCAGGCCCGTCTGAAGTTTGCTAGAGAGCATTTGGATGATCCAGATGAGGATTGGGAGAATGTCATATAGTCAGATGAAACCAAAATATAACTTTTTGGTAAAAACTCAACTCGTCGTGTTTGGAGGACAAAGAACACCATACCTACTGTGAAGCATGGGGGTGGAAACATCATGCTTTGGGGCTGTTATTCTGCAAAGGGACCAGGACGACTGATCTGTGTAAAGGAAAGAATGAATGGGGCCATGTATCGTGAGATTTTGAGTGAAAACCTCCTTGTGCATTGAAGATGAAACGTGGCTGGGTCTTTCAGCATGACAATAATCCCAAACACACCGCCCGGGCAACGAAGGAGTGGCTTCGTAAGAAGCATTTCAAGGTCCTGGAGTGGCCTAGCCAGTCTCCAGATCTCAACCCCATAGAAAATCTTTAGAGGGAGTTGAAAGTCCGTGTTGCCCAGCGACAGCCCCAAAACATCACTGCTCTAGAGGAGATCTGCATGGAGGAATGGGCCAAAATACCAGCAACAGTGTGTGAAAACCTTGTGAAGACTTACAGAAAACGTTTGACCTCTGTCATTGCCAACAAAGGGTATATAACAAAGTATTGAGATAAACTTTTGTTATTGACCAAATACTTATTTTCCACCATAATTTGCAAATAAATTCATTAAAAATCCTACAATGTGATTTTCTGGATTTTTTTCCCTCATTTTGTCTGTCATAGTTGAAGTGTACCTATGATGAAAATTACAGGCCTCTCTCATATTTTTAAGTGAGAGAACTTGCACAATTGGTGGCTGACTAAATACTTTTTTTCCCCACTGTATACTGTATTCTAGTCAACTACCCTATTGAACTATTGCTGTACATGTACTATTCTTCAGATATACTACATGTTATATCCATATGCTGTCCATATTGTCTATACATCACACATACAGTGCCTTTGGAAAGTATTCAGACCCCTTGACTTTTTCCACATTTTGTTACGTTACAGCCTTATTCTAAAATGTATTGAAAACAGGTTTTTAGAAATGTTTTCATTTTTTTTGTTTTAACAAATACCTTATTTACATAAGTATTCAGACCCTTTACAATGATACTCAATATTGAGCTCAGGTGCATCCTGTTTACATTGATCATCCTTGATGATTTGGAAAGGCACACACCTGTCTATATAAGGTCCCACAGTTGACAGTGCATGTTAGAGCAAAAACAAAGCCATGAGGTCGAAGGAATTGTCCGTAGAGCTCTGAGACAGGATTGTGTCGAGGCACAGATCTGGGAAGGGTACCAAAAAATGTCTGCAGCATTGAAGGTCCCCAAGAACACAGTGGCCTCCATCATTCTTAAATGGAAGAAGTTTGGAAACACCGACACTCTTCCTAGAGCTGGCCGCCCAGCCAAACTGAGCAATTGGGGGAGAAGGTCCTTGGTCAGGTAGGTGACCAAGAACCCGGTGGTCACTCTGACAGAGCTCTGGAGTTCCTCTGTGGAGATGGGAGAACCTTCCAGAAGGACAACCATCTCTGCAGCACTCCACCACACGAAAGCCACTCCTCAGTAAAAGGCACATGACAGCCCGCTTGCAGTTTGCCAAAAGGCACCTAAAGACTCTCAGACCATGAGAAACAAGATTCTCTGGTCTGATGAAACAAAGATTGAACTCTTTGGCCTGAATGCCAAGCGTCACGTCTGGAGGAAACCTGGCACCATCCCTACAGTGAAGCATGGTGGAATCATGGCAGCATCATGCTGTGGGGATGTTTTTCAGTGGCAGGGACTGGGAGACTTGTTGGGATCGAGGCAATGATGAACGGAGCAAAGTACAGAGCGATCCTTGATTTAAACCTGCTCCAGAGAGCTCAGGACCTCCAAACTGGGGCGCAGGTTCAGCTTCCAACAGGACAACGACCCCTGGCTTCGGGACAAGTCTGAATGGCCTTGAGTGGCCCAGCCAGAACCTGGACTTGAACCTGATCTAACATCTCGGGATAGACTTTAAAATAGCTGTGCAGCAACGCTCCCCATCCAACATGACAGAGCTTAAGAGGATTTGCGGAGAAGAATGGGAGAAACCCCCAAAATACAGATGTGCCAAGCTGTAGCGTCATAGCCAAGAAGTTTCGATGCTGTAATCGCTGCCAAAGGTGCTTCAACAAAGTACTGAGTAAAGGGTCTGAATACTTATGTAAATGTAAGTATTTTCAGTAACAAAAAAACATTTTTGCATTGTCATTATGGGGTATTGTGTGTAGATTGAGGGGACAAAAATGAACAATTACGTTTTAGAATAAGTCTAACGTTACAAAATGTGAAAAAAGTGAAGGGGTCTGAATACTTTCCCAAAGACTGAATGTGTATATACAATTGAAGTCGGAAGTTTACATACACTTAGGTTGGAGTCATTAAAACTCGTTTTTCAACCACTCCACAAAATTCTTGTTAACAAACTATAGTTTTGGCAAGTCGGTTTGGACATCTACTTTGTGCACAACACAAGTCATTTTTCTAACAATTGTTTACAGACATATTATTTCACTTACAATTCACTGTATCACAATTCCAGTGAGTCAGAAGTTTACATACACTAAGTTGACTCTGCCTTAAAACAGCTTGGAAAATTCCAGAAAATTATGTCATGGCTTTAGAGGCTTCTGATAGGCTAATTGAATTCATATGAGTAAATTGGAGGTGTACCTGTGGATGTATTTCAAGGCCTACCTTCAAACTCAGTGCCTCTTTGCTTGACATGGGAAAATCAAAAGAAATAAGCCAAGACCTCAGAAAAAAAATTGTAGACCTCCACAAGTCTGGTTCATCCTTGGGAGCAATTTCCAAATGCCTGAAGGTACCACGTTTATCTGTACAAACAATAGTACGCAAGTATAAACAACATGGGACCACACAGCCGTCATACCGCTCAGGAAGGCGACGCATTCTGTCTCCTAAAGATTAACGTAGTTTGTGAAATTCAATCCCAGAACAACAGCAAAGGACCTTGTGAAGATGCTGGAGGAAACCGGTACAAAAGTATCTATATCCACAGTAAAACGAGTCCTATATTGACCGCTCAGCAAGGAAGAAGCCACTGCTCCAAAACCGCCATAAAAAAGCCAGACTAGGGTTTGCAACTGCACATGGGGACAAAGATTGTACTTCTTGGAGAAATGTCCTCTGGTCTGATGAAACAAAAATATAACTGTTAGGTCATTAATGACCATTGTTATGTTTGGAGAAAAAAGGGGTAGGCTTGCAAGCCGAAGAACACCATCCCAACCGTGAAGCACGGGGGTGGCAGCATCATGTTGTGGGGGTGCTTTGCTGCAGGAGGGACTGGTGCACTTCACTAAATAGATGGCTTCATGAGGAGGAAAATTTGTGGATATATTGAAGCAACATCTCAAGGCCTACAAATCTGACTGTTACACCAGCTCTGTCAGGAGGAATGGGCCAAAATACACCCAACTTATTGTGGGAAAGTTGTCGAAGGCTACCCGAAACGTTTGACCCAAGTTAAACAATTTAAAGTCAATGCTACCAAATACTAATTGAGTGTATGTAAGCTTCTGACCCACTGGGAATGTGATGAAAGAAAGAAAAGCTGAAATAAATCATTCTCTACTATTATTCTGACATTTCACATTCTTAAAATAAAGTGGTGATCCTAACTGAGCTAAGACAGGGAATTTTACTAGGATTAAATGTCAGGAATTGTGAAAAACTGAGTTTAAATGTATTTGGCTAAGGTGTATGTAAACTTCCGACTTCAACTGTATATATATATATAATTTTTTTCTTTCTGTGTGTGTGTTGTTAGATATTCCTGCACTGTTGGAGATAGGAACACAAGCATATCGCTACACCTGCAATAACATCTGCTAAATATGTGTATGCGTCCAATTAGATTAGGTTTCTTTACTGCACACAGAGTGAGTCCATGCAACTTATTATGTGACTTGTTAGACACATTTGTACTCCTGAACCTATTTAGGCTTGCCATAACAAAGCGGTTGAATACTTATTAACGCAAGTCATTTCAGCTTTTCATTTGTAAACATACAATTATATTTTTTTTTATCTGCTTTGACATTATGTGGCGTTGTGTTTACGCCAGTGACAAAAAATTCAGGCTGTAACACAACAAAATGTGGAAAAAGTAAAGGGGTGTGTTTACTTGCTGAAGGCACTGTATAGATTAGGGGTTCGGTGCTCTGTGGGGATGGATTTAGAATTGAGTAATTTATACATATTAGTCTTTCCTGTGTTCCCAGGGAAGCGTGGGGTGCTGAAGCGGCCCTGGTCGGAGGCGGAGCGAGTCGCCGTGGAGACGCACCTGAAGAGTAACATCGTGGAGCTGCGCGTGCCAGCCAAGGCAGACTGCGAGCGCTGCTTGCACCTCTGCCCTCTGCTGGTCAGCAACCAGCGCGACTGGAGGGCCATCAAGTTTTACTGCCACAACCGCATTCAGCTACTGAAGAAGCAAGGCCGGAAGGAGAGTGCAGGACAAGGGACACTCTGTTAGATAGGGATGGGTAGAGAGAGAAAGGGAGTGAGAGACGGGAGAGGTCGAGAACCGACTGCTACGATCTGGAGTGACCTGATTCTGGTCCTCTTATAACTAAAGAGGCTTCATGCAAAGCTTTTATTTTTACCCATACGTTCGTTCCATATAAATTCACTTTCTGCACCCCTTTAGATTTGAACGAAGCCTTCCAAACATGTTTGTCCATGGTAGAAGTTGTCTGAAAGGGACTGTTTGGACCTGAATGCCAAAACATTCAGGAGAGAGAGCTGCGCAAAGTTGACACATTTTGCATTTCCCACCCTACCGTAAGACATCCATGTCTTTATGACTGAAATAGATAAACTGTTGAGTTTGATATCATTTGAAAGCTTTCAAACAGGGTTTCCAAACTATTTGATATTCTTTTCCAATATACATATATATGTACACACACAGTACCAGTCAAAGGTTTGGACACCTACTCATTCAAGGGTTTTTATTTATTATTACTATTTTCTACATTGTAGAATAATAGTGAAGACATAAACTATGAAATAACACTTATGGAATCATGTAGTAACCAAGAAAGTGTTAATCAAATCAAAATATATTTTATATTTGAGATTCTTCAAGTAGCCACCCTTTGCCTTGATGACAGCTTAGCACACTCTTGGCATTCTCTCAAGGAGTAGGTGTGTCCCAACTTTTGACTGGTACTGTATATATACAGTGCTTTCGGGAAAGTTTTCAGACCCCTCGACTTTTTCCACATTTTGTTATGTTACAGCCTTATTCTAAAATTGATTAAATAGTTTTTTTCCCCTCATCAATGTACACACAATACCCCATAATGACATAGCAAAACAGGTTTTTAGAAATGTTGCACATTTTATCAAAAAAAATAAGACATCACATAAGTTTTCAGACCCATTCCGCAGTACTTTGTTGAAGCACCTTTGGCAGCGATTACAGCGTTGTCTTCTTGGGTTGACAGCTATTTTCAGGTCTCTCCAGAGATGTTCAATCGGGTTCAAGTCCGGGTTCTGGCTGTGCCACTCATTCAGAGACTTGTCCCGAAGCCACTCCTGCGCTGTCTTGGCTGTGTGCTTAGGGTTGTTGTCCTGTTGGAAGGTGGTCTTGAGCGTTGATGAAAACCTGCTCCAGAGCGATCTCTCTGTACTTTGCTCTGTTCATCTTTCACTCTATCCTGACTAGTCTCCAAGTCCCTGGCGCTGAAAAACATCCCATCAGCATGATGCTGCCACCACCATGCTTCACCGAATCGATGGTGCCAGGTTTCCTCCAGACGTGACGCTTGGCATTCAGGCCAAGAGTTCGGTCTTGGTTTCATCAGAACAGAGATTTTTGTTTCTCGTGGTCTGAGAGTCTAGGTGCCTTTTGGCGAACTCTAAGCATGCTGTCATGTGCAGTTTACTGACGAGTGGCTTCCTTCTGGCCACTCTACCATAAAGTAGTTGGACTCCACTGTCAACTGTGGGACCTTTTTATAGACAGGTGTGTGCCTTTCCAAATCATGTCCAATCAATTGAATTTACCACAGGTGGAGTCCAAGTGGTAGAAACATCAAGGGTGATCAATGTAAACAGGATGCACCTGAGTGCAATTTCGAGTCTCATAGCAAAGGTCTAAATAAGGTATTTCTGTTTTATTTTTTTATACATTTGCAAAAAAAATCTAAACCTGTTTTCGCTTCGTCATTATGGGGTATTGTGTACACATTGAGGAATTTGTTTTATTTAATACATTTTTGAATAGGGCTGTAATGTAACAAAATGTGGAAAAAGTCAAGGGGCACTGTATATTTTAGTTTTTTTTTATTGTTAAAGGAGAAGTTTACCCAAAATCCATAACTTTCCAGTTAGTTTTTTGTAATACGTCAAAACATTTCCAGGACACCAGAGTGTATGTGGGCAGCAAAATCCCTGTGGTCTGGTCTAAAACTGACGGACGCTTATTAAAGCTCAATCCAAGTTTATTCACCCACTTGGTCATACAGCTGCCAATCTTATTCACACAAGTACTGTTATTTAACTCTTTCTCCTATGCTGAGTCTCCTCCTACACATCTGAACAGCCAATACATATCTGTTGCTAAACAGAACCTTAGTGATATTGGTTCTTCCTCACTTCATCTTGACCTGACCTCTGGCCCCAAATTCCTCACTCCTACCCATAGGATCCCTGATGTCCAACAATAACATATTCTGACAATTTAAACGTTCTACATTCCCCTCTTCCTCTGTGATATGAATAAGAATATTTAATATTTTCAAGTTTAGAGGTCAGAACCCATCATGTCGCAAAAGCAAACTAACTCTTCATTACATTACTCCGTTACTGTACGAATTGTAGACACATATTCTCATTCTCTGCAGCACAAACATTTCTCATTCACGACATTGGAGCGCAATTGCCACAACTGCACCACCAGTCTGTGTTGATTCTGTGGATGGGTTGGGGCTGTGGTCCAGCTACGGCCTCAGTGGCGAGAGCGGCGTTTGCCATCTGAAGTTCAATTTGCCTTAATTCTTTGTCCGAATACTCAGGCTCAAATAAATACTGTTAGACAACACCATCGACCCACCTCCCCCTCCTCCAGTAGTTTTCTTCATCACTAGCGATTATTTCGTTGTCATACATATTTGTAGATTTTTGTTTACTTTGTATAACTAATATGTAACGCTGTCTTCACTTCTCTGCCGAGAGAGCTGGGGAGAGGGCAAACTCCACTGAACTAGTTTGAATGTATGGAATCACTTGGGAGTTTCTGGATTTTGGGTAAACTTCTCCTTTAATGTCAATTATCTAAAAATGTGTAAACTCAGATTTATTTTCTCCATTTTCACATGTTGTAGCTTAGACCCTCCTGTGTTACATAGTCTGAGTGTTTGTGTTGTGCACGTAATCGGTTGAGACACATAATTCTCATGAATACTGGGTTGGTGTCATTTCAATCATAAACAGGGTTCATAGAATGGACCTATCCCTTCAGTTCACTGCCATTTAGCTGGTACACAATTGAAATTGAAATGGCATTTTTCAAGTTACTACCCGAAAGATGTATACAACCTTCCATACATGCTTGCCCATGGTAGAAGTGGTCAGAAAATGTCAAACTAATAATTTCTGGAAAAATACCTTAAAACAAATGTATTTTTTTACCTTTTAAAATAAAAACATAATTTCTAGAAAAATATGTTAATACAAATAATTAATTTGACAACGCTTTTTATAGAAGCTTTCAAATTCAACCATTTATCTTTTTCAGTGATGACATGGATGCTTTCATGGTGGGGTATGCAAAATGGGTCAACTTTGAGCACCTCTATCTCCAGAATCTTTTGTCATTCAGGTCCCAAAAATCACTTTCTGGCCACTTCTACCATGGGCAAGCTTGTATGGAGGATTTCATTCCAATCAAAAGGGATGCAGTCAGAAAGTGATTGAAATTATATGGAACGACCCCATAAGAGTAGGAGTGAAATGTCTCTATTTTCAGCACTTAAGACCAATTTTCAACTCTGATGCTTTATGGATACGGGCCCTGGATTGGGAATCATTGGTCCTAGAAGTGCGGATGAGAGTATCCGAGTTTTAAAGACTCAATTTCAATGTGATTGGACATGACGGAGAAAGAACTGAGAAGGTGAGTGAGTTCTGGATTGGAGAATGTTTGGAAGTCTAGCATCCACCTCCACTGAAAGATGAAGACGAAATGTGAATGCTAGGTTGTCTTTACAAAGATGGAAAAAGAAACATGGTTTTAACCCATAAGATCCACCCTAGAATTAGCCTACATGTCATAAGGGTTGGGACACCAATGAACTGTAAAGTTTTTGTGTTTGATATCGATAACTGACTAGCGTGTACCCCAACCATTGCTTTCATGGTCAACTGTATTGATCAAAGTATTGGACCATGACGCACAAGTGAACTTGTTCACATGTACCTTCGTACCCCGGTCTTAGTCAAACTAGTATGAAACATGGCACTCATATTTCAAATTGTTTATCATGTGTTTTTTATTTTATTCAACTATCATATGGTCGTATTAGTAACAAATGTAAATACGTACGAATCAACAATGAAATTGGACATAGTAGGGGGTATTAAGGTCTTACTGTGCTTTGGTGTACATAATGTAAATACTACTTATTAAAGTGTATCACATTTTGAAGTGTTTTCTTAACCACAATTGCAAAGTGAGTTTTTGCACTACGTTAACAGATGCAACATAAAACATACAGTGCATTCGGAAAGGATTCAGACCCATTGACTTTTTCCACTTTGTTACAGCCTTATTCTGAAATGTATTAAATGGTTTCGGCTCCGCATCAATCTAAACACAATACCCCATAATGACAAAGCAAAACAGCTTTAGAAATTTTGCACATTTTATTTAAAAACATATTTATCACATTTACATACGTTTTCAGACCCATTACGTGATACTTTGTTGAAGCATCTTTGGCAGCAATTACAGTATTGAGTCTTCTTGAGTATGACTCTACAAGCTTGGCACACCTGTATTTGGGGAGTTTCTCCCATTCTTCTCTGCAGATCCTCTCAATCTCTGTCATGTTAAATGGGGATCGTCGCTTTACAGCTATTTTCAGGTCTCTCCAGAGATGTTCAATCGGGTTCAAGTCCGGGCTCTGGCTGTGCCACTCAAGGACATTCAGAGACTTGTCCTGAAGCCAATCCTGCGTTGTCTTGACTGTGTGCTTAGGGTTGGTGTCCTGTTGGAAGATGAACCTTCGCCCCAGTCTGAGGTCCTGAGCGCTCTGGAGCAGGTTTTCATCAAGGATCGCTGTGTTAATCTTTCCTTCAATCCTGACTAGTCTCCCAGTTCCTGCCGCTGAAAAACATCCCCACAGCATGATGCTGCCATCACCATGCTTCACCGTAGGGATGGTGCCAGGCTTCCTCCAGACGTGACGCTTGGCATTCAGGCCAAAGAGTTCAATCTTGGTTTCATCAGACCAGAGAATCTTGTTTCTGATGGTCTGAGAGTCTTTAGGTGCCTTTTGACAAACTCTATGCTGGCTGTCATGTACCTTTTACTGAGGCCACTCTACCATAAAGCCCTGATTGGTGGAGTGCTGCAGAGATGGTTGTCATTCTAGAAGGTTCTCCCATTTCCACAGAGGAACTCTGGACCTCTGTCAGAGTGACCATCAGGTTCTCGGCCACCTCCCTGACCAAGGCCCTTCTCCACCGATTGCTCAGTTTGGCCGGGTGGCCTGCTCTTTACCACAGGTGGACTCCAAGTTGTAGAAACATCTCAAGAATCATCAATGGAAACGGGATGCTCCTCAGCTCAATTTCGAGTCTCATTGCAAAGGGTCTGAATACTTATGTAAATAAGGTATATCTTCTTTTAGACATTTGCAAACATTTCTTAACCTGTTTTCGCTTTGATTATGGGGTAGTGTGTGTAGATTTGAGGATTTTTTTATTTAAGGCTGTAACGTAACAATGTGGAAAAAGTCAAGGAGTCTGAATACTTTCCGAATGCACTGTATTACCTACAGTAATGCAAAATAAATAATTCCAGAATAGTCTAATGAATAAGAACTGTGTCAGAACAACATTCCAAACTTGTTTTCTTGAAACAAACTTAGCTCTAATACTTTAAGTCACAAATACATTATTTGAATACATAGTCACACAAGGTGTTTATCATATTAAGAATATATTAAACATCTCAGGTTGGGTTTCTGCCTTTAGTAAATGAGCAAGGTCTTACCTGGGTTGAACAGGTAATACAGTATGAAGTCACTTCTACAGATACAGCAGGAAAATTCCTCCTCGCTAGAATCTCATTGCAGGTTATTGTCTTGCTGGAAGATCCAGTTGCGGCCAAGTTTTAGCCTCCTGTCCATGATGCTGTTGACCTTAACTTCTTAGGGAGCGGCTGCAGAGGTGACGGTTTTGGAGAGTCTGGCGTGCCCAAAGTAAAATGCCTGCCACTCAGGCCCAGAAAATAGGATATGCACATAATTAGTACTATTGGATAGGAAACACTGAAGATTCTAAAAGTGTTAAAATGATGTATGTGAGAACTGATATAGCAGGCGAAAACCCAAGGAAAATCCATTCGGATTTGCAGTTGTTTTTGTACATGACCTTTTTCTCCAGGCTGCCAATTGATTTCTATGTTAACTAGGACTGAGACTGCAGTACCTATGGCTTCCACTAGATGTCAACAGTCTTTATACAGTGTCTGGAGGCTCTAGCACTAAGCAGAACAGATAGGAAGAGGAAACAGTCAGGAGACCACATTTGTCAACAACGTTTCACGGGCGCGAGATTGTGAGCGCGCCCCACTTTATTTTCCTTTCCTATCGTTCACGTTATTGTCCAGTTTAAATATTACAGTAAATATACATAAAAGGATACCTAAGGATACATAAAAATTATGTTTGATTTGTTTGGAGAAAGTGTATGGGTATAATTTGAACGTGTTCTCTTCACGGTTCAATGGGCAACTCGACGGTGGATTTTCTGATCATAACGCGCCAACCAAATTTAGATTTATGGATATAATAAATGACTTTTTCTAACAAAAGAACCATTGGATGTCTTCGTTGGACACTTGGGAAGCCCTCAGCAGAAGTTCTTCGAAAGGTAAGTGATTTATTTTAGCTCTTATATGGGTTTTGTGTGACCCGCGCTGGATATGAATTTATGCTAATGTGAAAATAGGAGAGGTGCTATCCTCAAACAATCAAATGTTGTGCTTTCGCCGTAAAGCCTTTTTGAAATCTGACAACGCTGTGATATTGCCAAGAATCAGAGCATTTGATGACTATGCAACACTTGTATATTGATGAATGTTTAATAATTCAACTTTTGGATTTTGAATTTGGCGCCTTACATTTCACCGGGTAGTGTCGGGAGCGGCCCGCTAGCGCGCTGTTTCTCCCTAAGTAGTTAAATGATACCAAGATGGGAGATTCGGCTGGGTCACTTGTACAGATAGTTCAAACTATGGACCAGAAGGAGGCATTTGAGGTTAAGACTGGTTATAGGGACCCGAATCTGTGATTAGAACGGATTACGGCAAGAACCATGTCTGAGGAGGAATGTAATGCCTGTGGCACGGCTAAGCCTAGGTTAACAACTATGCCCTTCCCCTGATGGGTTTTAATTCTCCATCAGGTTTATCTTGTATGGTTAAATTGTTCAAGCCACTTGGGAAGGAGGTGATTGGGTCCTGTGTTGGTATGTACTATCTGTATCCCCCAGTATTGTATTCGCCCTAACCTAGATTACCCCTGTCAGTAGTTTCAGAGGAGGCTTATTATTGTTTGTTCTGGTATTGATAACTCACTCTCTGGTTGGTTCGATAAAATGTTTGATAAATGGAAGACTATTGTGACGACCGTATTGGGACCGGATCTGACCGGGATGTTTATGCTGGTATTATGTGGATGTTGTTTAACTACTTAGGGAGAAACAGCGTGCTAGTCGGCCGCTCCCGACACTACCCGGTGAAATGCAAGGCTCCAAATTCAAAATCCAAAAGTTGAATTATTAAACATTCATCAATATGCAAGTGTTGCACAGTCATCAAAAGCTCTGCTTCTTGGCAATATCACAGCGTTGTCAGATTTCAAAAAGGCTTTATGGCGAAAGCACAACATTTGATTGTTTGAGGGTAGCACCTCCAATATTTTTTTTCCATTAGCATAAATTCATAAACCATCGTCGTTCACACAACACATTTCACAGCGAAAACAAATCCCTCACCTTTTGAAGAACTTCTGCTGAGGGCTTCCCAAGTGTCCAACGAAGACAATCCATGGTTCTTTTGTTAGAAAAAGTCATTTATTATATCCATAAATCTCAGTTTGGTTGGTGCGTTATGATCAGAAAATACAGCGTCCACTCGCCCATTGAACCGTGAAGAGAACTCGTTCAACCTATACCTATACACTTGTCCAAGAACAATCAAACATCATTGATAATGTATCCTTAGGAACACTTTTATGTATATTTAGTATAATATTTCAACCGGATTATAAACTGGGCGATAGGAAAGGAAAAAACCACAGCGCGCGCAAGCCNGGTGACCACTTCCCAATTCTTCTTCTATTACCATCCAGAGCAACTAAACATAATCAAAACACTGTCTAGAGACTGTTGACATCCAGTGGAAGCAATAGGTACTGAAATCTTACTCCCTTATATGGTCATTTTCAATAGGGAGGGGTTCAAAATGAGGCAATGTGTCAAATACACTTTTTCCAGGACAGAAATTCCTCGGGTTTTCGCCTGCTATATCTGTTCTGTTATACTCACAGACAATATTTTAACACTCTTAGAAACTTCAGTGTTTCCTATCCAATAGTACTAATTATGTGCATATCCTATTTTCTGGGCCTGAGTGGGAGGCATTTTACTTTGGGCACGCCAGACTCTCCAAAACCGTCACCTCGGGAGCTGCTCCCTAAGAAGTTAATCCTGTGTGTGAGAGGTTTTGTGTCTAGGTCTCTGGAAAAGGCGGTGGGACAACAGATGACAGATGTATGGCCCTGCCAGACTGAGACCATGAGACGACAGTTACATGCCTTCTAGATTGACAGAGAATGCTGTTGGTTTTAATCCAGAGGAGCCTGAATTAGATGAAACAATTTTTAATGTTTAGTAATGTTGTCTATTTGATAAAGGTTATAACGAAAATCCTAAACAGAAGAGTTTTGATCGGAAGTAGTAATAGACCTCACGTTAGATTTCTTGTTTGTATTTTTATTACATATATAATGGTTTTCTTTATAGATGTGGTGTTATTTCTTTGTATGTTTTTGTTTTTGTTTGGTGTGGTGTCATTTATTTTCTTTTCAGTGGATAATTTTTTGTCAAAGGTAGGGATGTTTGTATGTTTAAGTAATGACTAAGAATATTCCATTCTGAAAATGTATGCAATAGGGATAGGGTTATAAGACAATGATAATCCAATTGATGTGTGTGTGTCTAGAAATGTATATTGTATAGAGAGTGGACCAGGTGGTAAAGGAGTATCTGTGAGAACAAAGAATTCTTTGTTCAACCATACTACAGGAGAGAGGCCTTCTCGTCCTTGGGACGGGAGTGACTGCTAGGAGCTGTCTAGATTTACTTATGTTGCAAGATTGTGATAAGCCAATACTGTGGGAAAGTACTATTTCCTAGAGAGGGTGGAGCATTTGTATAATTTGTGTTTAGCTTAAAGCTTGTACAATATATAAAGACTGTGTTCACATTTAGATTCCAGAGCTCTCGTGACATTTGACAATTGTAGACTGGGCTTCTGTCTGTTTCATTTCAACCAGTATCTTACAAATTCTGGGTTACAGACGGAGTAGTTTAATTGATGTTCAGTTTATGAATATTTAGAACATAATTCTCGTAACAGATATATACTTATTCATGTCACTGAGGGAGAGAGGGGAATGTATAACGTTTACATTCTGTCCGGATATATTATTGTTACCCATCGGGGATCCTATGGGAGGAAAAGAGACAGTCTGGTACGGGTCAACATGACAGCCATGAGTTGGGGGGGAGTGAGCACTTTGGTGCAAAGGTCAGGTCAGATGAAATGAGGAAGAACCAATATCACTAAGGTTCTGTCTAGCAACAGAGATGCATTGGCTGTTCAGATGTGTAGGAGGAGACTCAGCATAGGAGAAAGGGTTAAATATCAGTGCTTGTGTGAATGTCTTTTATCTTCTGCAGCTGTATTGACCCAATGGGTGAATAAACTTGGTTTAAGCTTTACTAATCCTCCGTGAAATTTTAAGGTTAATTTAGAACCTAAACACTACTGTAAAATATGGTGGTAGATCTTGATGTTATCGGGCTATTTTGATTCCACTGGTCCAGGGGCACTTGTCAACGGCTTTATGAACTTTACCCAGTACCAGGATATTTTAGCCGAAAACCTGGTTGCCTCTGCCAGGAAGCTGAAACTTTGCTATAAGTGGATTTTCCAGCAAGAAAACAACCCCAAGCAGTCATCAAAATCCACAAATAAATGGTTTATTGGGAACAAAATCAACATTTTGCAGTGCCTGTCTCCAGACTTGAAACCCGTTTAGTATTTATTAGGATCCCCAATTAGCTGCTGCCGAGGCAGCGGCTACTCTTCCTGAGGTCCAAACAGGAAACATCACAACAAAACATAACTGTACATACATAGCACTACATTTATATTACAATTTAGCCATTCAGAAGACGCTCCCATTATGAGCAACTCACAGCTAGTGCATTCATCTTAAGATAGCTAGGTGAGACAATCACATATCACAGTCATATCCCAACCATGTATCACATAGATAATATACTACAAAATGCATAAAAATATCTGTCTCCTCACAGTCCCCGTTGTGCCGTAAAGTGTTTTATCATTTTTTCAATTTAGTCATGTCTCTATTTAATGCTGTGTGTATCCCAGCCTCTGTTTTGGGGACTGTGAAAAGACCTCTGGTTCCATGTCTTGTGTTATGTCGATGAGTGTCCGAACTGTGTGCCAAAGGCTTGAACAATCATCAGATAACCCAACCCTGATCTGTACTTCTCCACAACTTTGTCCCTGACCTGTTTGGAGAGCTCCTTGGTCTTCATGGTGCCGCTTGCTTGGTGGTGCCCCTTGCTTAGTAGTGTTACAGACTCTGGGGCCTTTCAGAACAGGTGTATATATACACTGAGATCATGTGACAGATCATGTGACACTGAGATTGCACACAGGTGGACTTTAACTAATTATGTGACTTCTGAAGGTAATTGCTTGCACCAGATCTTATTTAGGGGCTTCATAGCAAAGGGGGTGATTACATATGCACGCACCACTTTTCAGTTTTTTATTTTTTAGCATTTTTTGTCTATGTCCATTACATGAAATCCAAATGAAAATCCATTTAAATTACAGGTTGTAATGCAACAAATAGGAAAAACGCCAAGCAGTTGAATAGTTTTTCAAGGCACTGGCCATTAAGGCCTGATTGTTCTTCAAGATGTTCAAACGTTCATAGATGACCAGCAGGTCAAATAATAAATACATTGGTTGCACAGGAGATTTACACCAGATATAACAGACCGACCCTAGCCCCCCGGCACATAGACTATTGCAGCATAGTTACTGGAGGCTGAGATGGGAGGGGGGGGGACTTTGGATCCGTCCGACAAAGCCACGGACAGGACCAACCAGGCAGGATATAACAACACCCACTTTGCCAAAGCACAGCACCCACACCACTAGAGGGATATCCACAGACCACCAACTTACTACCCTGAGACAAGGCTGAGTATAGCCCACCAAGATCTCCTCCTCCACATGAGCCCGGGGGGGGGCGCAAAACCGGACAGGAAGATCACGTCTGTGACAAAAGTCACTCAAGTGACACACCCCACCTAGGGAAGGCATGGAAGAGCACTAGTAAGCCAGTGACTCATTCCTGGTAATAGAGAATTATTAACTCAAAGGTAGAGAATCCCAGTGGAGAGGGGAGATGGCCAGGCAGAGACAACAAGGGCGGTTCGTTGCTCCAGTGCCTTGTTATTCACCTTCGCACCCCTGGGCCAGACTACACTCAATCATAGGACGTACTGAAGAGATGAGTCTTCAGTACAGGCTTAAAGGTTGAGACCAAGTCTGCGTCTCGCACATGATTAGGCAGACTATTCCATAAAAATGGAGCTCTATAGGAGAAAGCACTGCCTCCAGCTGTTTGCTTAGAGATTCTAGGGGCAATAAGGAGGCCTGCATTTTGTGACCATAGTGTATGTGTAGGTATGTACGGCAGGACCAAATCGGAGAGATAGCTAGGAGCAAGACCATGTAATGCTTTGTAGGTTAGCAGTAAAACCTTGAAATCAGCCCTAGCCTTAATAATAGGACGCCAGTGTAGAGAGGCTAGCACTGGAGTAATATGATCAAATGTTTTGGTTCTAGTCATGATTCTAGCAGCTGAAGTTAATTTATTGCTTTATCCGGGTAGCTGGAGAGTAGAGCATTGCAGTAGTCTAATCTAGAAGTGACAAAAGCATGGATTAGCTTTATCGCATCATTTTCTGGACAAAAAGTTTCAGTTTTTTGCAATGTTGCAAAGATGTAAAAGAGCGGTCCTTGAAATATTCTTGATATTTTTGTCAAAAGAGATCAGGGTCAAGAGTAACGCCGAGGTCCTTCACAGTTTTATATGTCAGTCGACTGTACAACCATCAAGATTAATTGTCTAATCCAACAGCAGATCACTTTGGTTCTTGCAACCTAGAACTAGCATCTCTGTTTGGTCCGAGTTTAAAAGTAGAACATTTGCCACCATCCACCTCCTTATGTCTGAAACACAGGCTTCCAGGGTAGGCAGGTTTGGGACTTCACCGTGTTTCATTGAAATGTACAGCTGTGTGTTGTCCGCATAGCAGTGAAAGTTGACATTGTGTTTCCGAATGACATCACCAAGAGGTAGAATAAATAGTGAAAACAATAGTGGTCCTAAAACGGAACCTTGAGGAACACTGAAACTTACAATTGATTTGTCAGAGGACAAACTATCCACAGAGACGAACTGATGTCTTTCAGACAGATAAGATCTAAACCAGGCAAGATCTTTTCCGTGTAAACCAATTTTGGTTTCAATCTCTCCAAAAGAATGTGGTGATCGATTGTGCCAAATGCAGCACTAAGGTCTATGAGCACGAGGACAGATGCAGAGCCTTGGTATGATGCCTTAAAAGGTAATTTACCACCTTCATGAGTGCAGTCTCAGTGCTATGATGGGGTCTAAAACCATACTGAAGCATTTCATTTATATTTGTCTGCAGGAAGTCAGCAACAGATTTTTCTAAACATTTTGAGAGGAATGGGAGATTCTATATAGGCTGATAGTTTATAGACTTCTCCATGTGAATACTGAAGTCACCAAAAATGTGAATATTATCTGCCATGACTACAAGGTTCAATAGGAATTCTGGGAACTCAGTGAAAAACGCTGTATACTGCCTAGGAGGCCTGTAAACAGTAGCTATAAAAAGTGATTGAGTAGGCTGCATAGATTTCATGACTAGAAGCTTAAAAGACAAAGTTATTATTTAAAAAATGTAAGTGTACTTTCGTAACGGTTAGCAACATTTGCAGGATGTGCGGGGGATATGGTCACTAGTGTAACCAGGAGGAGAGCCCTCATTTAACACAGTAAATTCATCAGGCTTGATCCATGTTTCCAATCACGTCAAGTTTATGATCAGTGATTGGTTCATTGACTATGACTGCCTTGGAAGTGAGGGATCTAAGATTAAGTAGCCCTATTTTGAGATATGAGATATCACAATCTCTTTCAATAATGACAGGAATGGAGGAGGTCTTTAGTCCAGTGAGATTGCTAAGGCGAACACCACCATGTTAAGTTTTGCCCAACCTAGATCGAGGCACAGACACGGTCTGAATGGGGATAACTGAGCTGACTACATTGACTGTGCTAGTGGCAGACAGTTCGGTACCTTCAACACCTCATTGAAAACCTGTGGTTTGAATTGGAACAGCGCAGTCCATAAGCGAAAAGAATATCAAGGATCTGGAAGGATTCTGTGGAGAAAGGGTCTAAGATCTCACCCAATGTGTACCCCAACTCATAAAATATCTTAAAAAAGGCTCAGTGCTGTTATCCTCGCAAGATGAGGTATTGAAAACAGGTGTCAATAATTGTGACCCCTACCTTTTTGAGATTTTTAAAAATTAGTACTTGTTTAAGAAAATACCTTTCTCTTAGGAATTGTATTAGTATAAAATAATCATTTCTATGAATTTCTCAATTTCCCATGAAACTATACTTTTTTTTCTTTCCTGTTTGCACTTCATAGCTAAACGGCAACTAGATAGCAGAGGATGATTTCGATCCATCAACCTCTGGGTTATGACCACATCCACTAAGGTTTACGTCTCTCATGTCTTCCTGCCAGGAAGGAGGCATATAGCAGGGATGGTGGGTGCGTAATGTCGAAATGCTGCAATGGATGTTTATATGGACTAGTTGAATCAAAACGTTCTTAGCAGTGGATGGTTTAGATCCATCAGCCTCTGGGTACAGCACATTTCCGCTGCGCCACTCTGCTTCCCATGTCTTCTGCTGAGGAAGGAGGCATATAGTAGGGATGGTGAGTGCGTAATGACGATACGCTTCAAGGATGGTTTCGATCCATCGACCTCTGGGTTATGGGCCCAGCACGCTTCTGCCACTCTGCTTTTAGCCACTCCAGATGGGACTCAAACCCACAATCCATGGCTGAGGATTCATTAGGCCACTGGGGCTGTGTGAGAAGGGGTCAGACTATATGAACTGACAGAAGCAGGGAAAATTGTGGAAAATTCAGCATTGAAGGGGCTGAGACCTGCCCTAAAAATGTGTATTGTTTCATCCCTGTTTGTTACTTCATAGCTAAAGGACAACTGGATAGCTTCGATCCATCAACCGCTGGGTAATGGGCCCAGCACTCTTCCACTTCCACCTCTCTGCTTCTGTTGTTTTCTCCTGAGGAAGGAGGCATATAGCAGGAAAGGTTGGTTGAATTGGTTGAAATATGTTTATTAATGAGGGTAATAAGTGGACATGGCAACTGACTGATTTAGAGTGAATAACACAACAGGATCCAAACAGATGACAACATCCATGCAAACAGAGGAAAAAACCACCTGAACATTCTAGGGCTCGATTCAATCAGATTAGTGTTGGTCGACACCACCAATAGAGATTGTTTTGGCGTGTCAGAGGTGGTCAAATCTACAAGTGGCTCCATGCGTTACCTTACCGCCTATACTGCCATTGGATGCAACGAAATCACCCAACTTCATATCCGACGAATCCCATGCAGCCAGGTTAGAAGTTCCAGCAGCCATGTTACAGGTTCCAACATTTGAATGCGTGATGTTCTATTGTAGGCTATAGGCCATACTCCTGATTAGACTGATAGGCTTTAACCCCCCCCCCCCCACACCATCCCAATGAACATACAGTGAGGGAAAAAAGTATTTGATCCCCTGCTGATTTTGTACGTTTGCCCACTGACAAAGAACTGATCAGTCTATAATTTTAATGGTAGATTTATTTGAACAGTGAGAGACAGAATAACAACAAAACAATCCAGAAAAACAAATGTAAAAAATGTTATAAATTGAATTGCATTTTAATGAGGGAAATAAGTATTTGACCCCTCTGCAAAACATGACTTAGTACTTGGTGGCAAAACCCTTGTTGGCAATCACAGAGGTCAAACGTTTCTTGTAGTTGGCCACCAGGTTTGCACACATCTCAGGAGGGATTTTGTCCCACTCCTCTTTGCAGATCTTCTCCAAGTCATTAAGGTTTCGAGGCTGACGTTTGGCAACTCGAACCTTCAGCTTTCTATGGGATTAAAGTCTGGAGACTGGCTAGGCCACTCCAGGACCTTAATGTGCTTCTTCTTGAGCCACTCCTTNCCCCAAAGCATAATGTTTCCACCTCCATGTTTGACGGTGGGGATGGTGTTCTTGGGGTCATAGGCAGCATTCCTCCTCCTCCAAACACGGCGAGTTGAGTTGATGCCAAAGAGCTCCATTTTGGTCTCATCTGACCACAACACTTTCACCCAGTTGTCCTCTGAATCATTCAGATGTTCATTGGCAAACTTCAGACGGGCATGTATATGTGCTTTCTTGAGCAGGGGGACCTTGCGGGCGCTGCAGGATTTCAGTCCTTCACGGCGTGGTGTGTTACCAATTGTTTTCTTGGTGACTATTGTCCCAGCTGCCTTGAGATCATTGACAAGATCCTCCCGTGTAGTTCTGGGATGATTCCTCACCGTTCTCATGATCATTGCAACTCCACGAGGTGAGATCTTGCATGGAGCCCCAGGCCGAGGGAGATTGACAGTTCTTTTGTGTTTCTTCCATTTGAGAATAATTGCACCAACTGTTGTCACCTTCTCACCAAGCTGCTTGGCGATGGTCTTGTAGCCCAT
This sequence comes from Hucho hucho, assembly GCA_003317085.1. Classification (NCBI taxonomy): domain Eukaryota; kingdom Metazoa; phylum Chordata; class Actinopteri; order Salmoniformes; family Salmonidae; genus Hucho; species Hucho hucho. The sequence goes on from QNTS01000240.1 coordinate 926,468, forward strand.
TCCAGCCTTGTGTAGGTCTACAATCTTGTCCCTGACATCCTTGGAGAGCTCTTTGGTCTTGGCCATGGTGGAGAGTTTGGAATGTGATTGATTGCTTCTGTGGACAGGTGTCTTTTATACAGGTAATAAACTGAGATTAGGAGCACTCCCTTTAAGATTGTGCTCCTAATTTCAGCTCGTTACCTGTATAAAAGACACCTGGGAGCCAGAAATCTTTCTGATTGAGAGGGGGTCAAATACTTATTTCCCTCATTAAAATGCAATTCAATTTATAACATTTTTCACAAGTCTTTCTGGATTTTTTTGTTGTTATTCTGTCTCTCACTGTTCAAATAAACCTACCATTAAAATTATAGACTGATAATTTCTTTGACAGTGGGCAAACGTACAAAATCAGCAGGGGATCAAATACTATTTTCCCTCACTGTAGGCAAGTGCGTAGCCCTAATCAACGCTACATCCTCTTGAGGTAACTCAGCACTGTATATGCTTTCACATTAATGCCTTCAGAATGTTGTCCAGAGTACAATTACCCCAACATCTATCCTTTCATCAGAATCATTAACCAATAAAGCAACTAACCCAACCCAACTATGGTGTTTAAAGTGGCACCCGGACCCAACCCATCTGCATGTCTACAGTGTAATCTGGTCTTTCTCTCTCTCTTTAGCTCTGCCTCCTCTGTCATGGCGTCTTCAAGCTCACCCATTATGTAGCTGGACCTCACTTCACGTGAGAACTGTGAACCCATCGAGGAAAGAAATTACGATCTTTACCGCTGCAGGTGCTGTAATGAGAACTGTGTGTGGACCAGACCAACGCTGTCCCAACACCCCCGCCTGGTGTATCTTGATGTACACTCAATGTCCAGAATTCAGCCCGTGCCCTCGGTTATCTCCTGACCTCATGTGCCGCTTTCACCTGGGAATATACACACTGCAACGCATGGGTCATTTCCTGACAACAGGACAACACAGACTCTCCCCTTAGCCTAATCTGTGACATGAATAACAGCCCCCGGTATTCCCATCGATCTCCCAGTTACCAGCTACCAAGCCATGTAGCATGAGTCCTCATAAAATGATATCCCAACAATGCTATTAAAGTAATCCCTGCTACTACTGACACTGTCCATGACGCATACTTCAAACTCCCTCATTTGCGCCGTAGTGCCATTCCATGCTGATACTATCGCCTCCTTTAATTACTGTCCCTACACGACTGCCGTGAGTAACTACTTAATGGAATCTGTCAAGTGTTCGCTGGCTGTTATGAATAGGGAAGAGATTAATGAAGTTGGAAGAATATCCAACCTAACAAAACTCTGAGTCACAGGTTTCTTGAAAGTTTACCATAGTGTCTGAAATGCCCACACTATCTCACCATGATCTGGGTATGTGTAATGTCCCTATATTGTGCACAGTTAGCTGTCGTCCCTCTCCTACGAGCTATTTCCTGTAACAATATACATAGTCTCTGAGAATGATACCACTCTATCACCACAACCTTAATTTATGAGCCCCCACCGATCTCCACCCCAATCATATTTCATCCCACTTAACAGCCTTATGTAAACCTTCTGTCTCAAACACAGACCTCATGTGTACCTCGCCTCCTGCTACAGATACATTTGCACATATATCATTCCATCTAACCCACAACACAATATTCACTACTACTAATGCACTTCTAAAGTTATAAACATACTAAAACATTCTTAAATCAATTTGTCAATATACATTGGTCCCTCCTCTGGAACAATGATCACTCTTATGTTCCACGAACTTAAAAACATATGGAGGAAATAGAAAAAGTAATAATAATTCACACCATCCTTGATGCGACTAAGACTGGGGAAAGAACCGTCCCTCCGTTCCGTTCTTTGCCCATGTGATGCTGGTCTCCATGCCTGTCTCTTTCATTTTCATCCTTGTGTGTTAATTAGGGAGCGGCAGCAGAGGTGAGCTATTTTATTGAAAATCCCATAGGCAGCCGTTCAAAGTGAGGAAATGTCACAACAAAAATTCTGGACAGAAAATCCTCGGGTTTTCGCCTGCTATATCAGTTCTGTTATACTCACAGACATTATTTTAACGGTTGTAGAAACGTCAGAGTGTTTCCTATCCAATAGTACTAATTATGTGCATATCCTAGTTTCTGGGCCTGAGTGGCAGGTATTTTACTTTGGGCATGCCAGACTCTCCAAAACCGACACCTCGGCTGCCGCTCCCTAAATAGTTAACTATTTTCCAAGGTAGCGCTACCCACTTCCCCGGAGAATTGTTATGGTATTTGTGCCTATTAATTGGTCACGGCACTTAATATCTTGTATTAGAACCAATACTATAGCATCTGCAAATGTATTACTGGAGAATACGGATGATCTAATGTCTTATTCCAGTGCTGCGCCTCAAATATCACTGTTGTTGATGACCCACATTACCAAAATTATTCACACTTGTCTTCCTATTTCCACATAATCTGTCACGGTTCACCACCCAACAGGGCATAAAACCAACCTCTCTTTATTGCTACTGCTAATACACCCAAATCCAACAGCGTTCAAATATCTTATTGCTTTTCTTCTAACCTTGAATGGCAACATTTTATCCTAGTACACAAGCATGTCACTTTATCCATCCACACACATTCTACTGCTGCATGGCCACTGCAGCTGAGACTTTCACCCTCTCGTTACAGGTTTAGCAGGGAACCAACCCCACCCGGGTTTTACTCCCTAGGACTTACCCTTTGCAGGTACCAGCCTGCTTGGGCTTACCTTCCGGGACTTACCCTATACTTTATGGTACTAGCAGGAACCAACCTACTCGGGATTGACCCCCTAGGACTTACCCTCTGCAGGTACCAGCCTGCTCAAGCTTACCTTCCGGGACTTACCCTATACTTTATGGTACTAGCAGGATCCAACCTACTCGGGATTGACCCCCTAGGACTTACCCTCTACAGGTATAAACCTGAAAGATATTCAGACCCCTTGACTTTTTCCACATTTTGTTACATTATAGCCATATTCTAAAATTGATTAAATTCATGTTTTTCCTCATCAATCTACACACAATACCCAATAATAATGAAGCGAAAACAGGTTTTAGAGTTTTTTGCAAATTTATACATAATAAAACACTGAAATACCTTATTCATGTAAGTATTCAGAACTTTTCCTATGAGACTCGAAATTGAGCTCAGGTGCATCCTGTTTCCACTGGTCATCCTTGAGATGTTTGGCCTCCCGGCCAAACTGAGCAATCGGGAGAGAAGGGCCTTGGCCAGGGAGGTGACCAAGAACACGGTGGTCACTCTGACAGAGCTCCAGAGATCCTCTGTGGAGATGGGAGAACCTTTCAGAAGGACAACCATCTCTGCAGCACTCCACCAATCAGGCCTTAATTGTAGTCGCCAGACAGAAGCCACTCCTCAGTAAAAGGTGCATGACAGCCCTTGAAGTTTGCCAAAAGGTACCTAAAGGACTCTCAGACCATGAGAAACAAGATACTCTGGTCTGATGAAACCAAGATTGAACTCTTTGGCCTGAATGCCAAGCGTCACTTCTGGAGGAAACCTAGTACCATCCTTACGGTGAAGCATGGTGATGGCACCATAATGCTGTGTGGATGTTTTTAAGCGGCAGGGACTGGGAGACTCGTCAGGATCGAGGGAAAGATGAACGGAACAAAGTACAGAGAAATCCTTGATTAAAACCTGCTCCAGAGCTCTAAGGACCTCAGACTGGGGCAAAGGTTCACCTTCCAACAAGACAAGGACCTTAAGCACACGGCCAAGACAACGCAGGAGTGGCTTCGGGAGAAGTCTTTGAATGTCCTTGAGTGGCCCAGCCAGAGCCCGGACTTGAACCCGATCAAACATCTCTAGAGAGATCTGAAAATAGCTGTGCAGCGACACTCCCCATCCAACCTGACAGAGCTTGAGAGGATCTTCAGAGAAGAATGGGAGAAACTCCTAAAATACAGGTGTGCCAAGCTTGTAGCATCATACCCAAGAAGACTCGAGGCTGTGATCTCTGCCAAAGGTGCTTCAACAAAGTACTGATTAAAGGGTCTAAATACTTATGTAAATGTAATATTTCAGTTTTTTATTTGTAATACATTTGCAAACATTTCTAAAAACTTGTTTTTGCTTTGTCATTATGGGGCAGTGTGTGTAGATTGATGAGGGGAAAAAAAACTACAGTATTTAATCCATTTTAGACTAAGGCTATAACATAACAAAATGTGGAAAAGGTCAAGGGTCTGAATACTTTCTGAATGCACTGTATATAGAAAGGAGATTAAGTTATTTAAATGGAGCAATATGACCTAATAAACAAATATTTGCATAACCAAAGAAATTTAGAAACTGGCCCCAACACTCCGGCCCCTAATTGCTATCTGCCAAGGAAAGCAATGAACGGAGCTTAAGTAACATATCATCAGCATTTTTTTGTAAATGTCCGATTGTCCATACTTAATCGCATTGTTCATCATAGGATAATCCAGGGCAATCAGTGTATGTGTGCAGGTGTCAGTGATAGAGTCAGTGTAGGTGCTGTGTAACTCTGGAGCTGTGTGCAGAAATAGAGGCAGCAGCACAAAGTCACGTCCGCTCCAAATGGTGTAACATGCAGTCTCTTGCATGGTTATTACTGCCTTATTACTACGCCATTACTGCAGCAAACAGAGCTTGCTGATGGGCCTCTCCAGCTCACTGGTCTTGGTCTTTACACGCACTCTGCGTACCAGACCTCTGGAGTCTGCCATAGTGTCAATGATTCACCCCGTCAGCCATGAGTTATGTACGTGGTGCTGTAGGATCCACAATAAGCACCAGTGGTTATACTCTGCTTTGTGCTATTCCACTTCGGATGCTCCTGAATCATTAACAGATACTCATGTGTCCATGTTTTCCAGAAGAGGTCTGCAAGGTACTGTACTAGGTTCCATCTTCTTCAAGCATACAAATCGTCCTTCTTGAACAGACCTGGTGGCAGGATTGGTTTCCTTTGAGTTGAATGAGGTGATTTGGTGTAAGGGATTCCAAGTCACTTGGGTCATCAGACTGAAGTGATTGGGCGGTCATAGAAAATTGCCTCTACCTCACACAGAGCAGTTTGCAGGGCTTAGTCATTGAGGGTTTGCTGCCTCATGACTAGGGCTGAAAGGTTATGAAAGGTTATTGTCATGCAAAAGTCTGCCGGTCTCATGGTAATTGATCGTTAATTAACATAAACATGTTTATTATCTCCAAGCCTCCACACATATAATCCCTCAAACATCTACATTTATTAAAGTCTAATAAACCAATTTAATACACACCATCACAATACATCCATTATTTATTTTTGTCAGGTCTACAGAAATATTACGATAATGTCAGGATACGTGTGTGTTGCTGGTACGTGAGTCAGGCGCAGGAGAGCAGAGATAGTGAAATGAAAGCACTTTACTGTGGCACAGTACAAACTGAACGCAAATAGCGTTACACAAACAAATGCCTACAGAGAAAAGTGCGGCAGCACAAAGTACAAAAATACCAGTCTGGCGCAAACCAGCCGGAAACGTGCCACTGACAAATAAACAATCACACACACAGACATGGGGGAAACCAGAGGGTTAAATACATGACAAGTAATGAGGGAATGACAACCAGGTGTGTGGGGAAACAAGACAAAACAAATGGAAAATGAAAAGTGGATCGGTGATGGCTAGAAGACCAGTGACGTCGACAGCCGAACACCACCCGAACAAGGAGAGGCACCGACTTTGGAGGAAGTCGTGACAGATAAAGAAAATGTATTCTAGAAGAACAGAATATGGGTTGGCCTACTGTAGGCCAATGTTGTCTAGCAATGCTCCATTCCATAGGCTGTAGGCTTGTTCATTTAGCTGACAAGATATGCTTATAAGTCCCATGCCATTATTTTATTTTATAAGATTTTATAGTAAGAAGAATATAATTTTACTTAGATTAATAAAATAGAAAGGATATTTTTCTCATTACAGAGTGAGTGCACATGAAGTGGCTATGTGGAGCGTAAAAGGGATCATCTGAAACAAGTCCTATATGCTAGATTTAGAGTTATTTGGCAACTTTAGTTGTGAATGATACAAACCTTAGACTGTCTTAAATATCGAAACATATATGGGTGCGACTATAGGCTATTGATGATTTGAGAAAGTAGTGTCGTGACGTGACTATCATTAATGTGATGACTGCTATTTATCTAAGTATTACCTACTACGTTTGATTATTACTCAATTAAATTAATCCTGTAACAATTAACTCATTAGGAATTTGGGCACTATGGGAAAAGTTGTTTACCGAGTTACTATCTCCCGACATAAACTCTAAAGATTATCTAAATATCTCTTACATCAATAACAGTCAATTATTAAATATTTCCTCATATATTTCTCATTCTGAATGTCGTTGACTTCGTAAATCTGCACGGACCCTAACCTAAGTGATGAATCAGCCATACACAAATTGGCTTAATTATTCATTTACTAACTAACTAAATAATCACACAGAAATACATAAACACACACATGGTATAGGTTATTGATTACTAACATAATGCAATGAAAACAGTCCCTAGTGGACTAACAAACCGTTTGGTTACATAATGGAAAGGGGGTGGGGAAAAGAGAGCCAGGAGAGACAAAGAGAGTGGACTCATCGTTCATATATTTGGAAGCTACAGTGAGGGAAAAAAGTATTTGATCCCCTGCTGATTCAGTCTATAATTTTAATGGTAGGTTTATTTGAACAGTGAGAGATAGAATAACAACAAAAAAATCCAGAAAAACACATGTCAAAAATGTTATTAATTGATTTGCATATAAATGATGGAAATAAGTATTTGACCCCTCTGCAAAACATGACTTTGTACTTGGTGGCAAAACCCTTGTTGGCAATCACAGAGGTCAGACGTTTCTTGTAGTTGGCCACGAGGTTTGCACACATCTCAGGAGGGATTTTGTCCCACTCCTCTTTGCAGATCTTCTCCAAGTCATTAAGGTTTCGAGGCTGACGTTTGGCAACTCGAACCTTCAGCTCCCTGGCTAGGCCACTCCAGGACCTTAATGTGCTTCTTCTTGAGCCACTCCTTTGTTGCCTTGGCCATGTGTTTTGGGTCATTCTCATGCTGGAATACCCATCCACGACCCATTTTCAATGCCCTGGCTGAGGGAAGGAGGTTCTCACCCAAGATTTGACGGTACATGGCCCCATCCATCGTCCCTTTGATGCGGTGAAGTTGTCCTGTCCACTTAGCAGAAAAACACCCCCAAAGCATAATGTTTCCACCTCCATGTTTGACGGTGGGGATGGTGTTCTTAGGGTCATAGGCAGCATTCCTCCTCCTCCAAACACGGCGAGTTGAGTTGATGCCAAAGAGCTCCATTTTGGTCTCATCTGACCACAACACTTTCACCCAGTTGTCCTCTGAATCATTCAGATGTTCATTGGCAAACTTCAGACGGGCATGTATATGTGCTTTCTTGAGCAGGGGGACCTTGCGGGCGCTGCAGGATTTCAGTCCTTCACGG
>QNTS01000240.1:935561-974198 GCA_003317085.1 Hucho hucho
TGACCAAATACTTATTTTCCACCATAATTTGCAAATAAATTCATAAAAAATCCTACAATGTGATTTTCGTCGTGTTTGGAGGACAAAGAACACCATACCTACTGTGAAGCATGGGGGTGGAAACATCATGCTTTGGGGCTGTTTTTCTGCAAAGGGACCAGGACGACTGATCTGTGTAAAGGAAAGAATGAATGGGGCCATGTATCGTGAGATTTTGAGTGAAAACCTCCTTCCATCAGCAAGTGCATTGAAGATGAAACGTGGCTGGGTCTTTCAGCATGACAATAATCCCAAACACACCGCCCGGGAAACGAAGGAGTGGCTTCGTAAGAAGCATTTCAAGGTCCTGGAGTGGCCTAGCCAGTCTCCAGATCTCAACCCCATAGAAATTCTTTAGAGGGAGTTGAAAGTCCGTGTTGCCCAGCGACAGCCCCAAAACATCACTGCTCTAGAGGAGATCTGCATGGAGGAATGGGCCAAAATACCAGCAACAGTGTGTGAAAACCTTGTGAAGACATACAGAAAACGTTTGACCTCTGTCATTGCCAACAAAGGGTATATAACAAAGTATTGAGATAAACTTTTGTTATTGACCAAATACTTATTTTCCACCATAATTTGAAAATAAATTCATTAAAAATCCTACAATGTGATTTTCTGGATTTCTTTTCCTCATTTTGTCTGTCATAGTTGAAGTGTACCTATGATGAAAATTACAGGCCTCTCTCATCTTTTTAAGTGAGAGAACTTGCACAATTGGTGGCTGACTAAATACTTTTTTTCCCCACTGTATTTCAATTTGTTTAACACCTTTTTGGTTACTACATGATTCCATGTGTATTATTTCATAGTGTTGAAGTCTTCACTAGTATTCTACAATGTAGAAAATAGTAAAAATAAAGAAAAACCCTTGAATGAGTAGGTACGTCCAAACTTTTGACTGGTACTGTCATGCAGTAATACAAAATAAATGACTACACTGTTGAAGTAATTTTTACTGAGACCCTATCAACCTAAACACTTAGGTCCATATTGTAACCTGTAAAAACCCCACACATCTAACTTTGCCATTTCATGCAATGTTTACTGTACAATGTTTTATTGTACATGCATTTGTCTTGAGTTCCTTAATGGGTGAAGACAGCATTGGAAATCAAAGAGGCACTGAACAAATGCTATTCACCACAATTATCAAATCCAGGACTGACTTAGACTTATCATCATCTATTTTTGAGAACAGGCCATTGTAAGAACATGTGTGCAATAACAATTTTGTTTTACCATTTACAGTATGTCAGTTGAAATGTCAAAAGCCACTGAAGATAGTGACTGATATACATTCTCATTTAGGGGACTCTTTTAAAAGCCATTTTCTTCTGATGGAATAGTATGGGCATTCCCCTTACAAAAATAAATATACACTGACATACATTCTAAGCATAAACAAGGTGACCAGAGTAATTATGAAGACCATTCATTTCTATCCCTCCTATGGACCAGGGTGTCATCTAGTGGCTGAATGAGATCATACACGTTCACTTGTTTCCTTTACTGTAATAACAGGATCAGTTTTTTCATTTAGATCACAATTAATAATATTTAATGGGGAGGGGGGAGTCAGCACTCCTTCTCTGAGACACTTGATACATATGGCCCCTGATCCAAAATGACTTATACAATATGAATACCATTCTTAGTACAGAACACAGTTGTATTCCCACTAAACCATGCATAAAGACAGACAAAACATATTTGGCAATGAGGCAATATTTAAATTTTAAATGAGCCTCAGATAGTATAGAAAGCTGGTATTCAGTCACTCTGACACGCAAGTACACGAAGAGGCAAATGAATGTCAGAACGCTGACAAATAGAGGGAAATTCAACACTGACTGAGAAACAGGGTCTCACTGAGAGGAAATGAGATAATTGATAAAAATGAGGGAAAAAGTGACCTAGATGACCTGTAACCTGTAATGCATACTCAGGGAGAACAAGGTGTAGATTCACGCGCAGAGCGCAGCAGATGTTTAGGCAGTCAAAAACAAACAATACCTCACAACCATACAAGCAGAAAGAACTGAACTAAATAATGAGACCAGGTGAGAAACGAATACAGGTGAAATCAATGAACAAAAATGAAAGACAGGGCTACGTTCAAGAACACAAAGAAAAAGAACACAAGGTTGACTAAGAAAAGAAAAGCAGACTCTTAGACTACCACCACCCACACGCTGTCCGGGATGAAAGAGTGGCGTAGGTCGGTGGCGTCGGTCGGCAAAGCGTTTCTGGGTATTAGAGGCTTCCTGTAGATGCCGGTGAGCAGTCTCCCATACCCGCTCACTACACCGAAACCAGTTGTCGACAGCACCAGGCTCCGCCTCCCAGGGAAACATGGGGGGTTGGTAACCAAGGACACACTGAAACGGAGTAAGGCGGAGGGATGACTGCATGAGTGAGTTCTGAGTGTATTCGGCCCAGGCCATATACCAACTCCAGTCATGTGTAGAGGCAGAACATTGTTGGCGGAAGTACTTCCCTATTTCTTGGTTCAGGCGTTCCGTCTGCCCGTTGGCCTGGGGGGTGGTACCCGGAGGAGAGGCTGAGGGCGACCCCCAGTCTATCACAGAAGACTCGCCACACCCGGGGACCCTTCCCATCTCTCCGTGGGGGGCGAACAGGGCAATGGCTGAGTAGATGATCTTTCCCTCCACAATATAGGCAGAGCCCTTCTTGAATCCGCTTTCGACGTTCGATTCACGGGAGAAGATCATGGTCAAACTGCATGGGCTCTGGAAGATGACGGAATCATGGAAAGAGAAGGTTTCGGGTTCCTGGGTGGCAGAGTTCTTCGGCGGTCGGTGATGAGGTGGTCGATGGAGATGGACATACGAATGTCTTGATTTAAATCATTAAGGTCACCTCTACAGGCCAGCTCTGTTGAGCCCTCTTCGGTAGACGGTAAGTAGAGCAGCCTCATTCCGTCCACTCCCTGCAGCCATGGTGCAGAACTCGAGGGCATACTCAGCAGCTTAATTGCCTCCTCGTTGAAGTTCTATGAGGAGGTCTCCTATAGGATGACCGGAGGGAGAGTGATCAAATACCTCTTTGAAGACGGTGTGGAAATGGGTCTCGGCTCCGAGTTCTGTGCTGTTGGCAGTCCATATGGCGGTGGCCCAATCCAGGGCTTTGACTGTGATTAGAAACACAACAAAATCCACCCTGCTCTTGTCAGTAGCAAAGTTAGTGGGGTTGTGCTCAATGTATTTGCTGCATTGCATCAGAAATCCCTGACATTTCCCAGGTGAACCGTCATATTTTCCAGGCATGGGTATGAACGAAGGAGGGCTATGGGTTACGATACCTGGCATCGGAGGAGTAGGGATAGGCTGGCGGAGAAGATGGCAAATGAACTCCATAAGCTCCTCTTGCTGGATTAGGCGCCGCTGTAGCTCCGCTGAATCCATTCCGTTTTTAGGTGAGGTAATACGTAATACATACTCAGGTGTAGATTCACGTGCAGAGTGTGGCAGATGTTTATGCCTTCACAGAAGGCAGGAATCGTGGTTGCAGGCAATGGTCAAACACAGGTAGGCAGTTAGAAACAAAGAATACCTCACAACCATACAAACAGAAAGAACTGAACTAAATAGGGAGCTGATGAGACCAGGTGAGAAACGAACACAGGGGAAATCAATGAACAAAAATGAAAGACAGGGCTACGTTCAAGAACACAAAGAAAAAGAACACAAGGTTGACTAAGAAAAGAAAAGCAGAACCGTAGATAACCAATGAAGGTGGAATCTGAGCAGTGTTAAAAAAATACTTTATTGAAGGTTCTAAATGGAACCTGTATTGTGCTATACATAACCCTTTCCTACATTTCCTATACATAACCTAAGGTTATATAATGAGCCATTAAAAATGGTTCTATATAGCACCAAAAAAGGGTTCTGCTATGGTTACAACCCTTTTTGGGGCTAAATATATCTATATTTTTTGGGTTCTTTATAGAAACTTCATGAAAGGTTTTTTGTAGATCCTTTTGAAGAACTATACAGGGTTTTTTATTCTGGAAAGCCATATTATATTATTACAATTCCAAAGGTGTTATTACTGTGTTAACTTCTTTGGCAGCAGCGCACGAGGTGACCGTTTTGGAGAGCCTGGCATGCCCAAAGTAAAATGCCTCCCATTCAGGCCCAGAAAATAGGATATGCACATATTTAGTACCATTGGATAGGAAACACTCTGAATTTTCTAAAAGTGTTAACATTTTGTCTGTGAGTATAACAGAACGGATATGGCAGGTGAAAACCCGAGGAATTTCTGTCCTGGAAAAAGTGGTTTTGACAGATTGCCTCATTTAGAACCCCTCCCTTATGAAAATGCCCATATAAGGGCATATGAATGCAGTACCTATCACTTCCTCTGGATGTCAACAGTCTCGAGAAATTGTTCTGATTCTTTTTAGATGCTTTTAGAGCAGAGAAGAAGACGAATAAGGAAGTGTCCACAGAGATGTCAATACAAGTAAATGCGCGCTCCCGGCTGGCACGTTCTTTGTTTTTTTCCTTTCTTATCGCCCAGTTTATATTCCGGTTGAAATATTATACTATTTATACATAAAAGTGTTCCTAAGGATACATTTAAAATTATGTTTGATATGTTCTTGGACAAGTTTATAGGTATAAGTTGAACGAGTTCTCTTCACGTTTCAATGGAGGAGTCGACTCTATATTTTCTCATTATAATGCGCCAACCAAACGGAGATTTATGGATATAATACATTACTTTTTCTAACAAAAGAACCATGGATTGTCTTCGTTGGACACTTGGGAAGCCCTCAGCAGAAGTTCTTCAAAAGGTAATTGATTTGTTTTCGCTGTGAAATGTGTTTTGTGTGAACCGCATGGTTTATGAATTTATGGTAATGGGAAAAATATGTGGGGTGCTATCCTCAAACAATCAAATGTGGTGCTTTCGCCGTAAAGCCTTTTTGAAATCTGACAATGCCGTGATATTCCCAAGAAGCAGAGCTTTTGATGACTATGAAACACTTGTATATTGATGCATGTTTAATAATTCAACTTTTGGATTTTGAATTTGGCGCCTTGTATTTCACCTGGTAGTGTCGGGAGTAGCGCCCCACCGGTCCCTAAGAAGTTAATTAACAAGTTGAATCAAGTGAGCTACCTCAGCTGGTGATCCCTGAGGAGAAAATTGAGAACCACCGACTGATTTAGTCAACAGTTCAAAAGACTCACTGGCTAGTCATGTATAAACTGAACAAAAATATAAACGCAACATGCAACAATTTCAAAGATTTTACAGTTACGGAAATCACGGAAATAAGGAAATAAGGCAACAGCTCTGGTGGACATTTCTGCAGTCAGCATGCCAGTTGCACACTCCCTCAAAAGTTGAAACAGTTGTAGCATTGTGTTGTGTGACAGAACAGCACATTTTAGAGTGGCCTTTTATTGTCCACCGCAAAAGGTAAGTGTAATGATCATGCTGTTTAATCATATTCTTGATATACCACACCTGTCAGGTGGATGGTTTATCCTGGCAAAGGAAAAATGCTCACTAACAGGGTGTAAACGAATTTGTGCACAGAATTGAGAAAAATAAGTATATGGAAAATTTCTGGGATCTTCTATATCAGCTCATGAAACATGGGACCAACACTTTACATGTTGCATTTATACTTTTGTTCAGGATAATAAGTAATGGCATAACATAACACATTAGATAAACTGGAATGACACTCTCACTCACGGTTGCACAAAAAGCGATATGAGCAAACCACGCCTCAACATTTCCGAATGAGCAACCTCCTCTACATTTTAATTATGACTACAAGAGCAAAGTACCCTTTTGTGAACCTCAAAGAACCATTGGAGAGCTCAAATGGTTCTTTGAGTCATTTTGATTCCACATAAAACCATCACCCTTCCCAAAGATCCCTTGAGGAACCCCCCTTTTTTTGTGTGTAGCATGTGACGAGACTATTTTCACAGAATATGATACGATGGCACAAACTGAAATTTCTGGTTATTTGGAAGTTAAAACCTCTTAGGGATCTTTGGGGTGCCAAATTCAAAATCCAAAAGTAGAATTATAAAAAATGTATCAATATACAAGTGTTGCATACTCTTCAAAAGCTTAGACTCTTGGCAATCTCACAGCGTTGTCAGATTTCAAAAAGGCTTAACGGCGAAAGCACAACATTTGATTGTATAAGGACAGCACACCGCATATTTTCTGCATTAGCATAATTTCATAACAAGCGCCGGGTCTCGCAAAACACATTACAAAGAGCTAAAATAAATCACTTACCTTTGAAGAACTTCTGCTGAGGGCAATCCGAAGTGTCCAAGCAAGACATCCAATGTTCCTTTTGTTAGAAAAAGTCATTGTTTATATCCATAAATCTCTGTTTGGTTGGCGTGTTATGTTCAGAAAATCCACCATCTACTCGCCCATTGTACAGGGAAGAGAAAGCGTTGAAATGATACCTATCAACTTTGCCCAAACAAATCAAACATCATTTATAATGTATCCTTAGGTACACTTTTATGTATATTAACTGTAATATTTCACACGGATAATAACCTGGACGATAGAAAAGGAAAATCCCGAGGAGTGCACTCACGGTCTCGTGCGCAAAAAACAAAAGCCACTTCCTCCATCCACTTACATATTCTATAAGGTTGTTATTCATGGTAAACTCATGAAACCTTGTCTAAAGACTGTTGACATTTAGTGGAAGCCATAGGTACTGCAACCAGGGTCCTAGTTTACAGCAGATCCCATAGAAAACCATTGGAAATGAGGGCATGTCACAAAAAAACATTTTTCCGGACTGACATTCCTCAGGTTTTTGCCTGCCATATCAGTTCTGTTTTACTCACAGACATTATTTTAACAGTTTTAGAAACTTCAACGTGGTTTCTATCCAATATTATTAATTATGTGAATATCCTAGTTTCTGGGCCTGAGTGGCAGGCATTTTACTTCGGGCACGCCAGACTCTCCAAAACCGACACCACTGCTGCCGCTCCCTAACAAATTAAAGGGATACTGCAACCTGTTCTCTTTTTGGTCTCAAAGTCACAGGTGGAATCTTGAGATATTTAAAAAGAAAACAAAGTGTACATTCTAAAATACATTACCCACTTGGGGTTTTGAGGAGTTGCCTAGTTTTAGCTGCTCTTTCAAATCTACTCACATCTGTAGCAGTGCACCCTTCCATATTTATTTTCCATCTTTGACGGTGCATACAAACTCTGAGAGGGCGATTACATGACTGGCATGGCATACTGTACATCCTACAGGCCCTATCAGGGCTGAATTTGCCTCCGGCCTCCGACCACAAGGCACTAGCCAAGCTTCCTGCCATCCAGGACCTCTATACCAGGCGGTGTCAGAGGAAGACCCTAAAAATTGTCAAAGACTCCAGCCACCCTAGTCATTCTCTCTGCTACCACATGGCAAGCAATACCGGAGCGCCAAGTCTAGGTCCAAGAGGCTTCTAAACAGCTTCTACCCCAAGCCATAAGACTCCTGAACATCTAGTCAAATGGTTAGACATAACGCAAATAAAAATTACTTTTGCGGTTAAATTCCCATGTACTGAATAAAAAATAAAAGTTAAATGGTTTCCATCACATTTTCAACTCTACTCATGGTTTTTGTTTTTGTTGGAAAGAAGGATCAAGTTGTTATAGACTTCATCTGTGGCCCCAAATAATGTATGATTTCCAGAGTTGTAGTGGGAGGACCACACAACGAGTCATCACGTGACTCCAAGTTTACTTCGATATGAAGTTATTATATCAATATTTGCGCCACCCTTTCTCACATTATTAATTTTACAGACACAAAATCCCACCTTGTCTTGCTTATTTTGTTTTGTCGACATTTGGAAAGTTTACAGACAAATTTGTTGTTTCCATCAGGCCTAACTGGATTTGGGAGAAGGAGAAATGGGGGAGAAACGGCTGTTGACCGGGGTAGGGGTAGCCAGGTGGAAAGCATGGCCAGCCGTAGAAAAATGCTTATTGAAATTCTCAATTATTGTGGGTTTATCGGTGGTGCCAGCATTTCCTATCCTCAGTGCAGTGGGCAGCTGGGAGGAGGTGCTCTTATTCTCCATAGACTTTACAGTGTCCCAGAACTTTTTTGAGTTTGTGTTACAGGAAGAACATTTCTGCTTTTTTAGCCTTGGCTTTCCTAACTGCCTGTGTATATTGGTTCCTGACTTCCCTGAAAAGTTACATATCACGGGGGCTGTTCGATGCTAATGCAGAACGCCACAGGATGTTTTTGTGCTGGTCAAGGGCAGTCAGGTCTGGAGAGAACCAAGGGCTATATCTGTTCCTGGTTCTAAATTTCTTGAATGGGGCATGCTTATTTAAGATGGTGAGGAAGGCACTTTTAAAGAATAACCAAGCATCCTTTACTGACGGGATGAGGTCAATATCCTTCCAGGATACCCGGGCCAGGTCGATTAGAAAGGCCTGCTCGCTGAAGTGTTTTAGGGAACGTTTAACAGTAAGGAGGGGAGATCGTTTGACCGCAAACCCATTACGGATGCAGGCAATGAGGCAGTGATCGCTGAGATCTTGGTTGAAAACAGCAGGGGTGTATTTGGAGGGCAAGTTAGTTAGGATGACATCTATGAGGGTGCCCGTGTTTACGGCTTTGGGGTTGTACCTAGTAGGTTCAATGATGATTTGTGTGAGGTTTAGGGCATCAAGCTTAGATTTTAGGATGGCCGGGGTGTTAAGCTTGTCCCAGTTTAGGTCACCTAGCAGCACAAACTCTGAAGATAGATGGGGGGGCAATCAGTTCACATATGGTGTCCAGAGCACAGCTGGNTAAACCTAGGCATTGAGTGGTGATGAAAGAGATTGTCTCTAGAAACATTTAAACCAGGTGATGTCATCGCATGTGTGGGTGTTGGAACTGAAGGGTTGGATAAGGTATATTGAGCAGAGGCTCTACAGTGAAATAAGACAATAAACACTAACCAGAACAGCAATGGACAAGGCATATTGACATTGAGGAGAGGCATGCTTAGCCGAGTGATCATAAGGGTTCAGTTAGTAGTGAGGCTGGTTGGGGACACGGCGATTCAGACAGCTAGCCGGGGGTAGCAAGCTAGCAAAGGCTAGCAGGCCGGCTAACAAAGACGGAGGAAGTCTGTTTATAGCCTCCTCGTACGTTTCCATCGGTAGACCAGTCATGATGGGTTAGTGGGGTTCCGTGTGGTGAAGGGGACCAGGCCAATTGGCAAAATAGATAATAGTGGCCCAAGAAACGGAGAGAGCTTTTCCGAGCTAAAGGTTAGCTGCTGCTGTCCGTTAGCAATGGTAAGCTAAATACTAACGTTAGCTAGTGAGCTAGCTTCTGTTAGGGAATTCCGGATTCGAGGTGGATAATACTTGAAAAAAAACAGATCCGTACCACACTGGGTGAGGTGGGTTGCAGGAGAGTGTTTTGAACTTAAGTTTTAGAAAAAATATATAAAATGATATGCGAAGAAAAGATATAAAAATATATATACACTGGACACGACGAGGACAAAAGACTTCTGACTGCTACGCCATATTGGATCGAAATACAAGGAACTGGAACACAAATGTACTCGACAGCCCGTAATTAGGCAGGAATCAACAAGGTAGAAAAAAACATCACAAACAGACGACATAGAAGACACAGTAAGTGGGGATGTACGGATGTACAGTGCATTCGGAAAGTATTCAGACACCTTCACTTTTTCCTAATTTTGTTACATTACAGCCTTATTTTTTGCAAAAATTTCTAAAAACCAGTTTTTGCTTCGTCATTATGTGTGTAGATTGATGAGGAAGAACAACTATTTAATCAATTTTAGAATAAGGCTGTAACATAAGAAAATGTGTAAAAAGTCAAGGGGTCTGAATACTTTCCGAATGCACTGTACTGTATTTAATGGTTGTTGACCTTAGTAATTTATTTTACCTTCTCCTTTAATTTTATTTTTTGACCTAAAGAATACACATAATCCATGCTTCTTTGGTTAGAAAAAGTCATTTATTATATCCACAAATCTCCATAAAGTCGCCCATTGAACCGTGAAGAGAACACGTTCAAATTATACCTATACACTTTCTACAAACAAATCAAACATCATTTTTAATGTATCCTTAGGTATCCTTTTGGGTATATTTGCTGTAATATTTCAACCGGATGATAATGTGAACGATAGGAAAGAGAAATAAAGTGGTGCGCATTCACAATCTCGCGCGCGTCAAACCTTGTTTACAAAAGTGGTCGCCTGACAATTTCCTCTCCCTATCCGTTCTGGTCACTGCTAGAATTCCCAGTCTTTGACTGTTGACTGTTGACATCTAGTGGAAGCCATAGGTACTGCAGTCTCAGTCCTACATAAAGTTGCATGCAATAGGCACAATGGAGAAGATGCTCATTTACAAAAAAAACTGCAAATCCGGTTTTCGCCTGCTATATCACTTCTGTTATACTCACATACATTATTTTAACACTCTTAGAAACTTCAGAGTGTTTCCTATCCAATAGTACTAATTATGTGCATATCCTATTTTCTGGGCCTGAGTAGCATGCATTTTACTTTGGGCACGCCAGACTCTCCAAAACCGCCACCTCGGAAGCCGCTCCCTAAGAAGTCCGTCTCCTTCCTAGGGTACCGCATTTCCACCTCAGGGGTAGAGATGGAGAGTGACCGCATTTCAGCCGTGCGTAATTGGCCGACTCCCACCACGGTAAAGGAGGTGCAGCGGTTTCTAGGGTTTGCCAATTACTGCTGGAAGTTTATCCGGGGTTTTGGTCAGGTGGTGGCTCCCATTACGTCACTGCTGAAGGGGGGACCGGTGCGTTTGCAGTGGACGGCTGAGGCGGAAAGGGATTTTGGTCACCTGAGGGCTCTGTTTACTTCGCCTCCCGTGCTGGCCCATCCGGATCCCTCTTTGGCGTTCATAGTGGAGGTGGACGCATCCGAGGCTGGGATAGAGCCGTGCTCTCTCAGCGCTCGGGTACGCCACCGAAGCTCCGCCCCTGTGCCTTCTTCTTGAAGAAGCTCAGCCCGGCAGAGCGAAACTATGACGTGGGGGACCGGGAGCTTTGGCTAAGGACGTGAGGGTTTATGTTTCCTCCTGCTCGGTGTGCGCGCAGTGTAAGGCTCCTAGGCACCTGCCCAGAGGTAAGCTACACCCCTTACCCATTCCACAACGGCCTTGGTCGCACCTGTCGGTGGATTTCTTAACCAATCTTCCTCCCTCACAGGGTAACACCACAATCCTGGTTGTTGTGGACCGTTTTTCTAAGTCCTGCCGTCTCCTCCCTCTGCCCGGTCTCCCTACGGCCCTACAGACTGCGGAGGCCTTGTTTACACACGTCTTCCGGCACTACGGGGTGACTGAGGATATAGTGTCTGATCGGGGTCCCCAGTTCACTTCGAGGGTCTGGAGAGCGTTCATGGAACGTCTGGGGGTCTCGATCATCCTTACCACAGGTTATCACCCCGAGAGTAACGGGCAGGTGGAGAGAGTGAACCAGGATGTGGGTAGGTTTCTGCGGTCATATTGCCAGGACCGGCCGGGGGAGTGGGCGGCGTTCGTGCCCTGGGCAGAGATGGCCCAAACTCGCTCCGCCACTCCTCTACTAACCTTCCTCCCTTCCAGTGCATACTGGGGTACCAGCCGGTTCTGGCGCCTTGGCATCAGAGTCATATCGAGACTCCTGCGGTGGGCGACTGGTTCAGGCGCGCGGAGGAGACATGGGACGAATGCTCATGTTCACCTTCAGCAGGCCGTTCTGCGCCAGAAAGCCAGCGCAGACCGTCACCACAGTAAGGCCCAGGTGTTCGCACCGGGGGACCGGGTCTGGCTCTCGACCCGAATCCTGCCCCTCCGCCTGCCCTGCCCGGAAGTTGGGGCCGCAGTTTGTGGGGCCATTTAAAGTCCTGAGGAGACTGAACGAGGTTAGTTATAGGTTACAGCTTCCCCCCGATTACCGTATTAACCCCTCGTTCCATGTGTCTCTCCTCAGGCCGGTGGTGGCCGGCCCGCTCCAGGAGTCTGAGGTGCGGGAGGTTCCTCCTTCCCCTATGGACATCGAGGGGGCCCCGGCGTATTCAGTTCGCTCCATACTGGACTCGAGGCGTCGGGCGAGGGGCCTTCAGTACCTTGTGGACTGGAAATGTTCATATCAAGGAAGAGGGTTCACTGCACATTTCACTGATTTCAGACCCATATTTCTGTCAAATAGTGCTATCAAAATTGGTTGCATATTACTTTAATGACAGGACTGTCTAAAGCTATCAAAATGTAACATTTTGAAGTGTATGAGCTTGCCACACATTATAGCAATAGATAAAATCTTCAGTAGCTTTAAAAATCAACATTCAGTGATGTTTTATCGTTGTTATCTCAATAACTCTATGAAGACCTCTATATACCACTCAAATTGGGGAATTTGCTGATTACCAACTCACATCTCGCTGCAGTATTTTTGATAAGCACACGTGCGTGTGATAATTAAATCATGAAGGCTAAATTGCTCCTAAACCCTTAGAATATTGAGATGAGCTCATGATCCTGGTATGTAGAAATTTTGTAGTTTGGTATCCCAAAATGTATCTATGTTTGGGGTTAATTAGGGGTTATCAGCTTTGGGTTCTGAGAATATAAAATATAAAAAATATTTTCTAATGGTCAATTAGCCTGCTGATAATGGGCCTCTGTATGCCTAAGTAGATATTCCATAACAAATATGCTGTTTCCAGCTACAATAGTCATTTACAACATTAACAATGTCTACACTGTATTTCTGATCAATTTTAATGGACAAAAATTTTTGCTTTTCTTTCAAAAACAAGGACATTTCCAAGTGACCCCAAGCTTTTGAACAGTAGTGTTTGGCTCAAGGAGTTCCACAAGCCTCAATACCAGTTTTAAAAATGAATGGAGATAGTTTAGTGCTTAATATAATGGGTTAAATACATGTAAAAAAAAAAGGTTTACTGATCTTTCTTAAATTGCTCAAGTATAGACTGGTACAGTGGACGAGTTACCATACCCATAAAACTTATCGGTAAAACCCGGTAATGTTTCCAAACGTTTTTTCCCGAATAATTTTTGCATCTCGAATTGTATAACTACTTCATATAAAGTCTGTGTTTTGTGTAGGTTTACCCTGGCATGACGTTTTGATAGCCATATAATTCTCATATGATAGCCATATGAGTTCTCAATATATTCGCTTCAACTTACTCTCAAAAATTTGAAATGCTAATTAGAAGAGAAGACCTCAGCAAGACCACAAATTTCTGCTTGAAGCTCCTGCACGTCATCTCTAGCCGACACTGTCAAATACCGTTCACCTGCACAATCAGAGACCTTTGTGCCCGGAGATCAAGTTTGAGCATCTTAGCAAAACACTGTTTTCTATACTGCCCTACCAAGCAAAAGGGCAGTAACTGTTCCTAACTTGGAACTGAGATTTTTTTTTTTTTATTGTCCAGCCAAATGACTTCTAGGGAGAACATTGGAGATGTAGTGATCTGTTATCTTACTATGAGTAAATTTTTTATTCATGTTGACCCTGTCCTCTGACATGACCTTTGACCCTTAAACGGCAGTTTCTGCCTTCTTCCTTGGCATGATATATTACAAATCGCAGGGTAATAACAAAACAAAGAGCAGGATCTGCCCTTTTCATTTGTAAGTTAACTATACTTCTCATTTATGCTATTAATAAAAGAGCAGTGTAATAGATTTGAAGCTGCATCCTTTGTGTTACTTGGACTAAGACACCAGTTGCATTTGCTTAACCAGGCAAGTCAGTTAAGAACAAATTCTTATTTACAATGACAGCCTAGGAACAGTGGGCTAACTGCCTTGTTCAGGGGCAAAATGACACATTTTTACCTTGGGGATTTGATCTAGCAACCTTCCGGTTACTGGCCCAACGCTCTAACCACTAGGCTATCTGCCACCCCGTGGAGATGTAGGGTAATACTAATTATAAAACATTACCATGAGATTGCAAATTAAATTATTTGTATATATATTTTTTAAATGACACTTAGATAGACAATTTTGATTTGCAGGCATCAGAGGACACAGCTTGGTGATGATGTCCATCTTCTTGGACTCTTATAGCCCTAATGCTAATTTAGATTGCATGGACGGACACCTAGTATTGACGTGGTTGTACAGTCCTAATGCACCCGTGCCCAAAGAGGTGGAGTCAGTGGAGGGCCTGTACCCTGCGGAAGACTACAACCCTCTGTCCCGAGAGCCCACGGAGAAGGATCTTTAGTGTCTAAGGAACTGTCTCCGGGGCAGGTTCAATGGAATGGCATTTCTCCTTGAACCTGAGCCAGAACAACCTCTACCCTCCCTGTCTGTACTGGACGTTGTAAAGAAAAACAAGGGCACCTGGGGCATGCAGGCATCCAACCCCAACAGGCACACCATGATGAGAGCTTGACGGCCAGCATTACTCCATTGCTGCTAAAAAGGGTCCTCAGATCTAGGGCTGTCCCAACAACAAAAAAATCTTGGTCGACCAAGAGTCATCTTGTTCTTTCGACCAATTGATTTGTCTAAATGTTTACTTATTTTTCCATATATAGACAGACGCACCCTATGTGTTTTAATAAAATAAACTACATATGCACTGAGCTTGTCTGATGCTTTAAGCACACTGTTTGATTAAATAATTAAGACACACAAATGACTCGAGAAAGAGCCCGATGATCACACTGTGTTAAAAAAAAATGTGACTGGCGCACGTTGTCTCACATTCCTCCCTACTGCAGCGAAAAGGCACCACAGCACAGTAAGTCTTTATTGCGCTGTCTCTGACTGAAAAGTTTTGTTACCGAAATCCCTCATTTGTCAGCCAAAAACATTCCCTATTCTCTCAACCCTTGCTTTCTTGTAAGAATCACATGCATGTGACAAACAGGGCCTGACATATAGCCTATCATAATCACATCAATAAATTTGTTATAACAAATTCTGAACACAGTAATGTCAACAGCAAAATGAAGAGGGAAAGGGGAAATCAGATCTGTAGAATACATTTTACTTAGTTGTGGAAACCACTGGAGATCAAGAAAAAAGAGGGTATAGGAGCAAGCGTTGTGTGAGTATTGTGTGCCAAACAGTTGCTATTAGATTAGAATAAAAAAATCGGACCATTTGGAACAGTGTCAACAACACTATGTAAAAAAGTGTACCAGAGTGTCCATTCTAATGAAGAAAAAAAAAAGGATATATAAAGCTATTACAGCAAACTAAAAACAGTAGCATGCATTTGTGAATTGCGGTTTATTTATTGTTTGGCCAATTATTCAAAGCTCCCTTTGTTATTTACTTAAAAACGAAAATGCTTGAATACATTTAAAGTCATGAATGTCTTGCATGCTGTGTGGTGGCATGAACAAATTAATGATTGATTGATACAGTAGCCTATGTCGTGGAAAAAATGATCTTCAAATTATGACACTCATACAAGAAACTTGTGAATTCAATAAGACCTTTAATTCAGAGTAATCAAAGGCCGAACTTCCCCAGGAAAAAGCTAACAACATTAATCCAAAACTTATAATTTATACCCTTACAGCATTTGAGTACAACCCATATGTAAATGCAGTCACTCCTTCTTTCTCTCATGCCACCTATCATCTTTTGATCTGAGGTCTTGCTTGTTCACGCCCAGTAACGCCCACATCTGTTCCAAGTTTAGATTATACTAGTGGCAAGGCCCTTAATGTAATACAAAAAAGAATACATTTATCGTGAACATATATTTCCTGTGTTGGCCATTCTGTTGTCATCTTCTAGACCTTAATGTATTAAATCAATGGATTAAATCAGCATTATATCTTTCCCTGATACGTCTATGATCTCAATGCCCTGTTCTCTGCATATGGAAAAATAGCTTGTCCTTGCCTCTCTTCACCACATTCTTTGTCTTAACACTTGCTTGCTGTCACTCATACTTGACATTTGGTTGGGCTATATTATTAGTCCTGCAAGCACTTGACCTTTAACTTATAGTTTCTGTCTTTCCTAAGTCCTTATGCTTCCACTGTTTGCCTGTCTGATTATACAGACCCTGTTACTTGACTCTATGTCTGACTCTTTTAACATATGTATTTACGGGTCTCAGTTATGCAGTCTTGTCACTAGCCAGGACAACCCTCAACATATGTTCTGCTCAACAGTGACAAGCCTACTAGTGTCATCCTGCTTTCTATGTGTCCTGTGTAATTAGTGATATGCATGTTTGTTAAGGGAAAGGAGAAAAGACAATTAATGGTCATCAAATTATCCCCTACACCTATACATTGAAATATAGGCCTAAGTAAGTTACGGTATTAAGACTAAACAGGACGCGCTGTTAGGGCTACAGCTAGATGGTGGTTCGACAAGGCTACTATACAACGCCTACTAATGATAACGACTTTACTTATTATTATAATGTTGAAAATAATGATTGTAATAATAATAAGAAGAAGGAGATACAGAAAAAGGAGTGTATAGGAGCGAAAGCTGCGTTCAAATTATGTGTGACAACCAGGTGCTGTTAGATTACTATATTATTTTTCTTTTTTTTGAACAGTGTAAACACTAAATACATTATAAGTAATACCACACTGTTCTAATTATTTTAAGTATTTATTACAGCATAACAAAAAAACAGCCAACTCTGTGAAATTGCTTTATTCGACATTTTGCCGTTGCCTGAGGCTTAGTGCTCACGGAATCAGTAGGCTATTAAACAAACACTCAAACAGGCAACAGAAGCAAGATCTGTCTTATTTCTGTAGATATGTATGGATGATTTATAAAGCCAGGCACATTTAACAGTTAGGCTATTTATTATAGACCTAATTAAATTACGGTTTCTTCTCCTCAATTTTATTAGACAATTAGGCGAAGACAAGGGCTGTTTCCTCGTCTCTGCTGCTGCTGCCTCCGCCGCATTGTTCTCAATACCAATATACTGGTTAACTTTGGTTTTATGCACGTAGCTACATTAGGAAAGGTGCCAGTTCTACGGCGCACTGAAGATTATGTTTCAGAACCGTAGACAGCGACCGTATACAACGCAGGAGAAAGCGCATTTGTTATAAAATAATATAACATTTATTCGTGTTGCACCATTAGTGGTACATAATATAACCATATACAATTTCAGTATCACATCTTAGAGTGATGGATTGTGCCGTCCCCGTGGCCTCCGCAATGGATTAGTCCACTTAGACAGGTGTCTTGTCCATCATGAATTTTCTTTTGCGACTGCTCGACTAAAGAAATCTCGGTCGACAGCCTATCAACCAAACAGTCGACTAAATGGGGTCAGCCCTACTCAGATCACAGTCGTTGGATGGGGTGTTGTCTGTAAAGTGGGCCACAGAAAACAAAGAGGAGGACATCAAGGCATTCAAAATGGCTACAAGGATTGATGTGCAGGAGTCAGGGCTTTGGGTCTCGGGGTCTGGGATCCTAGGTGCCTCACCGGATGGTGTGGTGGGCACTACAGCAGTTGTTGAGGTCAAGTGTCCGTATGGTGCAATGGACCTTACCATTGAAGAGGCAGTGTAGTCGAAGGATTTCTATATCCAGGAGGAGGGAGGTTCTTACAGACCATACTTACTTGCACCAGGTCAAAGGGCAGCTCCACATCACTGGAAGGGATACTTGCTTCATTGTGTGGACCACAAAAGCCTCCATCACCATCCAGCGTGACGACCTCTGGCAGACTCATATTGCTGGACCAGAGGAGTTTTTCAAGGACCACATACTCCCAAAATTGGCAACAGTGAACATCTGTAAATTGTTTTTGTACAAATTAGTTTTTACCTTGAGGTTTAATTCCAATCACTTGTTTGGGGGGGAGGGGGGGTGGGGGTCAGTGTTCTCGTCACGCCTCCTGTCAGTACAGTTTTCAGGGAAGTCAGTGGTCAAAAAAAATTCCACATACTGTAGTTCAAACACACACACTAGGCTCCCAGAATAGGTTAAAGTGACGTAGTTAATATAAGTTCAATCACAAAGGCTGGTCTGAGTGCATTTCTGGTAAATGCAGGATGAGAGACATCACTTCCAGCAGATCTCCTTTCTGTGGGTGGTGTTGATCATGCACTGCTTCTCGTGGGGTGAGTCTGATGTTCCGCATGTCATGCCTCATGTCTAAAACATGGGGGAAAGGGGACATGAAGTCACAATTTCTATGTATCTACAAATTAAACGTTTTTACATAATATTGTATCATATTTGATGAGTTATTGACCTGTTCGTCTACAGGCTCGATGTGCTGTAATCTCCAAAACTGAACGCTCGTGCTCTGATCACACTGCCACAGGATGTCCATTAACCAGATGTTCTGAGGGATACACTCCTGTTGAACTGGAAAACAAAGAGACATTTTGTCAGTGGTGGGTCTTTTCTATGCTGTATCAAAATTTTTATCTGGACAGAAAATGCATTGTTTATCATAACACAAACCCACCTTAGACAATGTGAAAAGTGGTCCCTCAACACCCAGTCCTCAAGCCTCATTGTTTGTTCTTATTTAACAATCAATAGCACATTTTCTGATGAGTGGGTCTTGGAGGTTTTACAAGTTTACACCAGCACATTAATATAACAATGCAGAAAAGGTGGGATGACTAACAGAATTTTAAAATATTTTATTCGAGAATTTGCCCTCTCAACATGGATCCTGTTTCTCGCTATGTTTTATGTGAGATGTACCGTACAGTTGAAGTCGGAAGTTTACATACACCTTAGCCAAATACATTTAAACACAGTTTTTCACAATTTCTGACATTTAATCTGAGTAAAAATTCCCTGTCTTAGGTCAGTTAGGATCACCACTATATTTTAAGAATGTGAAATGTCAGAATAATAATAGAGAGAATGATTTATTTCAGCTTTTATTTCTTTCATAACATTCCCAGTGGGTCAGAAGTTTACATACACTCAATTAGTATTTGGTAGCATTGCCTTTAAATTGTTTAACTTCAGTCAAACGTTTCGGGTAGCCTTCCACAAGTTTCCCACAATAATTTGGGTGAATTTTGGCCCATTCCTCCTGACAGAGCTGGTGTAACTGAGTCAGGTTTTATAGGCATCCTTGCTCACACACGCTATTTCAGTTCTGCCCACACATTGTTCTATAGGATTGAGGTCAGGGATTTGTGATGGCCACTCCAATACCTTGACTTTGTTGTCCTTAAGCCATTTTGCCACAACTTTGGAAGTATGGTTGGGGTCATTGTTCATTTGGAAGACCCATTTGCGACCAAGCTTTAACTTTCTGACTGATGTCTTGAGATGTTGCTTCAATATATCCACATAATTTTCCTTCCTCAGTATTAATCTATTTTGTGAAGTGCACCAGTCCTCCCTGCAGCAAAGCACCCCCACAACATGATGCTGCCCAGTGCTTCACGGTCGGGATGGTGTTCTTCGGCTTACAAGCATCCCCCTTTTTCCTCCAAACATAACGATGGTCATTATGGCCAAACAGTTCTATTTTTGTTTCATCAAAACAGAAGACGTTCCTCCAAAAAGTACAATCTTTGTCCCCATGTGCAGTTGCAAACCGTAGTCTAGCTTTTTTTATGGTGGTTTTGGAGCAGTGGCTTCTTCCTTGATGAGCGGCCTTTCAGGTTATGTCGATATAGGACTCATTTTACTGTGGATATAGAACATGTTGTACCTGTTTCCTCCAGCATCTTCACAAGGTCCTTTGCTGTTGTTCTGGGATTGATTTGCACTTTTCGCACCAAAGTACGTTCATCTCTAGGAGACAGAAGGCATTTCCTTCCTGAGCGGTATGGCGGTACTTGATACTATTGTTTGTACAGATGAACGTGGTACCTTCAGGCATTTGGAATTTGCTCCCAAGGATGAACCAGACTTGTGAAGGATTTCTTTTGATTTTCCCATGATTTCAAGCAAAGAGGCACTGAGCTTGAAGGTAGGCCTTGAAATACATCAACAGGTACACATCCAATTGACTCAAATGATGTCAATTAGCCTATCAGAAGCTTCTAAAGCAATGACATTTTCTGGAATTTTCCAATCTGTTTAAAGGCACAGTCAACTTAGTGTATGTAAACTTCTGACCCACTGGAATTGTGATACAGTGAATTATAAGTG
The DNA here is from genome assembly GCA_003317085.1 of Hucho hucho. Taxonomy (NCBI): domain Eukaryota; kingdom Metazoa; phylum Chordata; class Actinopteri; order Salmoniformes; family Salmonidae; genus Hucho; species Hucho hucho. Next base: position 955,775 of record QNTS01000240.1, read on the forward strand.
AAATAATTTGTCTGTAAACAATTGTTGGAAAATTACTTGTGTCATGCACAAAGTAGATAAGTCCTAACCGACTTGCCAAAACTATAGTTTGTTAACAAGACATTTGTGGAGTGGTTGAAAAACGAGTTTTAATGATTCCAACCTAAGTGTATTTAAACTTCCGACTTCAACTGTATCTCACTCTCTGTGAACCTTCTGTGGTTCAGGAATGGAGGAATGTTCACAGTGACTCCTGCAGGCATCAAGCTCTGGATCAAGAAGCCTTTGTCTACCAAAATCATGTCTCCAGATGTGAAGATCTTCTCAAACCCTGACTTCTGGGCAATGGCTTTGTCTGACACAGATCCTGGATACAGGTCACTGCAGTATGTTATCACCACATTAGGTGCAACTCCCAGGAGTAGATTGAAGGAGTGCATTGAACACTACACAGAGTAGGTTTGCTTCTGCAGATCCATCAGACTTGGAGTAGCAACTTCTGTCAGTACAGTCAATGACCAGCCTGCAGTTTCTGCTGGACCCCTGAAAAGACGCAGGAAAGCACGTTTGGTTCTTATCCCGACTTGGAACAGTCTTCATGATGCTAATGAAATAAAGCTTTTGGATCACGTGAATGAAAGTGATGGTAGCATTGCTGACAGTGCTTGCACTACAGTGGAATAGTTGAGCCAGGTGCAAGTAGGTGTAGCTGTGACGCAACTTCATAAGCACCATAAACACATGATCCTCAAATGACAGAATCTCAACCCTCCATTTGGCAAAGTAGACAATGCAGTCCATGTAACGTTCCAAGTTTTCAACAACGATGTTGGACATGTACTTTATCAGACAGCTGTGATTCTGAATACCTGTTGCAGGTATACAGCTGATTCTCCTGCAGAACCTTCAACAGCGCTAATGTTTCCTCATGATGCACCTCAGTGAGAACATTCTGCAACTTTTGCAGACAGCAGCCTCCTACATTCTTCAGCGTCCGGAGGGCCTGGAACTTCATCGTCTGCCATGGTGGATGTGTCTGGATCTTCCTCTTCTGCCATGGTGGAGGTGTCTGGATCTTCCTCTTCTGTCATGGTGGATGAGTCTGCATCTTCAAAGGAAACACTTTGAAGTTTGTGGAAATGTGAACTGAATGTAGGAGAATATAACACAATAGATCTGGTAGGAGAAAATACAAAGAAAAAAACAACCGTTTAAAAAAATATATTTCTTCCACCATCTTTGAAATGCAACAGAAAGGTCACAAATCTAGCCATCACTCTGCTTGTAATTCTGATGGTGTCCACAAGAGGGCAGCAGTGTATGTGAAAAGTTTCAGACTTTTAACTTGAAGTATGAGTAAGCTACATTACATTTAGTGTGAAGTCACCCAGGTACATTTTGGCAAATCGTGGACACATTTACATAAAATGTTTCTGCAAGAATATCATCAAATCTGTATATTTGAACTTTGATTCAGCTTTTCCAGTATTAGTAGCCATATTGTAAGTTCAACATTTGCAAAACATCCAGTTTTCATAACTTCATAACTCTCCATATTCTTGCAATTTTTGTCCAAAAGGAAAAGGCTTGCTGTCGCACAAGGTTAGCAGCAAAAGTGTTTGATGGATACGGGGTTTCCCAGCTAATTGGCTATCTAGCTAGCTTTTTTTGACCCCGATTGGTGCTTATTTGACAAAGTTACAGTCAATCAAGTGAAGACCGCCCGTGTCATTGGCGTCGATCTCTGACCAAATTTGGTGTCCTATAGGATATACTACACCCCTAATGATATAGTGAAGTCTGGTTACGTTGTAGGATCTCTGAGGAATACATACAAACGTGGTTTGACTGGTTGAAACAACATTTAGTGTTAGATTTTCACAGATTCCTTTCTTTGCAAATTGAACGAGTGGGAATTCAAAATCAATCGTGCATGCTATATGGACCTTTTTAGGATATGAAAAATGATTTTATCTAACAAAACGACACTTCGTGTTATCTCTGGGACCATTGGGATGATAAATCAGAGCAAGATATCAGAATGTAAGTATACATTTCACCTTCAGAGGTGAATTTATCAAACCTATTGCGGTGAAAAAAAGTGCTGTGTTGTTAGGAGCTCTCCTCAAACAATAGCATGGCATTTTTTTGCGGTAATAGCTACTGTAAATTTGACAGTGGGCAGTATCCTGAATTTCTGCCTGTCTGATGTGCCCAAAGTAAACTGCCTGTTACTCAGGCCCAGAAGCTAGGATATGCATATAATTGGTAGTATTGGATAGAAAACACTCTGAAGTTTCTAAAACTGTTAAAATAATGTATGTGAGTATAACAGAACTGATATGGCAGGCGAAAACCTTAGGAAAATCTTTTTTTGGAGGTCACAGGTCTTTCCAATGACTGCCTATTAACTATACAAGAAAATAGCTCCCAGATTTCAGTTCCTATGGCTTCCACTAGATGTCAACAGTCTTTATACAAGTTTCAGGCTTGTTTTTTGAGAAACAAACAAGTAATTGGAGTTTTTCCAAGGTGTGCCTTATTAAGACACTAGCCTTTGGCGCATGTGAATGAGGTGCGCAATTGAACATACTATTCTCAGTCTTAAATATTATAGTTTATTTAGATATTAGAGTACCTCAGGATTAATTAGAAACATCGTTTGACTTGTTTGGACGAACTTTACTGGTAACTTTTTGGATTCCTTTGTCTGCATGTTGAACGAGTGGATTATTCGAACAAAATAACCATTCTTTGTGTAGCTGGGACCCTTGGGATTGCAAATAGAGGAAGATCTTCAAAGGTAAGTGATTTATTTTATTGCTATTTTTTATTTTGTGACGCCTGTGCTGATTTGAAAAATATGTTGAAGTGGGGCGCTGTCCTCAGACAATCGAATGTTATGCTTTCGCCGTAAAGCCTATTGTAAATCGGACAATGCAGTTCGATTAACCAAGATCCTAAGCTTTTGAATGATGTATAACACTTGTATTTTCATGAATGTTTAATATTACGAGTTTTGTATTTTGAATTTGGCGCTCTGCAATTTCACCAGATGTTGTCGTAGGTGGACCGCTAGCGAAATGTATTTTTTGTCACCAGTACTCTATTGCTAACTGAGTGAGTGAATCTTTTAGTGTAATTAGAAAGTAGGCTTTGAAGTTTATTGTCATCACAGACTTACCTTTCCCTCTCTAGGAGCTTCAGCCTGCACCAACCTGCACTTACCACCCTCACTACATCCCATCGTCACGTGTCAATGACAGCATCTGCGGTAAGGTTTCCCTATCGTGCATGGCTAGTGTACTGTACTGTAGTAGACTAGACTATGTTCATGTTGAACACATTTCTTAGTGTCACTGACACAAGTAAGTGGCAAAGAGGAACTACCTCTACTTTTGTAAGCCAGTCATTTTATTGTCTATATGTAAATTAGGTTGTTCAAAGACCAGGGCTAATTGTAGTTCTTTACAATAATCCTTTGATCCTTCACTGCTACTGAATGTGTTGTTCCCTCAAGAAATGTTCATATTGCTGTCCATTTAAGATACCCAAACTAGACTAGACAGACACATCAGTTCTGACTACAGTGTGGGTGCACTCCACTCGAGTAGGAAGAACACTTTCTCAGTGATGTCCCACTGGTTGGCTCTCCTCTTTGTGTGAGAACACAAGATTGACAGCTTGGAAGTTGCTATACCTCCCTTTTGTTGAGGAAACTGAGAGACAAGGAGGCCTAACACAGCAAACAAGACCTCCCGTCTCCCCATTGTCCTACTTCTTCCTTGAAAAGCATTTTGTCTTCATCCTCAAGTCTCCCTCCCCTCCTTCTCCCACACTCCCACTGTAAATCCTTTAATTAGATAGTTTTTGTCCCCCTCCCTCTTTTCTCTAATGCTTCCTGTTATCAACACCCCGTCACTGGCCTTCCTTGTGGCTTTTGATGGCATGCGGCAGCGGAGGGCGATGGAAAAAAAGAGGAAGGAAGGGTGGGAGGAAGGGTTTGTGTCTGACACTGGAAGCTTTTTACCCCCTCCCCTTCTCCATTTCCCTCTTTTTCTTCTCTTTCTCTCTTACTCCTTGTCTTCTCTTCAGTCCTCCTTGAAAGGAGCCACTTAGAGTTGGTGGTTTTTCCTTACAACTTGGTGAGAGCTTTTACAGTGCCTTGCAAAAGTAGTCATCCTCCTTGGCATTTTTCCTATTTTGTTGCATTACAACCTGTAATTTAAATGGATTTTTATTTATAAAAATATATATTAATCTAAGAGGAGTACCATTAAGGGTTTTGATCTAGAGAGACCCCTTGAATTAACTCTATCAATAATTATCATTAACCTTTATACAGTTAGTCCTATATCAACAATAGTCATAATCAACAGTCAGTTTACTATATTCTCATTCTGAATGGTCAGTGAGCTGTCAGACTTCAAGAATCCAATTGTTTGTTAAGGACTGCAATGCAACAATGGATTTACTAAAAGTTGTATTACTAGACTAACATAGATTGAGAATGAGGTAGGTACAGTTGCTTTAAAATACACAATTCACAAATGGTGTTCTACTAAGCTATATGGCATTGTTTTAAGAAGCTCATAGCAATGATCACTTTGCTATTTGATTTTGAATTTTAAGACCCCTTGAAGTATATCTTTTTTCGGGGGGGCCTTACTGCTATTAGCCCATACAAATGCACTGAATAACAGACTCACTACATGGAGCAACCAAAAAAATCTAAAGGAAGTTTGTTCTGAATGTTCTGTCCTATATCTGAGAGATATAAGAAAGATCAGGAAACTTTATATTTTTTACAAGATGAGTCTTGTGAGGCCTGTGGGCATCCAATAGCAAAACAACCGACATGTATGTGTTCGTGAGAATCTCACCTTTCCACAGAGGGGTCATTAATGTATAGCCCAAACTATTCGGACGCTACAGACAGAAGTTGGAAGATCGGCTGAACCAACTTCAGACGAGTCCCAAGATGCTTGTGGACGGACGTAAAGCCGACCGTGAAAGTCTCATCTTTCCATAGATGGGTCATAATAGTTTGTAGGCCAAACCGTTACGAAGTTACATACGATTTTGTGAGAACTGATTTTTCGGGATGTCTCATGGTCTGACAAAGTTCGCTCTACCTTTGGCACATTTCACCCCAGATGTGGAGGTGCAACATAGGCAGATGCGGTGGATTGAGATGTATCCAATGTAAAAAAATCGGAAATCTCTAGCTTACACTGACAGATTTTTATGCGGACATGTATGTTAGTTGAGTGTCATTTAGTTGGATTTCCGTTATGACCGAGATGAAACAGGTAAAGCTCAGTGTTCCTGGCGATGGAGCTTGCAGCCGAAGAATCTTCTTCCCTCGTCGGAGCTGACACGCAGAGGAGCTTGTCGTTCTCAACTCCATTCAGTCCAAAGAGATGAGGTTTGTTAAGGCACTAGGGTGCAGTGGAATGTTTAGGTCCCCTTAGGGAGGGATGAATCTCAGCGGTTCGTTGTGAGTGAGCAGAGTGTTTTGTTTGGCAAAGTTCCTCTCAAGGGATTCTTCTGTCTGAGTTGGATTAGGCTTTCTCGATCAGTGTTTTGGGTTTCAAAGGAGATGGGATCATTTGTCCCACAGGTGTGGCCTCGCCTTGCAGACCCTGAACTAGTGAGTCTGAGTACAAGTCTCCCCAATTATAGTGTTAGAGGGCTCAGCCAGGAAATATCGAAGACCTGCCGGTCACTCCTCTGAGTTTAGCAAATGGCATGCAAATATTGGAATAAAACCTGAGATTGGCTCGTGAGTGTACACAATAAGTCCCTACTGTATAGAAAATCAGTTTACCGTTCCTAAAAGGGGATAAGCAACCCATAAATTCTAAACATGACTGGAATAAGATACATACAATTTATGTTATAGTGAAATACATATTACACTTTTAATAACATAGCAAAAGCAGAGGAAAAAATTCACAATGATCTAGAGGGGTAGAGTTAAAAAAGGAAGACACATTTCAGTTGAAGGCATTCAGTTGTACAGCTGACTAGGTATCCCCTTTCCTCCATCACTCTCCTTGGACAAATAGCCCTTACGCATCCTGGAGGTGTATTTTGGGTCATTGTCTTCTTGAAAAACAAATGATAAGCGCAATCCAGATGGGATGGCGTATCGCTGCAGAATGCTGTGGGAGCCATGCTGGTTAAGTGTGCCTTAAATTCTAAGTAAATCACAGACAAGGTCATCAGCAAAGCACCCCCCACACCATCACACCTCCTCCTATGTAAACATTATTAAAGTGACTAGTGTTTCCTTATTAAAGTGGCCAGTGATTTCAAGTATATGTATATGGGTCAGCAGCCTCGAAGGTGCAGGGCAACGTAACCGAGTGGAAGCCACGTAGTGATGGCTATTTAACAGTCTGATGGCTTTGAGATAGAAGCTGTTTTTCACCCTCTCAGTCCCAGCTTTGATGCACCTGTACTGACCTCGCCTTCTGGATGATAGCGGGGTGAACAGGCAGAGGCTCTGGTGGTTGTTGTCCTTGATGATCCTTTTGGCCATCCTGTGACATCAGGTGCTGTAGGTGTCCTGGAGGACAGGTAGTTTGCCACCGGTGATGCGTAGGGCAGACCGTACCGCTCTATGGAGAGCCCTGCGGTTGCGGGCGGTGCAGTTGCCATACCAGGCGGTGATACAGCCTGACAGGATGCCCTCAATTATGCATTTGTAAAAGTGTGTGAGGGTTTTAGGTGTCAAGCCACATTTCTTCAGCCTCCTGAGGTTGAAGAGGTGCTGTTACACCTTCTTCACCATACTGTCTGCTGGGTGGACCATTTCAGATGGTCAGTTATGTGTACACCGAGGAACTTTTAAGCTTTCCACCTGCTCCACTGCAATTCGTTCCGTCGATGCAGATAGGGGCGTGCTCCATCTGCTGGTTCCTGAAGTCCACGATCAGCTCCTTTGTTTTGTCGACATTGAGTGAGAGGTTAATTTCCTGGCACCACACTCCCATGGCCCTCACCTCCTCCCTGTAGGCTGTCTCGTCATCAGGCCTACTACGGTTGTGTCATCTGCAAACTTGATGATTGAGTGGCCACGCAGTCATGGGTGAACAGGGAGTACAGGAGGGGGCTGAGCATGCACCCTTGTGGGGCCCCTGTGTTGAGGATCAGCGAAGTGGAGGTGTTGTTTCCTACCTTCATCACCTGGGGTGGCCCGTCAGGAAGTCTAGTACCCAGTTGGACAGTGCGCGGTTCAGACGCAGGGCCCCGAACTTAAGAGAAATGTATTTAGAACTACTGTTCTGGGGTTAGGGCAAGTTGGGTTGGTTGGGGAAATTGAGACACTCATCATTTACACTCCCTGTACAAGGACTCCAAATCCAATATGTGGGAGGCAAAACAAACATTTAGATTTTTAAATTAGATAAAAATTGGGCCCCTGTTAAGTTTGCATAATTAATAGCCAGCAGCAGCAAAGTGGGGACAGAGAGCGTGAGCCAAGAAATTCCACTCACTTTATCAAACATTCCCATTCTTTACTACCCACCTCTGTCACCCAACCTTAATGGAGACTTAATCTAATAGGACACCATTTTAGGTAGCCTGTGTCTGGTATTAGTTCGGCCTAACCGTTTCAGTGGTATTGTACACAACTTTTTCCCCCCCTACTCTTCTTTTCATTTAGATCTGTCCTTCTCCACATCCTAACACTGCAAGATTGATTTGCTGTCGGTGTCGGGTCCATCTTGCCTCCGGTAAAACGTTTGGGATCGGGGCGGTGAAAAGGTCACTTGACTTTGGCGGTAGCGCCGAGCCCCTATCCATCAGCCTCCCATGGTGCCAGCTGACCTTTTCCTGGCGCTTTTTAATGAAATGTTAATGACACACGTGTGGGTGTCGCTCAGGCACACAGTCTCCCTTTTTCCATCCTTTCCATTCCAGCTCATCTACGGGCGTTACGCCCATCCATTTTAATTTCCTGCCCCTATACCGCCGACAAGCTGTTCTAGGAATCCATCAAGGGTTCATTTGGCGTCACTCAGACTGCAGTATTGGATGCGTGACATTACACATTGATTAATACGGGACTTAAACCAATAAGCGTTGTTAATATGCCAACACGATAAATCAACAGCACTTTATGGATCCCTGATGAGCCCTTTGCTTTATTGTTGTTGCAAGCTGATAAGGGAGTCTCATGCATTCAGATGTCAGTATTTTGTAGCATTGCCTTTAAATTGTTTAACTTTGGTCAAACGTTTCAGGTAGCCTTCCACAAGCTTCCCACAACATGTTGGGTGAATTTTGGCCCATTCCTCCTGACAGAGCTGGTGTAACTAAGTCAGGTTTATAGGCATCCTTGCTCGCACACGCTTTTTTAGTTCTGCCCACACATTTTCTATAGGATTGAGGGCTTTGTGATGGCCACTCCAATACCTTGACCTTGTTGTCCTTAACAAACTATAATTTTGGCAAGTCGGTTGGACATCTACTTTCTGCATGACAAAGGTAAGTTTACCAACAATTGTTTACAGACAGATCATTTCACTTATAATTCACTGTATCACAATTCCAGTGGGTCAGAAGTTTACATACACAGAGTTGACAGTGCCTTTAACAAGAAATTTGTGGAGTTGTTGAAAAACAAGTTTTAATGACTCCAACCTAGGTGTACGTAAACTTCCGACTTCAAGTGAAAGTAGATCCCATGTTCACAATTACCTGTACATAATATGATATAACATTTATTTGCGGGTTTGTTTCTGCATGTAGATTTGTATGAATGTCTTCTGTGTGCTGGACAGTGCATACTTGTGTGTGTGTGTGTGTATACAGTATCTGTGTTTGTGTGCAGTGTTTCCCCCGTATGCATTTAGCAGTGGCGCACCAGAGCCAATTTTCGGGATGGTAAAAAGTTTTCAGTGTAACTTTAATGACTAAATCCAGATATAAAGTCTGTTAAAAATATAACAATCACCAAAATATAAACATGATAGTCGGGGAGAATCTGAAATTCCATTATAATGTTTATAATGTTTGAGTCAATCAGAAGAATAAGAACAAAGCATAAGCCATGGTTAAAATGTGTAGAATTGCATGAAATTTGCTTTACAACAGCAAAATGTTGTCTCTGCGGCCAAGAGGGCCTCTAAAACCGTGCCATTGGCCACACCCACAACCTCTGGCCTCTTCAGCATGCTGAATATATGAGCTTTTCCGGGACTACAACAAAAATATGTGCTGTTACTCAAGGACTGGAGTCGAGGACTGGAGTCGGGAAAAACTGCTCTAGGGTAACCTCAGCAGCGACCACTTCGGTAGCATCAGCCTCTACCTTCCTCAGATCTGCTCTCCTCTCCTCTTCTCTGCTCTACTCTACCCTTCTCTCATCTGCTGTACATTGCTATTCTCTAGTGGCTGAGACTTTGCCATATTTGTCTGTGTAGTTCATGTTTCAATGACATTGTTATTACTTTACCCTTTTGGCTGCTCTATGGTGGTTTTGGTCAGGACGTGATCAGGGGTGTGTTTTTGTTCTATGTTGTTTTTCTATGTTGGTTTGGTTTGGGTTCCCAATTAGAGGCAGCTGTTAGTCGTTGTCTCTAATTGGGAATCCTATTTAGGTTGTTCAGTCCCCCACCTGGGTTGTGGGATATTTTAGGTTTGTAGTGTGTGTACCTGTGTGTGCCACACCTGCGTTACGGTCGTTGTGTACTTTCTTTTGTTTTGGTGAGTTCCAACCAATAAATATGTTTCACTCAACCCTGCACGCTGCGCCTCCACTTCTGTACAAGATCGTGACAGAATATCCCACCACACCAGGACCAAGCAGCGTGCAACCGTGCAGGAACCCTGGAGCCAGGAGGGGGAGTATCGCCGTCCCAGGGAGGAGTTGGAGGCAGCAATGGCAGAGCGGCTCTTCTATGAGCGGAAGTACGAGGGAACACGGCTGGCGAGGAAGCCCGAGAGGCAGCCCCGCCCAAAATATTTTTGGAGGGCACACGGGGAGTTTGGCTGAGCCAGGTTGGAGACCTGGGCCAACTCCCTGTGCTTACCAGAGGGAGCATCGCACTGGTAAGGTACTGTGTGAGGCGGTGAAGCGCACGGTGTCACCAGTGCGTGTTCACAGCCCGGTGCGTGACATGCCAGCTTCCCGCATCTGTCGAGCTAGGGGGAGTGTGCAGCCTGGAAGGAGGGTGTCGGCTCAGCGCTCCTGGTCTCCGGTACGCCTCCTTGGACCAGGATATCCTGCGCCGGCTCTGCGCACTGTATCTCCGGTGCGTCTCCACAGCCCAGTACGGCCTGTTACCGCTCCACGAATCAAGTCCCATGTGCGCATTCAGAGCCCGGTACGGCCTGTCCCCGCTCCACGCATCAGGTCCCCTGTGCGCCTTCAGAGCCCGGCACGGCCTGCCCCTGCTCCACGCATCAGGTCCCCTGTGCGCATCAAGAGCCAGGCACGTCCTGTCCCTGCTCCACGCACCAGGCTCCCTGTGCGTCTTCAGAGCCCGGCACGACCTGTTCCTGCTCCACGCACCAGGCTCCCTGTGCGTCTTCAGAGCCCGGCACGACCTGTCCCTGCTCCACGCACCAGGTCCCCTCTGCGCCTTCAGAGCCCGGCACGGCCTGTCCCTGCTCCACGCACCAGGCCCCCTGTGCGCCTTCAGAGCCCGGCACGGCCTGTCCCTGCTCCACGCACCAGGCCCCCTGTGCGCATCGAGAGCCCAGCACGTCCTGTCCCTGCTCCACGCATCAGGTCCCCTGTGCACATCAAGAGCCCGGCACGGCCTGTTCCCGCTCCACGCATCAGGTCCCCTGTGCGCATCGAGAGCCCGGCACGTCCTGTCCCTGCTCCACGCATCAGGTCCCCTGTGCGCATCGAGAGCCCGGCACGTCCTGTCCCTGCTCCACGCATCAGGTCCCCTGTGCGCATCGAGAGACCGGCACGGACTGTTCCTGTTCCACGCACCAGGCCTCTAGGGTGTCGTCCCAGCCTGGCACGTAATGTTCCTGTTCCACGCACCAGGCCGCAAGGGTGTCGTCCCAGCCTGGCACGTAATGTTCCTGTTCCACGCACCAGGCCTCTAGGGTGTCGTCCCAGCCTGGCATGGACTGTTCCTGTTCCACGCACCAGGCCTCTAGGGTGTCGTCCCAGCCTGGCACGTACGGTTCCTGCTCCACGTACCAGGCCGCCAGTGCATCTTCTTGGGCCGGTAGGGCCCGCACCGGAGCCGCCGCCAAAGGCGAAGACCCACCCGAGAGACCCCCCCAGTGACTTTTGGTCGCGGTCGGAGTCCGCGCCTCTGGGGGGGGGTACTGTCACATCCTGGCCATAGATAGCCCTTTTCGCTGCTCTATGGTGGTTTTGGTGATCAGGGGTGTGTTTTTGTTCTATGTTGTTTTTCTATGTTGGTTTGGTTTGGGTTCCCAATTAGAGGCAGCTGTTAGTCGTTGTCTCTAATTGGGAATCCTATTTAGGTTGTTCAGTCCCCCACCTGGGTTGTGGGATATTTTAGGTTTGTAGTTGTGTGTGTACCTGTGTGTGCCACACCTGCGTTACGGTCGTTGTGTACTTTCTTTTGTTTTGGTGAGTTCCAACCAATAAATATGTTTCACTCAACCCTGCACGCTGCGCCTTGGTCCACTTCTGTACAAGATCGTGACAGTCGTACTATAAGGTGGTGAAGCGTGATTCATTACTCCAGAGTACGCGTTTCCACTGCTTCCACTAGGCTTGTGTGCAGCTGCTCAGCCATGGAAGCCCAAGTTATGATGCTCCTGACAAATAGTTATTGTGCTGACATTGCTTCCAGAGGCAGGTTGGAAACTCAGTAGTGTGTGTTGCAACAGGACATTAATTTGATTAACTGTTTAGCAGTCTTATTGCTTGTGGGTAGAAGCTGTTAAGGAGACTTTTGGATGTAGACTTGGTGCACCGGTACCGCTTGCTGTGCTGTAGCAGAGAGAACAGTCTATTTAGGGCCTTCATTCTGACACCGCCTGGTATTGAGGTCCTGGATGGCAGGAAGGTTGGCCCCAGTGATGTACTGGGCCATACTCACTACCCCCTGTAGCCACTTGTGGTCAGATGCCGAGCAGTTTCCATACGAAGCGGTGATGCAACCACTCAGGATGCTCTCGATGGTGCTGCTGTATAACTTTTTGAGGATCTGAGGATCCATACCAAAACCTGTCAGTCAACTGCCTTGTGCCCTATTCACTACTGTCTTGGTGTGTTTGGACCATGATAGTTTGTTAGTGATGTGGACACCAAGGAACTTGAAGCTCTCAACCCGCTCCACTAAAGCCCTGTCGATGTAAATGCTCGGACCGGATGGGACTCATTCGTTCTCAACCAAAAACGAGAAATCAATACTGTATTTTCTCTGGTAGGCACAACCTAACCGGCACCCCTACAAACAATAACCTCAAGTCAAAACCGTTACAACATGTACATACTGTATTACCTCAACTACCTCTTATACCTGCACATTGACTCAATACTGGTACTCCTTGTATATAGTCTTGTTATTGTTTTTGTGTTACTATTTACTTTTTTATTCAGAAAATATGTATTTTTAACTCCGCACTTTTGAGAATGGGCTTCTAAGAAAGCATTTCACTATAAAGTCTACACCTGTTGCATTCAGCACATGTGACTAATACAATTTGATTTGAAAGTTCTGTGTCTGGTCCAATGCTGAAGCAGGCAAGGCCTGCAGACTAGGCCTTCACCCAATCTGGGTATTCTCTCTAGAAGAACGCTATTGATAGTACCAAAGGATTTGCTAGGCAGGCATTTCAAAGAGCATTTGAAATGAACTGCAATGTGGAAAGAAACTAGTTCGACGTGCTATGGGAACATCGGTGTCAACATGAATTAATCATCGGCAGCTGGCAAGAAATTGCATGTATTTGTCGCCGATTGTAGACATTACTGAGTTCCTTGTTTCAAACCAGCAACGGCTGAGGGGGACATTGGACACGATAGAGTCAAGAGGGGACGGGGGCAGTGGACTTTTGTCTGATTGAACATACTCCTCGATAAGACAAGGAACTTGCCAAGGTGTTTAGCACCATACCCCACAATGTGACATACATGTCACACAATCTCAAAATGGAATCATAACGGTCATGAGTGATATTGTCCCTTAAAGAAATCTGAGAATGTTGGTGCTGTAAGTTGTCCGGGGTGTGTGGAAGGAGTCAGGCGCAGGAGATATGCAGAATAGGAGTATGTTTAATGTAGTCGCCAGAGAATATACAGGCACACTAGCAGAGCAATACTCATACTAACAAAACACCAAAAATAAACACGGGTATAAAATGCAACTACCCGGAGTACCGAAAATACAAATCAAATACCCTACACAGAGCAAGACGTAAAACGGTAGCAACCTACTCTGTCAATAGACAAAACAATCACGCACAAGGGAAGACGGGAAAAGGAGGAAATTATAACAGGGGCGTGATTGGGAGAAATACAAAACAGGTGTGAACAATCAAAACCAAAACCAATAGACACACAGGAAGGAATCGGTGATGGTTAGAAAACCGGTGACGACGAACGCCGAACACCGCCCGAACAGGAAGAGGGACCGACTTCGGCTGAAGTCGTGACAGGTGCACACTAAAGGTAATGAATGTGAAAATATTTCCAATGTCACTTGTTACCTAGATGAAAACAAAGTGCGCGAACGGTTGCTGCCAATGGCAAAACTTGCAAAACTTGTTCTTAACTAGCTATCAAAGGTTGGCTTTGGCACAGAAAATATACTTGGTCAATGTTATGATGGTGCTAGTGTCATGTTCTTAGCGATAGGCGTCCCGTCAACAGGACAGTTGTAAATCATGCAGCGCCGTGTGTCACGATCGCAGATTTTAGAGAAACAACAAATGTCGGTACATATAAGTGTCTTTATACCGGCTGAAAGCTTAAATTCTTGTTAATATACAGTGGGGAAAAAAAGTATTTAGTCAGCCACCAACTGTGCAAGTTCTCTCACTTAAAAAGATGAGAGAGGCCTGTAATTTTCATCATAGGTACACTTCAACTATGACAGACAAAATGAGGAAAAAAAATCCAGAAAATCACATTGTAGGATTTTTAATGAATTTATTTGCAAATTATGGTGGAAAATAAGTATTTGGTCACATACAAACAAGCAAGATTTCTGGCTCTCACAGACCTGTAACTTCTTCTTTAAGAGGCTCCTCTGTCCTCCACTCGTTACCTGTATTAATGGCACCTGTTTGAACTTGTTATCAGTATAAAAGACACCTGTCCACAACCTCAAACAGTCACACTCCAAACTCCACTATGGCCAAGACCAAAGAGCTGTCAAAGGACACCAGAAACAAAATTGTAGACCTGCACCAGGTTGGGAAGACTGAANCAACTCGTCGTGTTTGGAGGACAAAGAACACCATACCTACTGTGAAGCATGGGGGTGGAAACATCATGCTTTGGGGCTGTTTTTCTGCAAAGGGACCAGGACGACTGATCTGTGTAAAGGAAAGAATGAATGGGGCCATGTATCGTGAGATTTTGAGTGAAAACCTCCTTCCATCAGCAAGTGCATTGAAGATGAAACGTGGCTGGGTCTTTCAGCATGACAATAATCCCAAACACACCGCCCGGGCAACGAAGGAGTGGCTTCGTAAGAAGCATTTCAAGGTCCTGGAGTGGCCTAGCCAGTCTCCAGATCTCAACCCCATAGAAAATCTTTAGAGGGAGTTGAAAGTCCGTGTTGCCCAGCGACAGCCCCAAAACATCACTGCTCTAGAGGAGATCTGCATGGAGGAATGGGCCAAAATACCAGCAACAGTGTGTGAAAACCTTGTGAAGACTTACAGAAAACGTTTGACCTCTGTCATTGCCAACAAAGGGTATATAACAAAGTATTGAGATAAACTTTTGTTATTGACCAAATACTTATTTTCCACCATATTTTGCAAATAAATTAATTAAAAATCCTACAATGTGATTTTCTGGATTTTTTTTCCTCATTTTGTCTGTCATAGTTGAAGTGTACCTATGATGAAAATTACAGGCCTCTCTCATCTTTTTAAGTGAGAGAACTTGCACAGTTGGTGGCTGACTAAATACTTTTTTTCCCCACTGTAACTGCACTGTCCAATTTACAGTAGCTATTACTGCGAAAATATTCCATGCTATTGTTTGAGGAGAGATCCTAACAACAAAACACTTTTTTTCACCGCGATAGGTTTGATAAATTCACCTCTGAAGGTGAAATGTGTACTTACATTCTGAAATCTTGCTCTGACTTATCATCCAAAGGGTCCCAGAGATAATATGAAGTGTCGTTTTGTTAGATAAAATCCTTTTTCATATCCTAAAAAGGGCCATATAGCATGCACGATGTCACGACTTTCGCCGAAGTCGGTCCCTCTCCTTGCTCGGGCGGCGTTCGGCGGTCGACGTCACCGGTTTTCTAGCCATCGCCGATCCACTTTTAATTTTTCCATTTTTTTTGTCTTGTTTTACACACCTGGTTTCAATCCCACAATTACTTGTTCATTATTTAACCCTCTGTTCCCCCATGTTTGTTTGTGAGTGATTGTTTTATTGTATTGTGGTCCGTATTTGTGGGCTGCTATATTTACTCATATCTGCTGTGCTGCGCCTGACTCCTCTACACCAGCAACACACAGACGCATTACACACGATCGATTTTGCATTTCCACTCTTTAAATTTGCAAAGGACTCTGTGAAAATCTAACCCTAAACATTGTTTCAACCAGTCAAATCACGTTTGTATTTATTCCTCAGAGATCCTTCAACATAACCAGACTTCACTATATCATTAGGGGTGTAGTATATCCTATAGGGCACCAAATTTGGTCAGAGAGCGACACCTTCATGGCACGCCCATGATGCGGGTGGTCTTCACTTGATTGACTGTAATTTTGTCAAATAAGCACCAATCGGGGTCAAGATAGCCAATGAGCTGGGCTTTACGGGAGTATCCGGAAACCCTGTATCTGTCGCAAAATGTAGCTGCTAACCTTGTGCAACAGCAAGCCTTTTCCTTTTGGAGAGAAATTATAAGAATATGGAGATTTATGAAGTTATGAAAACTTGGTGTTTTGCAAATGTTGAACTTATAATATGGCTACTAATAATGGAAAAGCTAAGTCAAAGTCCAAGAATACAGATTTGACGATATTCTTGCAGAAAAATGTAAATGTAAATGTGTCCTTCACGATTTGCCCAAATGTACCTGGGTGACTTCACACTAAATGTCGTGTCGTTTGCTCATACTTCAAGTGATTCATCTGAAACTTTGCACATACACTGCTGCCATCTCGTGGACACCACCAGAGTGATGGCTAGATTTGTTAAAGAAATCAAAATATATTTTAGATTCTTCAAAGTAGCCACCCTTTGCCTTGATGACAGCTTTGCACACACTTGGCATTCTCTCAACAAGCTTCAACTGGAATTATTTTCCAACAGTCTTGTAGGAGTTCCTACATATGCTGAGCACTTGTTGGCTGATTTTCCTTCACTCTGTTTTCCAACTCATCTCTAGCCATGTCAATTGGGTTGAGGTCGGGTGATTGTGAAGGCCAGGTCATCGGATGCATCACTCCATCACTATCCTTCTTGGTCAAATAGCCTTTACACAGCCTGAAGGTGTGTTGGATCATTGTTCTGTTGAAAAACAAATGACAGTCCCACTAAGCGCAAACCAGATGGGATAGCATATCGCTGCAGAATGCTGTGGTAGCCATGCTGGTTAAGTGTGCCTTGAATTCTAAAGAAATCACGGACAGTGTCACCAGCAAAGCACCCCCACACCATCACACCACCACCTCCATGCTTTACGGTGGGAGCCACACATGCGGAGATGGAACCATCTGCTGACCCACTCTGCGTCTCACAAAGACAAGGCGGAAGGAACCAAAAATCTCAAATTTGGACTCATCAGACCAAAGGACAGATTTCCACCGGTCTAATGTCCATTGCTTGTGTTTCTTGGCCCAAGCAAGTCTCTTCTTATTATTGGTGTCCTTTAGTAGTGGTTTCTTTGCAGCAATTCAACCATAAAGAACTGATTCCTCTGAAGAGTTGATTTTGAGATGTGTCTTGAACTCTGAAGAATTTATTTGGGCTGCAATTGGGCTGGTAACTCTAATGAACTTATCCTCTGCAGCACACCTCCCTGGGTCTTCCATTCCTGTGGCGGAACTCATGAGAGCCAGTTTCATCATAGCGCTTGATGGTTTTTGCGACTGCACTTGAAGACACTTTCAAAGCTCTTAACTTTTTCTGGACTGACTGACCTTCATGTCTTAAAGTAATGATAGACTGTCATTTCTGTTTGCTTATTTGAGCTGTTCTTGCCATAATATGGACTTGGTATTTTACCAAATATGGCTGTCTTCTATATACCACTCCTACCTTGTCAAAACAGAACTGATTGGCTCAAACACATTAACTTCCTCAAAGTAACTTTTAACACACCTGTTAACTACTTAGGGAGCAGTGGGGCGCTATACAAGTGTTGCATAGTCATCAAAAGCTCTGCTTCTTGGCAACATCACAGCGTTGTCAGATTTCAAAAAGGCTTTACGGTGAAAGCACTACATTTGATTGTTTGAGGGTAGCACGTCCAATATTCTGCCATTAGCATAAATTCATAAACCATCGCAGTTCACACAAAACACATTTCACAGCGAAAACAAATCCCTTACCTTTTGAAAAACTTCTGCTGAGGGCTTCCCAAGTGTCCAATGAAGACATCCAATGGTTCTTTTGTTAGAAAAAGTCATTTATTATATCCATAAATCACCGTTTGGTTGGCACGTTATGTTCAGAAAATCCAACGTCGAATCGCCCATTGAAACGTGAAGAGAAATATACCTATGAACCTTTCCTAAACAAATCAAATACCAGTTAAAATGCATCCTTAGCTATCCTTTTATGAATATTAGCGATAATATTTCACTCGGATGGTCACCTATACCTTATTTAAGTAAAATAAAGTGGGGTGCTCCAGCCAGACTCGCACCCTAGAAAACTTGTTGACATTTCAGGTCCCCATGCCATTTCCTGTACCTATTCGTTGTGTTTACTCCAATCTCTCTGAGTCTTTGTATATAGACTGCTGACATCTAGTGGAAGCCATAGGTACTGCAGTCTCAGTCCTGGTAACAAATGGATTCAATAGGGAGTGTGTCTAACAGAGCCAAAGGTCACCAGAAACTGATTTCCGGATGTTTTTTCCTGGGTTTTTGCCTGCTAAATGAGTTCTGTTATACTCACAGACATTATGTTAACACTTTTAGAAACTTCAGAGTGTTTCCTATCCAATAGTACTAATTATGTGCATATCCTATTTTCTGAGCCTGAGTGGCAGGCATTTTGCTTTGGGCACGCCAGACTCTCCAAAACCGTCACCTCACCTGCCGCTCCCTAAGAAGTTAA